>VXBL01001075.1:1968331-1984110 GCA_013400195.1 Aramus guarauna
AGACTGACTGGCCTGTAGTTCCTTGGGTCTTCCTTTTTTCCTTTTTTAAAAATGAGGGTTTTCTTTCCTCTTTTCTGGTCAGTGGGAACTTCAGCAGTCTACCAGGACTTCTCAAATATGATGGATAGTGGCTTAGCAACTTCATCCACCAGTTCCCTCAGGAAACATGGATGCATCTCATCAGGTCCCATGGACTTGTGCACCTTCAGGTTCCTTAGATGGTCTCAAATCTGATCTTCTCCTACAGTGGGCAGTTATTCATTCTTCCAGTCCTTGCCCTTGCCATAGTCAATGCATGGTCCAATGCATTGTATAAATCCTTGAACGTTCTGTGTTGGTCTCACCTCCTCATCTCAAAGAGGGAACTCAAAAAAAGAAGTAGTAGGACCAGGAAAGGTTCAGAGAAGGGCAAAAAATGGAGGATCAGAGATCTGAGATTGGTTTGTGTAGGCAAGCTAGGACTCTTTAGTCTGAAAATAGGATTTAAGTGCATATACCCTAAAGGTCTCCAGAATCGTGAGTGGCTGGGAGGGAGTGGAGAGGAATTGACTCTTCACTGCCTTTTCCAATACAGAAAGTACGGAGCAGCAGATGAAGCTGATGAGGGTCAGGCTGAAAGCAACTGAAGTTGTCCTTCACCCATGGATGTCCCTGCCAAAGGACATTGAGGATGCAGAGCCTGGACAAATGTGTGGAAGAGAGGTCCATTGTGCGTTACTCAATAGATAGCAACAGGCTCAGGAAATCTTTTTAGTTAAAAATAGCCTGAATATTAAGGGAAAGTGTCATATATGATTGTCTTGTCCTTATTATTCCTTAGCCATCTGCTTGTAGCCAGTGTTGGAGACAGAATAGTCGTCTGGATGGACCTTTGCTCTGAACCAAACCAGTCATTTTTATATTCTTATCTATGAGATCTCATTACAATATGTCATTTTAAGGAAGCCATTTGCTACAAAACTCCACATCCGTTTCCTCTGAAACTGTTAATTTTCCAATTATCTCATTCTTTAATGCAGAACACTTAAATCTTCCTTAGCTGTTGGCCCTGCACAAGGACATTTATCCCAAGAACGGATCCTGCGGTTCTCCATAGCTCTCCCAACATCTCTGTCCTCTGCACCGCAGACAGTGAAAGAAAAGGGCAGGGTCCAACTCTGTTATGTGGTTAGCATCGCATAGAGAAAGAAACTGTTTTCTGGGTGTGTATACATTCAGCACACAGGAGACACATCGACATGAACTGCCTATGGCTTTCCAACCTGTGTCTCCAGTTGTGTGAGCTGGAAGATGATGAGTTGGAGATGGTTTGGGCTTAATGTGGCTCCTGTCCTTCAGGGCAGCAGTGTCCATGCCTGCGGGCCCTGTGTCCGTGTCCCTGTCTGCTCGTGGTGGGACAAGGCTCTTTCTGTAGCCCTTTGGGACTCTCCCTTGTTCGCTTCGCAGCCATGAGCGGCACGGGGAAGGCAGAAGGGGCTGTATCACCAGCTCCTCCATGGCGTGCCCATCCATAAATGACATCACTGAGGATGCTGTGGCCATCTTTGGTGCATCACACCCCTTCATCCCTCCAGCAGGGAGCACTGGAGCAATTCTGTGGTTACCTGGGACCTCAAGCACCACACCTTGATGCTGAGAGAGGGCAGAGAAGGCAGGTGAGTTTTTCCTCTCTCTGTTTTACAGTCCAGGGCACCCTGGATGTCTCTTGGAAGAGCGATAATGGCCGGGAAAGATGCTTGACCCTGGCCAGCTAGCTCAGTTTGTCTCTCAGCTTTGGGGAGGTGAGGAGGGACCCAGGTTTGGGAACCAGGGGAATTTGCACGGCAGCAGCTGCCTTCCCCCAGCATCTCCTTGGGGATGGCAGCTTGGGCTCTGCGCAGTGCGATGTGACCCACGATTCTGAATTATATCCAACTTATCCTGGCTGCGGTAGCAAGGGGTGAGTCAGATTAAAAGAAAGCAACCTGAGGGAAGGCATGTGTTTTAGTAACGGCTGTTCCACTGCTGCTCTGACTCGTTCCCTCCTGCATCAAGATGACTTGAGACATACATTTTAATAACAGCACATCATTTGCAGCTCGTTGCTCAGGGCAGGAATATACAATCCCAGTCCCCAGGAATATTTTGTCTCATTTATTTTTTCGAAGAGACTGATAGCAAATATCCCCGTTTGAATATTGCATTCGGTGCTGATGTTAAGGCGTAAAGTTTTGAAGCCCTGTAGCTAGGTGTCAGCACAGCCCAGCACCTCACCTTATGCCGGACAACGATTGCACCTTGAGCTTTGCTGGGGAACAGCAGCGGTTCAGCCTGTGACCCTGCCTGCAGGGCCTCCAGCAATCCAGCATCTCCTCCCGTGACGGTACCTGAAGAGATGTCCGATGTGGTGGGACTCAACTGTGGTTTCTGCCATGGGCTGTGCTGTAACGTGGAAGAGCAGCATGGACCCAGCTCCCCTGAGGATGTCCCTGGGGGCAGCTGCCGACACTTTGGTTTCGTGCTGCATGTCACCACGCTGCCTGCACGGCCTGCAGCCCCGGCCCTCCGTGCTGGGAGGGAGCAACAGGAAACGTGGTGGGCGAGATCACACGAGCAGCTCTGGGGACAGAGATGTCTCCTGAGCCGCAGCACTCCTCCCTGCTGAGCCTTGTGGGGAGGGAGGTTACTTGCATCCCGTATTTTGGTGCCCAGCCTCCCGTCTGGATGTTTGAATCATGAGCAGAGAAGAGGAGCAGACAAAACACTGTGGCTTGCGCCGTGGGCTGGGTGAGGCTTGCTCCATCGTGCTCGCAGCGTGGAGGAAGGTGTGGAGTGGGACACGGGGCTGACTGCAGCAGGCGGGGTGCTGGTGGCTGACACCGGCTTGTGTGCTGGTGGCTTTGCTTTGGAGGCATCCATCGCTCCGCGTGCTCGGCACGGGGAAATCAGGCGGGTTGGGTGCTCCCCGGCAGAGCCCAGGCCTGTGAAGAACTCGGCGTTGCGAGACTTTCCCTGCAGACGCCCGTGATTTCTGCAGGGTTGTGCTTGCTGCTGCGTGACGCAGAGGCTCAATCCAGTTTGGGCAAGATGAAATTTAGCCCTTACTCATTGCCCGACCCGAAAAAAGCCGAGGAGACGAGCTCATGGGCGCCTGCCTCAGCCTGGCTGCCTGAGGGCTCCCGACCCCGCTTTCCGTGAGCGGCTCGTGTCGGAGGCTGTGGGGGGTTTATGTTCAACGCGTGAGATCCCCCGTGCAGCGGCACGCAGATACGTCCCACCTGGCAAGAAAAAATTCTGCCCTGATGCCGTCACTGGGGTTTTTCGGAGGGTTTCACATCTGGTTTGAATTTATTAACTAGATCAGAAAGTGCAAATAGTAATAATGATATTCCCCTAATTAAAAGCATGATGCAGGACTTCTTCGTACACTTGGGTACCTTGAAGGCTGACCGAGAAATCTAACGTTAGCAGATAAACCAAATGGCCGTGGGAGGAATATTAAACCTCCTGTCCTGTTGCAAATATATAAAAACATGGGGAGAGTTCTGTTTCATGTGCACAAAAAAAAAAAATTAAAAAAAATAAAAAAAAAAATCACTGGTGTATTAACTCAAAGAGAAGTAACCTTTCCCACAGCAAGGTGGTAGAGAAGCAAAATACACACTTTATACAAGTTTTTTTTAACTCAGTCTGATATGTATTCCAGTTAACTGAATGCATAAATAACAAATATTTGTATATTACTCTACAGCAGCTGCAGATCTCACCCTGAGTGCGTGCAATACAGATATATTGATATACACAAATATTTGTTATTTCAGCAAATAGTATTTAATTTAATAACCAGAAAGAATATTAAATAAAAATTATAATAACAGTAAAGAAACCATTTCTGGTTTATATAAACTAGAAATTTAATATATTACCATTTCTGCTTTATTGAATGAAAGGCAATGAAGTCTGGGGAAATACAGGCAAGAAGTACTTATGCTGCCTGAAGGTAGTTTTTTGTTGCCCGGTGTTTTTTTTCTATACGTATCTGTCAATGTATATACTGTCAATATGTATAAGAACATATACAGCTATACATAAAATATATTAAAAATATCTATAATATGGCTACATAATATATATTTAAATGTAATACATATTATATAAGTTACAACTAGACTGAATATATTATTTATATTTATATTTAACTGTAATATATGGTATATAAGTTGTAACTATATATAATAAAATACAGTTATAAAATTGTCAGTATAAATAACTGGCACGGGGACGTGCATGTGTAGGGCTGTGTCTGTGCACTAATGGGATTCAGGAGAAGCAAATAAGAACGGGGTTTGGTTGGTTTTTTTTTTTTTTTTTTTTTGTTTTTGTTTTTGTTTTTGTTTTTTTGCAGCTTCTGGGATGTATCTGGTTTTATACGGCGGCAGAAAAAGACCTTTCGAAATTCCCATTTAACAAACCTGGTCTGGATGCCTGCAAATCCTGCTGTGAATCCGTTTTTCCTGCCAGGAGGAGATATTTAATAAGCAGCTACCGTGCACAGAAGCCGTTCTGGCCAAGGATAAATGTGTTTATGACTCTGCAAAGTTCTTTTTTTTAATATATATTTAGGAGCTTTAAAATCAGATATAACTTCTGATCTCGTGTCGCTAGCTTGTTTTCAGCTGAATGTTTTTGACTGCACCCAATTTATATTTACTCGTTTGTATTATAAAACACAGGCCCTTCACATAAAAGTGGCTGGGCAGGATAAAAGAATAAAGAAGAACTGGGCATTGCCAATATTAGGTCAGCAACTGAGATTTTCTGGAAAGACCAATTTTTTTAAATCCATTTACGGAAGTTTTACAAAACCATGAAGACTGTTTACTGCAGTGCCTGAAATACCTGTGTTTCTCCTCTGCTCTCTGTCCCTTGAATGTTTTGATGCTTTCACGATATGCCTGCACTGTTTATTGAAAAAATACCTAGTCTTTTTGTATAATATAGAATTTAGAATCCATAGACTATAAATATAATAATGATAATAATAATGGATTATTGCAACATGTAATTTTTGATGTCTCTTACAGTTTCTTGCCTGATGATTTACGGGGTTGGCGCAAGACAAGTTACACTTTGTACTTAAACCCATAGATCTGCAACCCCTGCCCCGTCCTGTCCAAAGGCCTTTTGTCTCCGTTCAATTTTTTGTGGCATCTCCTTTTGTCATGTAAGGTGACATCATGTATTAACCGCTCATGTGAGGATTTGGGGTTACATATAAAATCCCATTCTTTCCCCTTCTAGGTGTGGATGTTCCTTGCAGGGGGGTGACAGCGGGGGGTGGGAGAAGTCTGGTCCATCCTCGGAAGGAAACGAGGAATAAATTAGGGAGGTTCATTTGTCAGGACATGGCGGCAGGGGTGACATTGCGATGGGTGATGCTGTTACCCATACCTCTCCCTCCACGGATCCAGGTGCTGTGCTATTAGCAGAGGTGCACAGAAATATTTTCTCATGAATTTTCATGACGGAAGCATCCCTTCCCCCCCCGCATGCTGCAACGCAACGTCCCTGACCCTTGGCTGGTATTGTCATCGTGCTCCCAGCACAGTGACGAGGAAGGAAAGAAGACCAAAGAAGTTGCAGGTATCAGGGGACCAGGCTCATTTTCTCAGATATAAAAGCATCTTTTTATTAGTGCTTCTGTTTCTTTCTTATATTTGCTCTGGGAAGAATGTCTATGAAATGAGAGGTGGTATTTTTCCACTGGCTCTCACAGTTGTAAAATCTGCTGCTAAAATCTCTCTGGGGTTTACTGTCTTAAAACACCCTAGGAATGATTGTAGGGATTACTCCATTTTTTTTCATTATTTCCATTGCTAAACCACTCAAACCTGTGTTTCAACAGGACAAGTAGCATCCTTGACTGTTGCTGTACCCTCCTGTTTTCATTGCACACATATGATGATCAAGTAGGGTTTTTTTGGTTTGTCTTTTGTGCTTGGGTTTTTTTGTTTGTTTGTTTGGTTGTTTTTTTCCAATTTACAAAGGAACAATGAAGCCAAATTGGGGAATTCAGAAACTGAGCAAATTCTTTGCTGCCTGTTACAGTTATTCAGTGGTCAGAGAGCCAAGGGGTGAATCCCCATCCCTTGAACGGGTATTACTGAAGTTGGGATAATCCGGTGGCTGAAGCCTATTAAGGCAAGATGGGGCCATCCCAGGTGGTTTCAGCGAGGGCCGGACACTATGGGGATGTCCTGAGTGTGGGGATTGATGGAGGAGGAGAGGACCAGGCAGGGTTATCCACGAGGCTGCTCACCTTCCTGTGGGAGAGGAGGATTGGGCTGTCACAGCCTGACTTTTGCTGCCCAGACCCATCCCTGGCTGCTTGGCCATGGGAAGCCATCTCCTGTGCTGGCCAAGGGGTGGGACAGGTGAAGCAGGTATGGACAGTACGGTCAGGATGCCTCAAATGTGGGAAACAGAGCTGGCCTTTCAAAAGCAGCTGCAGCAAAGAGAAAACCTCTGTTTTTTGAAAGAATAAAGCTTTGCCCATGGGACGTTTCAAAGAGGTTTCCTTATACCTGTCCTGTAAAAATGCTTATCATAAAAATCATCTGCTCTGGGTGACGCTCTGTGCACCAAGTGCTTGTAGGGTAGATAAAGGGTGGGTTTAATTCATTTGAGCTTTCACAGAGGCTAAAATATGCTGCTGGTGTGATGTGTTGGAAACAGAGATGCTCGGGACCCCTCCCTGCAGCATCCCTGGTGGGACGGGGTCCGGGGTCACTGTCCCCCACGGCCATCAGCTGGGTGGCCTGAGAGCCTGGGTCAGCATTGCAGCCTGGGAAAGCTGGCTCAGCACGGGCCGCTGCATCATTTACGGGAAATATCCATCGCGAGGAGTACCCATGGCCAGGTGTGAGACCAAGTCCTCCAGAAAAATCTACATTAAAGTGGAGAGGGCAGGTCCCTGTGGCTGGGAGAGGAGGCAGGGTAAGGCCGGAGAGATGCCTCTGTGCCTCTGCCGTGCTTTCCACCCGCACGTGCTCCTCCCGCGCCCGCGTTTGCCCCGGCCCTGGGGACTCTGGAGCCACATCAACCCTTGGCTTGTGGGCAGCCGTAAGGACACAGGCAATGTGCAGGACAGCAGATCCCTGCTGCTTCCCCAGCAGTAAAAATAGCTGCTGGCCTTCCCACCCACGCCGGGGACAGGAGGTGTCTGGACCACCTGCCCCTTGATACAGCCTTGCACTGGTGCCCGTAGTTCAGCAGAGACAGGGGCTGGGGACGCACCCAAGAGCGAACGCCCGCTGCCTGCATTCAGCAAGAAGCTGAATTTCCAGCCCCACGTCAGCCTTGGAGCTCCGGGCAGGGGCTGAGCCTTGTTAACGTCCCTGGGGAGACCTCCCCTGCTTCTGGCACCGCTCGGGGCTCAGCACGTTCAGGGGTTCAGCGCATGCAAGCGTGGCCCGGGGCTCGGCCCACACAGGCGTTGCTCGGGGCTCAGCACGCTTGGGGCTCGGACGCTCTGGCATCGCTCGGGTCTCGGCACACACGGACATCGCTCGGGGCAATCCCCGCCGGCCGCGCCGTGCCGCTGGGCCTGGCTGCCTCCCTCGGCTCTCAGAGGCGGCGTTGGCCTTCAGGCTGTGCCAGGAGTTCGGCCTTGGGTACGTCGCGCTGTCTGGCCTTTCACTCCCGCTCTTGGCTGGGTGTGATCTCCTGCGGGAGAAGGTGCCCTCCCAGACCTGCCTCCCCCTCCCCCGAGCTGTTCTGCTTTCACTCTTGCTTGGGCAGAGGCCATGGCTCCTCGCTCACCACACAGCCGTGTCCCACACGGAGCGCAGCCAGGAGACACCAGCCTGAAGAGCAACACAGTTGAGGGGTATATTTGCTATTTCTGATGACTGTGCCTGTACGAGGCCTTTACAAGCTGTGCAGGGACCTGCCCCTGCTGTCTGCTGGTTGCTCTCAGGGCGTTAGCAAAGGCTTATCAACCAGCGCCCGCAGGAGCAAACGAAACCTCCTCCATGATGTCCCATGGGCAAACAGAGAGGAGAGACAAGAGGCTCTCAGAGCACCTATCCAGCCCATCTGGATCCCCTCAGTACATCAGCCCCGGTGCAGAGCCAGTCACGGCGTTCACCCTGCTCAGTGCCCTTTTGGAAAGGCTCAGCATGCTGCAGGATCTGGCCCGATCCGGTTACCGGCTGTTGTGTCAAGGAAAAATGTTAAAAGTCGTGGTCTGTCTCAGGAAAGAAATGTCTGTCATGCAGTGCAAGGCTATGTCTGCCCCCTGTAACACCCTTCCTGGGTCACATCCAGGCAGAGCTCAGCACCGTGCAGGGGAGGGTCCGTAGCTTCTCCCTGCCAGCCTGAGGCGAGGGGAGCCGGTGGGATTTACTGCCGGTGGATACGAAGCCACAGCCTCCGCCGCAGACCTGGGGAGAGACAGTGTCCGTCAGCCCTGGGGCCTCCTCCTTGCTCCCCGTCCCTCTCCCGGGCTGTGCCGGGGCCTGACACCCCTCATCGTCCTCGGGGCGGTGGGATGCTTACGGTGGAGGCGGTAGGCGGTGGGCACCAGGCTCAGCAGGAGGACCAGGATGCTGGCGGCCAGGGGGACCCAGACCAGGGGGCTGCAGGCACCTGAAGAGCAGGAGGGGACACGGTGTGGAGCTCCCCCCCCCCAGATCAGCACCCAGCACCATCCTGCCCCAGCAGCTTTGGGGGATGAAGGGTGGGGAGGGGAGAAAAGCAAGGCAGGTCCTCAGGAGGGGTGGAGGACGTGACCATCACCCTGGGGTATCCCTTGGAGGATGCATTACACTGCAAAAGCATTGCAGGGAACTTAGCTATGAGTCATGACAATCTTTTTCTGGTGTCCTCTCTGGCATGGGAATTCACCATGCCTGCAGGACTGGGGCTGCACCCGCAGGGGCTGCACACCCAAGGGACACCAGAGCTTAGGCAGAGCTAAATGGAAATACAGCCTGTAAAGGGCCCCTAAACCCTTCTATATCCCAGGGGACCACTCCTAAAGGCAGAGGTCAGCTCCATCCAGAGCGGTGGGTCTAGGCGGACCCAGATGCCCGTCCCTGCAGGGTCACATTGAGGTTGCCCCCACCCCAGGACAAACTCCAGCTGAACCATGGAGACCCTCAGCAACACCCTTTTGCAAGCAAACCCGGTGCCATACCTTTCCTGACGGCAGCTTTGCTTTTGGTTACGCACCGCACAGGCTTTCGGGAGAGTGGTTCCTGAGTCATCTTCGGAGGCAGAGGCAAAACATCAACTGGTGGATACGGAGGAGAAGAGGATGGTCAGTATGGCACTGAGTACAGTGGAGTTCTCAAATAGCAGGCAAGAAGGGCTGAAAATGTTAGCTTTTAAAATTAGCCCCATCTGGGGACCCCACAAAGGGCTGGGCTATCGGGAGGGGCCAGCAGCTTGACCTGAACTTCTTGGAGGCTACAGAAATTACCAAGAGCTTGAAAAAGCGTTAATAAAACAGTGTACTAGGAAACAAGGGCAGAAGGTTAAGCAAGGGAAAAAGGAAACTTTCCTGAGCTGCATTTACTGTCAGGCACCATCAGTGCTGCGTAAAATCATGAGTAGCAGGAGATTTCAGTAGCACTAGGAGGTTTTAAGGGACCCCTGAATCTTTTCCGTATTCAGGTTGCTCTAATCTTTTCTCAAAATTGGATTTTTATTTTTATTTTCTGACAAAATGAGGGCAGGATTTATTAAGGTGTATCTGAGTTATAATGGAGCACATTTATCTCTGTAAAGCTGGTCAGGAAAATATCCCAGTAATGTCATTAAATAGCTGTACATCTGATCACTCAAACTCCACTTCTGCAAAATTTGGAGTAATTCAAAACTAATTTTTTCTGCTTCTGTCCAGGACTGAAATTCCTACGGAAACTACCGTTCTTTTACATGGAAAGGCGAGACATCAGGTTTCTGGGATTTATCTGGACAACTTCTCCCTTACATTATGGTGGGCTTAAAGAAAAGGAACTGAAAGACAATTTGTTTTATCATGTGTACTAAAGGAAAAAAAGAAAATATCCAGCAAGGCCTGAGTCCTCCCTGAGCACCTGGTGATGTTTAGTTTTAAATTGGAGTGTCCTTGATCATGCTGAATTTCATCCCTGTTTTTCATGCTTTGCTTTGCACATAGATATGTGCCTAGTTGACAAAAAGCCCAGTTCTCCTTTATCTTAAACCAGCTTTTCTTCAAATCGGCAAGAATCCAAAACGGATTTCTCAGCCAGCTCAAGGTGCAGGGCATATTTGCAAAAAAACCCAGAAAGTTTCGGACAGTGGGGATGATTTAGAGCCACCAGCCGTAGCTACATCTTGGTTAAATAAGTTATTTGTCACTCTAAAAGCCTGCAAAGAAAGGGCTGAATCCTACACCAAACACATTCGTTTTTCTATACCACCTCCTGCTCAGTGGTCAAGGCGAAAACGGACTGAAAAGAGCTGTTTTATGATCCAGGGTCTGTAAAGCATCATTTCCCCAATGCCACCTGCAGATTTCTGGTTGGAGGTCTCCAGTGCTGGTGGGTTGAGAGCTTTGAGGAATAAATCCCAGTTCAATCCTTTATGTCAAGTATGGGCTTGAAACCTGCAGTCAGACCCACCCCAGCAGTGTGAAGGATGATGTCCTCTGGCCTTGCAGCTGCTGCTCTTGTCACTTGGAGGAAGGGTAAGGAAGAACTGGGATGCGAGAGGACCCGGGAGCAGAGCAGGGCACATATCCAGTCTCTCATCCAGAGCACCACAGAAGACAAGAAGAATATAGGGCATTCCGATATGGAGGCTGAGCACATTCCCATGGAAATCCTAAAACACTAGGACCAACACAGCACTCAAGGCATGACCACAGCAAAGCAACTGCTGGTGGCAAAAGGACTGTCACATGGCAAAAGGACCTAAAATATAGCTATTTTCTGTATTTTCTGACTTATCCGGTCTCATAGGTCTCTTCACAAAAACCCCAGAGCATTTCAAAACTGGGAAAGGTCTACCAACATGCATCACCCCTTACCTAGGGAACCTCATCACAGTCTGCTGGTGATACATTTGGGAGCCCCGGGCATGATGCTTACCCACACCGAGCCGTGTCCCGCTGCCCAGGAGGAGCTCGGAGGACTGGGAGATGGAGCAGTAATAGGTGCCGTTGTCCGAGGCATGGAGGTGGCTGATGTGCAGGCTGTAGGAGGTGCGGGAACTCGCGCTCTGGACACTAAACTTGTCCTGGCTGATGTTTGTGCCGTACGTGGCTTTGCCCAACAGGTTGGAAAACACCAAGAACTCAAAATTCTGCCTTTCCTGGCTCCAGCGGTACCAGTACACCCCAACGTGCTCCTTCTTCAGCTCACAGACGATTTCTGTTTTATTGTTAGTTTGGGCTAAAATATGCCCTGGAATCTGGGATAAAAGGAGACTTGTACAGAAACCTAAGCAAAAAGACAGAAATATATAGTTATTCTTTTCTTTTCATTACTTCATTTCCATGTTAAGTACAGATTTTCTTTGTGGGCTTAATAAGATCAAACAGTCACAGACCAGGGGATCACTCGAGTGAGAAACAGGAGCATCTTTCTCAGGAGCCTCAGCCCATATTCCCTCAGAGGCCCTTTTGGGTTCCCCAGCTATTTTTTGATCAAGCCCAGTTATACAGGTAGATTTTTGTCCTGTAAACACTCATCCGGGGTCAGTGGCCGGGAGAGGGATGGAGGGATGATTTTGAGGGTGTCCTGGCGTCCGTATGTGCAGGGAAGGGCATCCCCACCTGCTCCTGTGGATGCTCCTCTCCTGCCTCCTTTTCTCTCTCATTTTTTGGAGACCCTTCACCTCTGTTTCAAGAGATTTTTTCAAGCCTCTTAACTTATTTGCCAGATTTTTGTTCTAACAAAAGCAACACCAATAAACTTCAGATTGCATCTCAGATGCAGAAAAGATGAAAAAATGTGTAAAACATCTCAAAATGAGCCAATTTGTTATTAGTTTTTAGACAATGTTATTTTTGTTTGAATTTTGAGACCTAAGGAATGAGAGGGAGTGAGGAGTAGCGGTAGGGCTGAAATCTTTGGTTTGACATCGCATCTCCGTGTTTGGGCTTTGCAGCTTTTGTGGAAATTATCTGACTCTCGTTTGGCCTGGGCAGATGTGAGCGGTGTCTGTGTGAGCGAGGAAGTGTCCTTGTGAAAAGGATAACAGGTGACTTGTGATCCCTTCTGTTCGGCAGCCAGTCCTACAAAGCTGCAGATACTCCAAACCCAAGTGAAAAACAGCCCTCTGAAGATAAGGATGCTCTCGCTTCCCCCGTCTGTTTCCCAGATGAGTTCTACAGCCATGCAAAAAGCTCAACAAAACATGTTTTTTGACTTTTTTTCTTTTTTTTTTTTTTTTACTTTAAAATGTCCCTATTCCTTCAAAATCCCAAAGGTACTTACAGTAGTTGCAAACAGCTTCATGCAGCCCTGCAAACCCAGTGATGTGGGAATGGGTTTGCATTACCACGAGAACACCTGAAGTCATCCCCGTGACCCATGCCCCCCCTGTCCCTGATGGGGACACGCAGAGGAAGGGCTCTGCTGATTGACACAGGTCCGTAGCCCCCCTCTGTCCCCGCACCGATGACCCCATCGCTGCCAGGGTGCTGCAGAGATGAGCAAGCTTCAGCCCTGGTGTCGCAATGCTAAAATTCATTTCACTGCCTGCTCTGGGGCTGTGACAATATAAATGTTTTCTTATTACTAAAATACATTATTTTCAGGGTTTAGAGTGCGATTCTCCCAAACCTTGCTCTGGCAAACACCCGTGTGGGTTTTTAGGGGATGAAATGTGTGTGGCCGTGGGGCATGGTGGCTTCAGAGTGCCCTTGGCTGCCCTGAGATTTGGCTCTGCTGAGCATGGGAAACCTAACCTCCCCAGGAAAACCTTTTACTTGAGCTGTTGGAGAGATATTAGATGAATCAGAAGGGATGAGAAGGGATCCTGGAAAACGCTCAGCTCTGCTCTGAGCCAGAGATCAAGCTCCAGCAGGGTGAGCTGGGAGAGAGCCAGAGCAGAAAAGCGCATCCTCTGCTGCACCTTCATCCCCCCAAACCTCCCTGTTCCCTTTCCTAGTGTATATTCTCACAGGGGACCATGGGGAGTTGGGGTGGGACAGGTTTGTTTCCACGTGCTCAGCCAGACCAGCCTGCAGCACCCCAAAAATGGTCTTTGTTCCCTTTGCACATGCGGAGCAAACTCTAACCTATTCGGGCTCTCTCAGTGAGGAGCCCACTACATAGATCTATAGGATATTATTACCTGTATATAGGTGTTGATAAAGCGCCTCAGGCTGTTTGCTGCCAGATTGTCGGGTGTTACACCGTGGCTGGGTCACCATCACACACCATGAACAAAACACCCAGTAGTCCTGACAGCCTCTAGTGAGGATGCTGGGCGGCTGTGGACCCTGGCTGGGCAACATCTGGGCAGCCAACTTGGGCCGCCACCCTAATATATACATTTAATGGGCGTTTCAAGCTTTCAACAATCTTCACCTAAGAACTGATGGCACAATTTGTCCTGTAAAGCATAATTCTACCACTTTGCCGTGACATTGACTGTATATATTCGGTCTAGACTTCCTGCAAATGCAATAAGCAGAAGGCAGCTTGGTTTTATAACACAGCGATTCCAGCTGTGGCCCTTGGGAAACATTCAGTCCTTGGAGATTTAGAAGAAAATTTGATGGGATGTTTATTGTCTTTGCATTACACAGGCAGCAGAGATAGGTGCTACTTTAACTTCTCCATCAGCAGCTTCCCACAGTCTGTCTGCACTAAGGTGCAGTAAAAACAAACTCTGAGGTGTCTATATCATTCTATATTGCACTATATATAGAATAGAATAGAATAGAATAGAATAGAATAGAATAGAATAGAATAGAACAGAATACGACTATTTCAGTTGGAAGGGACCTACAACAATCAGCTAGTCCAACTGCCTGACCGCTTCAGGGCTGACCAAAAGTTAAAGCGTGTTGCTAAGGGCATTGTCCAAAATTACGTGGTGATGGGTAATAATATCCTGTAGATCTATACTATGTCTGTATATTTAACCTTCCATCATCCAGATGCTGTGCAAAGCATCCCGTGTGCCGGAGCAGGTTGGAGGAAAGGCTCCAACATGAGTTTAGCTGCCCTCAACCCTTAAGAGCTGTGTCCCTCTTACCTGGGATCTGGAGGCAGATGCAGAGATGGAGCCACAGCCGGGCCATGGTGGTGGAGTCACCGACGGAGGCGTTTTGTGCCAGCTCCCCCTTTCCACGCACGGCCACCTCTTGGTGGTAGGGCTGGCTTCACACCAGTAGGTTCCTCCCCGTGTCGGCACAGATGTCTCGCTGATGGCTGCCGAAGAGCATCTGCTGCGGCAGCACCTGGACCCTCAGCCCGGCAGCTTCTTCTGCGCTGAGCCCCCAAACCAGGTGCGCATCAGGGCAGCGGCTCCGCAAGCCTCTCCATCACTGCACGGGATCCTCTGAAACCCCCTTTAAGAAGAAAAAAAAAACCCGAAAACTCACTGATTTTTAATTATGATTTCTTCATATTTCATCACCTAGCTTTTCCTCCTTCTTCTAATTGAGCTCCATGCAATTGAAAAATGACAAATGCAGGAGCTTGGCATTAAAAATAAAACCAGGAGAGGATGAATTTTCACTAGTTTCTCCTCTGTTGAAATCAAAATTCTTTCAAAATAAGGAGAAGATGCAATTTGAGCTGTAGGGTTGTTTTCTTCAGCAGAATCTTTAGCAGGAGGTGTTTTTCTCCGGACCTGGAAAATGATGAATGCCAAACTAGCTTGCCACAAAGCAGAGGTGTGAGGCATCACAGAGAACTTTGAAGCCAAGAGCAAGAAACTTCAAACAAATTTAGTGGCTGAAAAACCACAAAAATAAGGAAATTCTGCTGGGGGGTCCCCACCTTACTGCATTGGTAGCTGTGACACTGTGTGGCTCCTACGCAGAAATATTTAAATGATAGATAAAATATCAGAATGGCTTTGAAAGGTCTTCAGGAAGGAGAGATTTGAAGCACTTGAGGTTTAGGATCTGGAGAGTGAAATATGTGATGTGAAATTACAGGCGCGAACCGGTGTCAGCAGCCTTCAATATTTCCATGTTTGGGGGGGAAAAAAAAGTTATTAATTTTATTTATTCACTACCTCTTTGGCTGCCAAGCAGGGTTTGGGGTTTTTATGCCCTATTTGTGCAGATACTCATGGTCCTGACACAGCCTCAGCATCTGCCTGGGGCTGGCTCCCTGGTGAGGGGGGATTTCCCGGGGAGGGTCTCATGTGGGGGCACCGAGAAATCTCCCCCAGGGTTCGCGTTGGTGGACGAATAGGAAAAATGATTTTGCATCTCGTGCAAGTGCAATATTTTTGTCCATTTTGCACCAGATTTTTCCACTTGCTATAACATGTCCCCTCCCCATTTCTGTTTAAAATAATTTCCTGCCCAAAGCGAGTTGCTAACCACCAAAAGCCTTGCCACAAAGGGTTTGGCTGCTAAAATTTATGGTAGGCTGAATTGCTCCTTAACCCTTTCCTGCAGGAGAAAGTAATTTCAGTGCTTTCAAATGCATTTCCGTGCTTTTAAGGGCTCATTTTCAGAGCTGAGCCCCCCCCCTCCGTGTGCAGCCACCCTTCCTTCTCCCCTCCTTACCCCCTGCTTGCCTTTCCCCTCACTCCCAAACTGGGACCTCTCCAGAACTGGGTGTAGGCACCTTTGT
>VXBL01001075.1:1984183-1997123 GCA_013400195.1 Aramus guarauna
GGGTTGCTTAATATGAGAAACGCCACTGCAAGTGAATTTTCCCTTTATCCCTACGGTGAAGTTGGAGAGCTGAGCCCGATGTCCCTGGCTGCTGCAACGGCTGCATCCCCCTTTCTCACTGCTGCCGGCACCTGGAGCATCTTCTGGCCTCCTGGCCAAGACCAAAGTGCTCCCAGAGGTGGCTTTTGTCACCGTTACACCCTTGGACACGGCATGTTACACCGGGCTGCTGCAAGGCCAGTGACACTGGGTTGTCTAAGCAGATATACTGGGTTTTCTAAGGAGGTATTTTGGCTTGAGAGGATTCCCTGAGCCATTAGGGGAAGCTTTAGACGTGCTTCCCTGCAGCACTTTTACCTACAGGGTGTCTCCTATGGAAATAAAAAGGAATATTTGCAATGCAAAAGCATATTGTGTGTGCTGGAACAGGGATTAATTTTTAATTATTTTGAAGCTGCTGTTTATACGCGGTTGAGTTATTTACTGGTGGCCAAGCTGTTCTCAGGACTGGCTGTTGCTCCAAACATTTTGGAGGTGGGATGCCTTTGTCTGGCAGCCTGTCGCCAACAAAAATAAAAGCTCTGTGGGATGTGCAGGAGTGCAGCTGCTGTTTATAACATCCCCACATTGTTTGGGTCTGCTGTCCTGGGAAGAAAATAGAGGAGGAGAAAAAGGTGTGAGTTGAACTGGTCTGTTAACATAAGCAAGATTTGTTGATGACCTTGCTGGGGTACAGCAGCTCCTAATCACGAGTGTTTGGCTCACGGCTGGGCCAAGATGGGGGGGCAGGGGGGGGGGAATTGCTGAATTTTGGGGTATTTGCATTATTCAGCTGCACAGTTTCTAGGGGGGATTTATTATTTTTCTGAAATGAAAGACAACCACCCCAGTCCCCAGCCCAGCCAACTCCCTGCCCCATCTCAGTGCTCGCCCGGTGGGTCTCCTCCTCTCCCCTCTTCTTTTTCTCAGCCTGAATCCTGTGCACCTCATCGTGCCGACAGTAATTCCCTGTGCTTTCACCAGCTTTGTTACATTTTTGACTCTTTTTTTTTATTTTCTCCTCCCTATGAGGAAAGCACTTAAAGCAAAGTGTTTGCTCTCAGAGGGTCGGAGCAAAGCATCGGGGTAGAAGAAAGGGACCTGGCTGGGGTTTCATCCCTGTTAAACCCCCGTGTTGCAGCGGAGATATTTGCAACTGGGCTGTAAGTGCCAGGCTGGAGGAACAGTTGCATAAAAATAAAGAAAAATCCATTCCCTCTCTGCTTTCAGGGCTATAAGGGCTGAATTTTGGGATTTAGAAGGGCTGCTCAGCCTTGAGCCTCGTCCCACAAAGCCACAGTACCTGGAAATAAGGGGCTGGTGGGGATGATGGGTAGAAACTCCATCGAGCACTCAAACAGCCACAGGTGAACATTTTTTTGCTTTTTAACTTTTTTTAAATTATTTTGTTCCAGGGAAGGGTGCAGTTTCTGGACTAGTTTATCAGAGAGAAAGGCAGCGATGAAAATAATAGCATTTTCACGGAGTGAAATGAGTACTACCTCTTTCTCAAAGTAGGAGCAGAAAAAAAATAATCAAGTCGGTCAAGTTTTCTTTTCTAAACTGCTCTGAGCTAAGATGTGGTTTGTAGGACAAGGTCGGGGGTGCCTGCACGCCTTCGCAGGTGCAGATTTGCAGCTGTACTTCAGCTGATGCAATATCACAGTCAAGGCTCCTGACACGTCGTGGAGTACCCCCAAGGTACACGCCAGCGTGCGGTGGGCTGGTTTGTGGCATGGACAACCACTGCTTTCGAAGTGCAGATGCCAAAATGGATCTCAACTGCAAATTGTGTGAATTTTCCTGCCCTCTCGCCTCTCCCCGGCAAGCAGATCTGTGCTCAGAGGTAGGGGCCTGGGGAGAACGTGTGTGTTCCAGGTGTCAGATGTGATGTCCCCCCCAAAACCGAGGTGCTAACGAAGTGTGTGGCAAGTGAGGAGGCCCTCATGGGAATTTGGGAGGATGGATGCTGTGGGGACAGGCTCCAGCTCTCCCTCTTCTGGGCACTTGGTGCAAGCAGAAGTTAGCATGAGCCACCAGTGACTGATCCTGCCCCCGCCCCCGAGATAAGGGGCAGAGCAGCTGCTTCCATGTGATTCCAGTCCTAATCAGTGCTGAAGAGGATAAGAAAAAACCAGGAAAGTGTCCTTGGGAAGACAGGGGGAGGGATACAGCATCTGCAGCAGGAAAAGCCACTGAGGAAGTAAACAGAGGCTTTACCAGCTCAAAACAACGACCTGCCATGGCTATAAAAAGCCACCGGAGTGAGACCCTGCGACCACCTTGACTTTAAAGGTGGCGAATCCACCGGAGCTCTGCAGCGATCGTCTCCAGGTCCCCGGGACTGCCAGGACATCCAGCCACGGATTGGTGAGATCTTATTATCGGGATCCTACTACCCCTCTGCTTCGTTTCACCCCTTCCCGTATATCCCTTCCCCGTTCCCTCCTTGGGAGCCGGCGGGTCGCAGCGGCTGCCTGCTCGGCCGTGGCCACCCATCCCCACCTTCCCCTTCCCTTGCCACCAGGTTCGGCATCCCCTCGGGGGGGGCTTTTCGGAGGGGTGGGTCGCGGGGTCACAGCCTTCCTGTGCGGGTGGGTCGGTGGTGCTGGTGTTATGGTAGCTTTGTCCTAAGACGGAGCCGTCTTGGATCTCGTTCCCCTCACTATGATGACCGATATTGTTAGCAACTGGAAGCTGGAGCAGTTTGTGCTCCAGAAGTGTCTTCCCCCAGTTTGGTCGCCGGGGGCCTTCCAGGGCCCGGAGGCATACCAGCAGCTCTGCCAGCAGTGGGAGAGCTGGTCAGAGGAGACCAAAAAGCCCAAACCCACAAACAAGTGCAAGAAGCGAGCAGCCTTGCAGGGTTTGCTGATGGTGAGCAGGGAGTTGTCCAAATTGCTGAAGGAGGCTCTTGAGAGCGTGCAGACGCTGGAGCAGGCCAAGGGCGAGCTCAAAATGCAGGTGGACAACCTGCGGGCTGAGGTGCAGGGTCTGTGTGGGGACTCTCTGCGGAGCGCGGTGGAGATCACCCGGCTGGAGAGCAAGCTGGGCTATGAGAAGCTGAAAACGGAGGAGCTGGAGAAGGAGGTTGGCAAGTGGATTGGGGAGACCCACGATGCCCAGAGCGCAGTGCGGGCAGTCCTGCAGGACGTCCAGCGGGACCGGGGCACCGGCCCCGATCACAAGGTATGCCACGCCAAGATCCAGGAGCTGCAGGCAGAGCTGGGGGTGTCAAGGGGCATCGTGGCTGCAATCCAAGGCAAGAGGAGCCGGTTTGGGAATGGCGAAGGGGAGGACTCCCTGGACCCGCACCCGCCCCACTATGACTACGAGGATGACGTGTGGAGTGCCAATGGCCCCACCAGGCCATCCCCCTACGCTCCTCTGCGGGAGGAGATGTGTCAGCTACAGGGAGGGGAGGCGGAGGCTTCCAAAATTAAAAAGAACCCCCCCGATGAGCCGGCTGGCCATGGCCCGCTCCATGCCATAGACACCAACAGGCCTGTGCTCTGGTTTACCCCCGAGCAGCTCAAAACGGTGGGGAAGATGCTGGGGCCGTTGACGAAGGAGACTGCTGTCAACTGGCTGTCCAGGGCGCAGCGGCTGCCCAGGTGCCAGAGCGGCAACTCAGTGAGTGACCTGATAGACGTGGTGAGAAAGTGCATGAAACCAGACGATTTCGCAGCACTGCCGGGGGACGTGCAGATGGGCAACGTCCAGGACATCGGGGACGTCCAGTCCGCCGTGCTGAAGGTGTTCTTCCCTGAGGTCAACCCCTTAGTGCTTTTCCACCAGGAGAAGCAAAACCCGGAGGAGCGTCCGGATGCTTACGTTAACCGTAAGAAGATGCTCTACCAGATGGCTGGGCTGCCCGGCTCGAAAGACTCTCCCCTCGATTTTGACAGGCCTGAATTCAAGGAGCCGCTGGTGGTGGGGCTGACTCCCCCGTTGCGGGTGATTGCTGGTGGAGATGCGGCCAGGAAGCCGCTGTCAGAGCTGGAGCAGATCCTGACCCAGAATTTCGAGCTGCAAAAGCAGGCGTTCCCGGGGTACATGCTGGGGGGGAAGAAAGGGAAAACCTCGGCCATGTCCTTCCAAAATGCGGGGGTGAGAAAAATGCAAGGAGACAACCGAAAAGATCCTGACGGCAAGGGCGGTTCAGGGAAGGAGAACCAGCAAGGGCTGAGGTTTCAGAAATCCAACCCTTGGCGGGCTGAGCTGAGGAAGCGCTTGATAAAATACGAGAAGCAGGAGGATATCGACGGATTGCCGGATGCAGAGCTCTTCCGAAAACTGGCCCTGCACGAGGCCAAAAAGCACAGCAGCTCCAACCCGATTGACCCAGGGTCTAAGGCTCAGCAATAGGGCTGCCAGGCACCCGCATCGCCCCTTTTTGTGGCACCGATTAAGACCGATTCGTGGGGGCGCCTGATAGTTGATATAACTATTGGAGGAGGGGTGCTTGGACAAGTGATGTTAATTGATACTGGTGCCTCTTATTCAATTCTGAATATGGCCCCTGGCGAAGCCGGGATCTTCCAAACCTCTGAAATTATTGAACTGACAGGGCCGAACGGCCAGAAATCCTCAGTGCCGTTCACAGGACCCGTACCCTTTGAAATTGGGACTGCCAAAGGGTCTGAAAAATTTGGGAAAATGGAAATGAAGGGAAAGCCGGGAACTTTAGCTATCTCTGCGCTGACAAAGATGGGGGTGGTGGTGGACCTGGCAAACCAAGCGCTGTTACACTGCCCCCAGAGCGATGCGCCCGTCATCCCGGCGAGCCACAGGGTGATGACCGTGAAAGCCCCTGAGCTCCTGGTCCACCCCGAGTGGGAGCCCCGAGTGAAACGGGTCACAGAGCAGTTCCCCCAGGTCTGGGCAAGGAGCAAGCTGGACTGCGGGCAGATTGACACTGTTGTGGCAGTCAAAGGGCCAGATCCCCCTCCTCAGCCGCAGCCACAGTACCCGGCTGAAGCTGAGGATGGCTTGTGGGACACAGTCAAAGCCTTGCTGGAGCAGGGGGTGCTGGTGGAGCAGCAGAGCACCAGCAACGCCCCAGTGTGGCCCCTGCGGAAAGCTGATGGGAAAACGTGGAGGCTGACGGTTGACTTCGGCGCCCTGAACCGTGTCACCCCACTACGAACCTCCATGGTAGCCAAGTACCCCGACATCATGGCAGCCATCTCCCAGGGATCCGAGTGGTTCTCGGTGCTCAGCCTGACCAGCCCATCCTTCGCCATCCCCTTGCACCCTGAGTCCTGGCACAAGTTTGCTTTCACCTTGCGAGGACGGCAATTTGCCTTCACCAGAGTCCCCCCCGGCTTCCACAACGCCCCAGCCATCTGCCACGCACATGTGGCAAGGATGTGGGAGAAGCTCAGCCACCGGGAGAGCGTGCTGTCCTGTGCTGGTGACATCCTCATCCACACCCGGACGAAGGAAGAGAACCTGGAGGTGCTGGCGGAGGTGCTGGAGGCTGTCCAGAAGACGGGCTTCAGGATCAGCCCCCCAAAAGCCCAGCTCTGCTGGAAGGAGGTCTCCTACCTAGGGGTGACCCTGGGGGAGGAAGGGCGCTCGCTGGAGAAGCAGAGGGTTGAGCTAATACAGAAGGTGTCGGCGCCAGCCGATGCCACCACCCTGAGGTCCTTCCTGGCTCTCCTGCGCTTCTCCCGGGAGTTTGTTGAGGGCTATGCAGAGAAAGCTGCCCCCCTCTGCCACCTTCTCAAGAAGGACACCCCCTGGGAATGGGGGCCAGAGCAGGACGAGGCAGTGAAGACCTTAAAGGAGAGCGTGGCGCAAGCCCCTGTGCTGGCGTGTCCCCAGGGGGACAGACCCTATGTCCTGCAGCTGGCCAGCACGGGGAGGGGGCTGCAGGCCACCCTGAGCCAGCAGCACAGCACCCACCTCCTCCCTGTTGCCCATGCCTCGCGCCTCCTGACGCCGGCCGAGCAGCAGTTCACCGACTATGAAAGGGAGGTTTTAGCCTTGACCTGGGCCCTGCAGCACTGGGAATACCTGGTGGGGTCGGCCCCGGTGCTGCTGAGGACCTCTCGTGACCCGGTGAGGTACCTCTTGTCGGGGAAGGGGGACACAGGTCCCCTGCGCTGCCCCAGGATGGCCAACTGGGTGTTGGCGTTGACTGACAAGGAGGTCGCTGGGGAGGTGGGGGTGCCCTCTCCCGGCACTTATGGGGTGGTAATCAGTGCAGAGAGGGATGGGGAGGAGTCGGGGGGTCCCTCAGACGAGCCCAAGCTCGGGCGGGCGCCCCTGTTTGAGAGCGGTCTCAGCCTGGCGGAGGCCAAGGAGAGGGGCTATGCCGTGTGGTTTGTAGACGGGTCCAACTACCACGAGGAAGGGGTGCTCTACACGGGCTACGCCGCCATCAACCGTGACACTGGGGAGGTGGTGAAGGGGAAGTGCCTGCCGCACTCCATCCAGGCTGCCGAGCTGGTGGCTGTGACGGCCGCCCTGGAAAACACACCGGCAGACCAGCCACTGGCCATATTTTCGGACTCAGGTTGGGTGGTGCGAGCAGTGCTGGAGTGGCTGCCGCTCTGGAGGGAGAGGGACATGCAGTCGGCTGATGGCAAGCCTGTCACCTATGCCAAAAAGCTGCTGTACCTCACGAGGCTGGCGGAGCAGAGGCTACAGCCAGCCCAGATCATTAAGGTCAAGGCCCACAAGAAGGGAACAGAGGAAGCGAAGTGGAACAAGGAGGCAGATGCCAAAGCCAAGCAAGGTGCAAAGGAAGGGCTGATGTGGAAGGCCAGCAAGCCCTTGAAGAATGGGCCTGTGTTGGTGGCTCCCAGCAGACACTGGGAGAGTGTGGACCTGCTGGGCTTGCAGGCGCAAGACCCCAGCATCTGGGAGTTAGTGCAGAGCAGGGAGTATAAAGGGTGCAAGGTGTGGAAGGATGTCTCGGGGCTGGTCCTGGCACGAAGGGAGGGGGCAGACTTTCCGGTCTGGGTGGTGCCTGAACTTGTGCGGACTGAGCTAGTGGCCCTGGCTCATGAGCAGGGGCATTTGGGGACGGACAAGACCATGGTGAGGCTGCAGGGTGCTGGGTGGTGGCCTGAAATGAGAGAGGACGTGGAGAGGTATGTCAGCAACTGCCTGACGTGCGCGGCCAACAATCCTGATGCCAAAACGTCCAAAGCCCTCCTGGGCCACCAGAGGATTTCTGGGCCGTGGAGCAGGTTGCAGATGGAGTTTATCGGCCCTTTGCCCCAAACAGCCCAAGGCAACAGGTATTGCTTGGTGATCAGCGATAACTTCACCAAGTGGGTGGAAGCGTTTCCAGCTCGAAACAACACAGCCAGTGCAACCGCAAAGATCCTGGTAGAGCATATCTTCTCACGGTGGGGCATCCCAAAGGAGATTGACTCAGACCACGGCCAACGCTTCATTGGAGAAGTCACAAAAGGGGTGTGCCAGGCCCTGACTACCCACATTGGCTGTGCCCCACAGGGGCTCTGTGACCCATANGAAAGGGGTGTGCCAGGCCCTGGGCATCAAGCAAAAGCTTCACATCACGGGGCATTTCCAGAAACCCGGCTCAGCAGAGGGGCCCAGCCAACCACTGAAGATAGCGCTGAGGAAGCTTGTGAACCAGCAAAGGAAAGACTGGGATCAGAAGCTCCCACTGGTCCTGCTGGCGTTACGGGGGGCTGTGGCATCTCAAGCACCTTCTCCCCAGAAACTGCCTCCTGCAAGAGACCTGAAGCTTCTGGAACACTGGTGGCAAAGAGGGGAGCCACCGGATGAACTGCAGCCCCGCGTGCTGACGGACAGGTGGGTCCAGGACGTGCTGAGGACGGTGTTGGCTACGTACCACCAGCTCGCTTCGGTGCAGGACACCAACATCCCCAAGATGGATAAGCAGCTGGGAGTGCTGCTGCACCCTGTGGAGTGGAACATGGGGGACCTGGTAATGTATCGGGGGGTTAGAGAGAAGAACGAAGTGCTGGGACCCCAATGGATGGGGCCTGTTAGAGTTGTGAACAAGGCCAGCCCCTCCATGTACCAGGTAGAAATCAGAAAGGGGGCGAAAAGGCAGGAAAAATGGTTCCATTCTTCGCAATTAAAAGCATGGAAGGGAAATTAATGGGGCTGGAGAGCCCGTCTTGCTTATGTTTTGCAGATAAAGGAAAATGGAAGGCGATTGTGACCGGCGGGAAGGGCGAACTTCGTGGCATCACCAGCCCTGTTTGTGCTGCGGGGAAAATGCTTTCAAATTTGTGGTTGCAGGATTTGCTTTGCTTTCTGGTATGTGCATAGCGCTGAGCACCCAACATGCCCAACCAACCCATCAGCATCTCAGACAAAAAGTCAGTTTTTCCCACTTAGAAAGGCACCCCGAAACATGGGCTACAGCCCAGCACAGGGTTAGGAGGTACACAAAAATTGGGACCGATTGGCCCTGGTCTCAAGCTCACATAAAATATACGGGAAGCATGGGTTTAAATTCTAACAAAGGCTTAAATTTGTCAACGGTGGTTATGCACGGGACGGAGGTGTACTTGGAAAATGAGTGGGGCTGGGATAGCACAAATAGACTTCCACAGCTGCTGGGGAAGGTGGGGCAAGAAATAAAGGTAGGGTGCAGGGTAATTAATGGATCCACTCACCAGCAGGTAACTCAAATCTCTGTAATGGAAGTGAAAACGAAGAAGAATCAGAAAAAAACCTGTGCTGTAGAAAAACTGGACTGTTGGTACAATTTTACTTTGGTCCAGCCAGTGTTTGTGGTCTGCCTCTGGGCCCACAACAGTGTGGGGCTGTCCTTTAAATTCAAGATTAGCACCGTGACGCACTCCTTTGCTGCCGTTAAGATCTCGAAGTGCCATTTTTTGGCCTGGCATGCAGCCCAGTATGCTGAAGTTGGAAACCAAGTAAAATTAGAAATTAAATACTCCCAGGAAAGTATAACTGACCCAATGCAAATCAATGGCACCACTGTGACTATTGCTGCCCCTAATGGCCGCACGTGGGTTGTGCCAGTAAACTGCCTCCGTGAGACCAAATCGCTTAATAGATCTGAATTAGGCACAGAGGCTTCGTGGTATAATCAGGATTATGGACGCTGCCCATATCTGGTCATAAACCTCCAGGTGTGGTGTCGAGGAAATCTGAGTGTAGAAATGTCCCCTGAGCTTGGAGGAACGTGGTGGATAGGAGGCCCTGAAGGATTTAAAAAAGAGTTTACCATCGTTGCTGTCTTGCGCCCTTTTGTTTCCAAAATAGGCCCTTATGTAGTCAAGCAAAATCATATCCAAGAGCTGCTGACCGGACCTGTCAGGTCTCTGAAGAAGGTGGTGTTGTCCCTGTCCACCGTTAACATTTCCTCCGTCAGCCCGCACTGTACCCCCTTCCTATCCACCCTGCACACCGGCTGGCTGGCGTGGCTCCACAGCCGCTCCATCCAGGGAACCCGGGCCAGAAGAGACCTGCTGGCCACGGCGCTGGGAGGAGGAGGCGCCGGGCTGGGAGTCCTCAACAGCATGAACGCTGAGGTCTTAGCCAACAAGTTGGAGGCTGTCACCTCAGGTGTGCAGGGCCTCCTCAACCCCCTGAATTCATCCCTGGCCAGCCTGGGGATGGGGCAGTGGCTTGTGTCAGAGGTATTGCCCACCTGGGAACAAATAAGTGAGAAAGACCACCAGGTGCTGTTGCGAGTGCTGGGCATTGAGCAAAATAACGTCTCTCTTGCTCTTAGTTGCATCCAGGCCCAGATGTGGGTGCAGAGTGTTGTTGCAGGTATCCTGAGAGACGGCGACAACGGTGTCCTCCCCACTGAGATCCGAAAGATTGTGTGGGATGCGGCCACGGAGAAGGAGCGGCAGCTCCAAGCTTGGTGGAGGCTCGTCAACTTCACCCATGACCAGGTCCTCGATGCAGTCATCGCTCACGTTCTGACTGTGGCGGAGGCTCACATCGAAAAGGTCTATCCCATCGTGGCCCTGGGGGTTAACACAAACGGGTCTGTGGTCTATCCCCTGGAGCACCGCATGTGGGCGAGGGTATCTCGTGGTAAATGGCAATCAGTAGATTTGGAAGCCTGCATTTTGGAAAGGGGGCTGGGATTCATATGCGAAGATGATGCCCTTAAGGCGAGCGATGTTTGCTTTGACACCAAAGAAGGGGTGTGTCATTTTGAGATCAATCCCCAGAGCAGTAATAAGACCGTTTTAGTGTACGTAGGGAAAGGGTGCGTGTGTTTTAGAACAATGTGTAAATACGTGCAGATTAATGAAGTTTATAATCAGACCGTGTTTAATGACTCGAATATGTGTGCTTGCAATGTAGCTATTATTAGAGGCTGTGATTTTGTGTATAAACCCCCCGTATTTACTAGCCAGTTGCTAATTAGAAACTATACCTTGTATCGTAGTATAACCCCAACCCCCATTGGTATGGACTTGGCACTTGTAAAAGAAATGTTAGAGCATGCAACTTTACAGCAGCTGTTAGAAAATGCTAAGACAGAAGCTAAAAAGATCCTAATAACTGTACACCATGATGGCAATGTTATAAAACAAGTAATGGAACGAATTAAGAAGGTGGGAGAACACCACTGGTGGGAAATTTTCTTCGGCTGGTCCCCCACGGCCACCGGCATCTTCAACGCGCTGCTGCACCCCGTTGTAGTTATACTGCTAATGCAAATCTGCGTGTGCTTTGCCATGGTAGTGACTTGTTACTGGATGAGGCAGGTGAAGTTCTGCATTGACGAACAGGTGAAAAGACTGGGGCTGGCCAAGCGCCTCCTACCATAGTCAAGGGCAAGACTGGGTTGGCCTCTGTGTTTGCCACCAAGAAGAACTTTTAGCTCCGCTGTTGGCTGCAACCCAGTAGGCGTTGAGCGGTGGGGACACATGCCATACCAGACCTTGATGTGAGGGATGGCCTCCTCTGTTATAAGAGAGCCATCCAGGAGGGGAGGGCAGGCCAAGCAGCCTGTGGTTGGCATGAATCACAGAATGGTTGAGGTTGGAGGAATCTCTTGAGATGATCTTGTCCAACCCCCCCCTGCTCAAGCAGGGTCACCTAGAGCAGATTGCCCAGGACTGCGTCCAGTTTGGTTTTGACTATATCTCCACAGATGGAGACTCCACAACCTCTCTGGGCAAACCTGTTACAGTGTCTGATCACCCTCACAGTAAAAAAGCAAGAGTTAGCATAAATAATTTGTCTTTGAACCTTCCATCCCCAAATGCTATGTGAAGAAGCTGCTCTTGTGTGATTTAAGACTCCTGAAGCAGAAGAAAGGGAACAAGGCAAGCCAAAGACAGTGTCTTTGGGAGAAAAGAGAAGGGAACATAATACCTGAGTGTGCAAAAGCACCCACTGAAGATGGCAGAGATGTTACCAGCTTGGAAAGACTTGGAAAGAAAGTAAAAGATGAGCAGAATGAAGGACCCTGTAATCACCTTGGACTTAAAGGAGCTGAATCCACAGGGACCTTTGCAGCAACTATCTCCAGGTTCCTGAGACTCCCAGGATGTCTGGCCAACGGATTGGTGAGCTCTTGTTTTCAGAGCCTGGACATCACCGCTTTGTTTTGCTTAGTTGTGCATGTACCCAATAAAACCTGTCTCTTAGAGGATGGACGGTCTGTTCAATTGCCTCCCATTCAGCTGCTCACTACTCGCGCTTTTAACTTCGGCAACACTGGTAAAGAGAAATTCTGGTAACAAGAAAAGATGTGGGGTTTTTTTTTTCCCCCCTTTTTATAGGCCAAAATCCCTCACTTGCTTTCTGGCTGCAGAATATTGCCTGAAACACAAAGATTTCTGCCTTGGGCTGTAGAGTGGGGCTCTGAGCTGGGGCACAAACCCGCTCCTCTATTTCATGCTGCCTCTCCCATCCTGCATCACCCCCCCCGCCTCTGGACCCAGAAGGAGCCTTAAAATACACACGGGGGTCTCAGCCGATTTTAAAACATTGGCAATTTCAACAACTAAATCAACCACCTCATTTCCAGCCTGTGTGTCTGATCTCATCTCGGAGGTGCTGCTCTCTCTGCGAATGGGGAGTTTCACGCAGACAAAAAAGCCCTTTGCAATCCAGGCTGAAATAAAAAGATTAAAGAACTGGCCTTTAACCCAGCAGGCAACTGCTGAGCTAGCTCGAGAAATGAGGTAAAACCCCCACTTTTCACACACGCCAGCCGGGGAAGTGCAAAGAAACGACACGTTGCCATAGCATACTTTTTTTTAAAGAAAAGCAAAACTTCAATGTATGGGTTTGATAAAGACACTCCTCCTTAAGAAGCACGCATCATAACTGAGCTCATGAAAATGTGAATAAATAAATCATTGTCTAAATTCACAGAAATCCCTTTCCCCCTCCAAGCACTGTGAAAAAACCCCCTTCACCTTTGGGACGGGAGGTTGAACCCCCCCACCCCCCACCCGCCTGGTGTCTGGTCCCCTCTGCTGCTCCTTGCGTTTTGCCCATAACAAAGCCTCACAGAAAACACACCGTTATTTTGGTTAAAGCACCCTTCTTACTTGCTAACACCTTACATGTTTCATGAAAATTAATTTCCCTGTGAATAATTACCCTTTTATACAAAGCCTTTATCCCTCTAACCTGTTTTGGGAGCCTGTAGGGGAAAAAGGAACCACAGAAAATGCGCACTATCCTCTCTTCAGCCTCAAACTTGCACCGGGACAGTGTGGCAGAGCAGGGCTTATCCCCAGGATGATGGGATGTCCATAGGGAAAGGATTTTCTACACCTACACGCAGGTTTTAGCTGAACGCAGAGCCCCTGCATGGCTGCTGGATGCGCCAGCAGCATCCTCTGCAGCTGCAACGAGCTGCTTGCCCTCTGCAGAGCCGGCACACGCCTGCACGTGGGTTCGGAAAGTTTGCAAAATTATGATGCCCCCCCCC
>VXBL01001075.1:1997869-2122671 GCA_013400195.1 Aramus guarauna
TTTGTGTCATTTGTTTATTGCCACAAACCGAGGAGGGCTGCTTTGGGTGCAGCCGGGGCCGGCAGGACCTTCAGCCAGAGTTTTTGTCTGCTTTTCCAGTGGTGTCAGTAGATCCCATAAAAGATTTTTTTCCCAAACTTGCCTGATTTTCCGAGCCAAATGAGTACCACAATTGTATTCGTTCCCTGGTGGTTTAGCCCCTGTCCTCTGCACTCTGGAGCGGGGTGGGGGGGTGGTGGTGGTGGTGGTGGTGGTGTCTGTCTGTGGACCCCCCCAGCCCATCTGCAGCACACCAGCTTTCCTTGGTTCTCACCAGATCAATCCAAGAGGCACTTTTCAGACCTAGCCCAGCTTCCGCTTTAGGCTGTGAAGATCGATGCAGGAAGGTCACTGGCCCCACTGGTCTAGTCCCAGTGGTAGTAATTCAGATATTAACTTTTGAAAAACTAGGGGCTAAGATGTGGACTTTTGACCCAAGCTGCACACGTGATGGAAAAATAAGCCTTGGTAATGACAGCTTTTTTTTTTTGCTTCTTCAATGTGACTGTCAGGCAAGATCTTCCTTCAGGACTCCCTGCTTTGAGCAGGACCTTGCAAAGCTCTCTTCCTTCACCCAGCATCCACAAGACGCCTGCTCGTTCACAGAGAGGGGATTCATCTGGCTTAGATCCTCTCGGTGCTGAAGTCCCTCAAACCTCATGCATTTTGTAAGCCACTGCGCATCAAAGGAACCCTATAGAAGCAAAAGCAGTAGCGGGTGGATCGATACCCTGGAGGGTTCAATCTCGATGCGGCACTGGACTGTCTGCTGCAGTGCTCTGGTTTTGGCCTCTCCATAAGATACCTTCAGGGTTGAGAACAAATGTTTTACTCCCATCAGCCCTGCTCAGTGTTTAGGCAAGCTGTCCCCCCCGTTCCCAAGTGTTTTACTCCACCGCAGAGCACACCCGTGATTCCCAGAGAAGCTGGATACTCGCCCCAACTATTCACAATCTGCAAATTTACTGTAGGCACGACCCCGTGTAGCAGAGCCGTGAAGAAGGGAAGAGCGAGAAAGCCCCAGAGACAAAGCGATACAATCAGACGGTGATGTACCACACCGTGCTATATCCTGGCTCAGCACCATTTATGTATGAGCAGGATGGAAGAAATGAGTTATAGGTGGTGGAATAAAGAAGAGCATCGGGGCTCAGAGGTGCAATGAGGAGAACTAGTAGGAGACCTAAAAAGCTGGGTAGCTCATGTGGGACAGATTCTGGCTTGTGTTGTTTTTTTGCTGTGTTGTAGAGTCCCAGAGAAATTCTGTGATGTGCCAGCGCTCAGCATGAAGGGAGATGCTTGATTTATTCCTCACAGCAGCCTCAGGAAGTGATCAGATATACATCAGCCTGGCTGAGAAGGGGTCATGAATACCTCAGTAGGGAGTTAGTTTACTCTTAGGAGTGGAGAAATGACTGAAGTTATATCCCACAGAGGGGAAATGCTGGGAATTCTTATGGGTTCACTCATTTTCTTGAAAAATAAAAGACAATAGAAAGAATTTCCAATTTTAGAGAGATCTATCATTAGCACGGCTGTTGAGTTTGGCAAAGCTAACACAAGACAGCGTAATTAAGAATTAGGCCTTCTACAGCACGGGGCAATCAAAATGCCCTTGCTCCTCCAGCTGCTCTCAGCAGTTCCACCAGCGGACGAGAGCCACAGGTACCTGGAGCATTAAAATCATACCGAAAGATGACGTGGCTATGAGATGAGCTTTACAGAGCGGCTAAGGCCACACAGTGGAGGTCAAGAAGGACACCAGCTTGCGGATGTCGTCTCAACCTTTTTTTTTGTTTGTTTGTTTTTTTTCCACAAACTGGTGCTTCTTGCTGTTTTGAGCGCGGAGCAGAAAGATGAAAGGCAAGCTGTGCACCGGCGTACGTGCCCCGTGCCCGGCGAGCCCCCGGTTGCAGCTGCGCGGCAGGCAGCGTGCGGGCTCTGNGCAAGAAAGGACCCAGCCTGGCGGATGTGTTTTAACCCTTTTTTTTTTTTTTTTTGTTTTTTTTTTTTCCACAAACTGGTGCTTCTTGCTGTTTTGAGCGCGGAGCAGAAAGATGAAAGGCAAGCTGTGCACCAGCGTACGTGCCCCGTGCCCGGCGAGCCCCCGGTTGCAGCTGCGCGGCAGGCAGCGTGCAGGCTCTGCTCAGCCTGGGCGACACGACACCTTCACCGCAGGTGCAGCGCCCGGGTCGGCACACCAGCGGCTGGTGCGTGCGGTCTGATTTCTTCATTTGCCGAGCTAGAAGAAAAGAAGAAGAAAAAAAAGATGTAAACAAACCAGAAAGCAGGCAGGGAAGCAGCTGGCATCACCTTCTCCCTCAGGTTTCAGAGGGGGTTTTTCTTAAAACAAAGCCCCTTCCATACAGTCCTCTCCTTTTGAGGGTAATTCTAAGGAAACGAGTACATAGAACCTCCTTGGCTTTAGAAAGTGAGAGCCGATCCCCTCACACAGCGAGGTGAAACAACTTAGCAGGGAAGAGACACTCATCCTGAGAGTTTTCAAAAATTATCACCGGTCTGTAAGTGCCTAAACAGACGCAGATGCCAGGAATGCTAACTGCTGACCGTTGCCAGAGGGGCCCACACCCCAGACTTTATGTCCATCACGGTTTAATCCGGCAGCTGAAACAATCACGCAGCCGTTCGCTCACTCCCCCGCTGCAGTGGGAATGGGAAGAGAATCGAAAAGGAAAGAAAAAGGTGAAACTCATGGGGTGAGGTAAAGACAGTTTAATAGGACAGAAAAGGATGATGATGATGATATAACATACAAAACAAGTGAGGCACAGCACAAATTCTCACCACCCAAAGCTGATGCTCAGCTAGCTCCTGAGCCGTGCTGCCTCCTGGCCACTCCCCAGTTAGATACAGAACATGACATCATACGGTATGGACTATCCCTTTGGCCAGTTTAGGTCAGTTGTCCTGGCTGTGTCCCCTCTCAGCTCTTTGTGCACCCCCCACCTTCTCGCTGGCAGGGCAGCATGAGAAGCTGAAAAGTCCTTGACTGCTTGGCAACAACTAAAACATCAGTGTGTCATCAATAGTATTCTCATCCTAAACCCAAAGCACGGAGCTATACCAGCTGCTAGGAAGAAAATTAACTCTATCCCTGCTGAAACCAGGACCACATCTGATGTTGCTTTGTAGGATGCAACTTCGCTATCATAGTCTTGATTTCATGTTGGCTTCCCAGGCATCCTCCTCCACCCTGAGCAGGACAGCATGGAGCGGGGAAGGAGCTCACCTGTGAAAGAATTTCCAATGTCCATTCAAATTTGACTGCCACACGCAATACAGGTGTGAAAGGTGCCTCCCCAAGGGGCCCTGAGGCCTCTGCTCGATGGACACCACTGACAGGAGCTACTTGGCCCAGGAACCTCAGTGCACGCACAGGTGGTGCTGCTGACGGCGGGTCTAGGTGCTGTCCGAGAGAAACCCACCTGGGCTGAGAGCATCCTGCACCGTCCCTGGATCTGGATTTGCATGGAGCTACAGCACCAAAACTTCTACCCACCTCCAGGTGAGCAAAAGAGCCAAATCTTGCAAGCTGCTGAGACGCCTCACGTTGTGGTGGTCACACCTTACCTTGCCTGGGGCAGCGATGCAACTGGGCTCCCGGTGTTGCAGCAACAAGGGGAGTGCAAAGCAAGAGAGGGAGCGTTATCGGGGTGAAGCTAAGCAAGGCAGACCAATTTCTTTTTTTTTCTTTTAGCACGAGAGATGGATTTGAGAAAGGCTGAGGGTATGGTAGGAAAGAACTGAGCTGATGCAGAAAGCTCACACAGCTTCTGCCGTCGTGCTCTCGAGGCACGGACTCCATTTGCACATGAAGTCAAATGAACGTAAGGATACAGACTTCAGAGTTTTGATTAACGCTCCGAGGAGAACCTCTATATACACCACGGTACTTCAATGTGTTGTTTACCATTGGCGTATCCCTGTCAGGGAGGAGTGAAGAGAAATAGAAATCATAATTTCTGCTGACTCCGAAAGGCAAAGCTTTGTCACTGTGGCTCAGAAATTGCATCAATAGAGACTGATACAACACAGTTCCAAATGAAACACTTTGAGGGAAAAAGCAAGAGGCAGCATAGTCAATGCATTCCTCACACAGCACCATGTTATTGATAACTGGTTCAGCCTGCGGAGCCTGAGTTTATAATGCAGATGGTTTGGAAACATCTAGCACTTAGCTTTGGGGAAAACAACTTTACTTCAACTGTTTGTTCAACTGTTAGTGCTCAGGACATGATTGTGAAGTTTCGCTGTTAATTCTAAGAAATCCTACTTCATGTTAAAGGTTTCTTTTAAATCTCCCCCCCATCCCACGCACAGAGATTTTCAGTTTTCCGCACAGCTCTCAGAAAAAAAAAAAAAAAAAAAAAAATTACAGAGTACCACTTCTTTCACATCCCTCACTGAGATTCTGGTTTTATTTCAAATGTTCACATCTAAAGTAGAGAAACAGCAAGGACCCACGCCTGTCAACGCAAGAAGAAAAGGTCTGTGACCTGAGGGGCTGCGTATGAATCCTACAACGAAGGCCATCGGTGAGACAAGCGGTACTCAGCACATCAGGCAAGGCAGGCTCCTGCAGGTGGCCAAGACTTGTGGAAATATCAGTCACTTGTGGAAATTAAGATTTATGCCTGTGCCCAGCCTTCCACCCTGGAGCGGGAGCGAGGGCCAGCGCACACCTAGGAGCAAAGCTGGGCAGTTTGCTGGAGATCGAAACTGAAACAGAATTTTCTTAAAGTTCAATAGGAGTCAATGCCTAAACCTTTGCTCTGCCAGAAATCCCTGGCTGAAATGGCATTTCATTGCTTTCACCTGTAAATCGAGCTCTGAAATAAAGGACAGTAGCTTATCTGGAGATGAGGAACACTGTTGCTTTTTCCCAAAGCTTTCCCACAGAAAGATTTATGGCACTGTACTTATTTATGGTTTCCTATTTATTCATTTTTTGTGACCCACTTTTGTGATACCTGCATTCATCACCAGTTAAGGGTACAGTCAAGAACTGGTACGGCTGGTCGGGGTTAAAAAGAGACTGTGCCTGGCTGCTCACCACCTCGCTCTGAAAACGTAAGGAGGATTGGAAACTGCTACAGCTGGAAAGACACCAGAAGGGCTGTAGCCTCCAGCCTCAGGTCATTTCCACCAGTGGATGTGAAGAAGAACCTGCAGCTATAACATGTTAAGGGTAAAAAAGCTGCAGCTGGAAAAGCTCGTCTGGCACTACGTGCCCGGCAAGTTGTAAATCACGGGAGAAGCTTGTGGAAAGGCTGGAAAGAGAATCCACGTCTCCCAATCCTCACCACGGTGCTTTCATCTTGGTGTTCTGTCCAGCCATTAAGCACCCTGTCAGCTTCCGTGTTGCTGGATGGCAGCGCTGGCCAAGAGCTCTATGCTGAAAAAACCCCACCTTAACTTAATTAAACTGTAATATTCCTCTAACTAGCTCAAACAACATTTTTACACTGTCATCTGCTTCCACAGATACACGGTAAATTTGAGATGCAGCTCAAGGCACTGCATTCAGGTGATTTACATCGATTTCCGTCGAATGCCTCTCGATCTTTACAGAAATACGCTTGGACAAGTTTAGCAGGTTCGGTAGGAGGAGGGTACGTCTCACAGGCCAACGGTAGGGTTAACTTGCCAGGTGTTAGCGTTCCCAGTGTGCCTCGCTGAAACCACAGCCCGGGTTCAGGGCATGCAAGGCAACTTCAGTGGTTCTCCCTTTTATCGCAAGATTTCAAAATGAGAACCTTTCACTGAGAAAACAACTTCTTGCTCACTTCATGGGACGCAGAAAGAGAGGTCCTCTTTCAGTTGTGGCCTTTTTCAGACAGACCTCGCACTAGGATCTCACCACAATTTTTTCACATACTGCAGACAGTCATGAAACAAAAAACACCAGTATGAAAAAAAATCATGAAAAGGAACACAAACTATAAAAAAGTGACAATATTTTGCAGAACAGCACAGTCATGCCGCTCTTCATAGGACACCAAACGTGACAGTTGCTTTCAGAGGTGAGCATCGAGGCTCTATTACACATTCATTGAACAAGCAACTCCAATGCTGTCAGGCATTTCTTGATATCCCTGCTCCAGCAGAAGGGTGGCCTTGCCTCCCTCTAATGTCAGCTGCCGTCCCAGGGGTTAAGCTGATCTGTTTGCCTGTGAAGGAGAACAGTGGGTAGGGACACAGGGATGTCCCAGGGATGGTAACCTTCAGGAGAAAGGAGAACAAACTGGCAGCAGCAGTCTGCTTCAGGGGCACGTCACGAGCAGGATAAATCTGCCAGAGTCCCCTTCTGCACCATGTGTTGATGAAAAAAGAGGCCTTGGAAGAATTAAGTGTTTGGTCCAGGTGACCTGGTGAACCAGAGAGCCAAAATTGAAATGCAGGAAATCTTCACTGAAAGCCCAGTTTTAAACTCTGGCAGTTTTAACCTTGGTTTTGTACTAAGCTACATGTAGACAGGTTTAACTTGCCTTTGTGCCATACAGCAGTTCTTTCACAAAGCCAAGCAGCACACAGGGTTACTGGAAGACGAGACAGGTCCAATTTCGTGCTGTTTGGCCTTCACAGAGCAACCCTTCTGCCTGCATAAACCACCACTGATTCCAAGGCAGATGCGCAAGTCTGAGTCTGTTGCTCAGATGCAACAGAAAAATCTGTGACTTGTTTCTCAAATCAGAATTGTAATGCTTTGGTAGTTTTAAGGGGAGGAACAGATGAGCAGAATTAGCTTTCATCACAGACTGGGTGGGTTTCTTTACTACTAAGAAGTGAAAGCAGATATATATACATTAAAGGGTAAATAAAGTCATCAATCTCTGTGCCTAGTGTTTTAAAATGTCTAGCACATAGCTAATGATTGGCACAAACGTGAAAGGCTAGGAATGAGGCAATCAGGAAACACATGAACAATAATCATTATTTATGACGTTAGAAAATTGGATATCACTTATCTAAATTAGAGCTGTAAGTCATTTCTGCTAGAAGTGCATCTGCCATGTCTCATTCGCAGCATTTACATTATAGATTAATCATTGTTTAATTAAAATCTGGCAAGAACACATCTTTTGGGATCTCATCTTTCATGTTTGATACCAAGAAACTTTGTTTAGAGCTATTCCACATAGTTTGTGCAACCACCTTCCAGTGGGTGGGCGAGGAGGGTACGGAGTTTAAGTACAGATTTAGGAATGATCACTGAAAAAACCCAAAACCATCTCCTTGTTCTGCCAACTCAGGCTTTTACCATATTTTCAGACCTGTTAATCTCCTTCTCCTGACTTGCAAGAGTGGAACTCCTATTTCAAAAGCAAGTAAATTGACACTTATTTCCCTTCAATTAGTCTGCTCCTTGTGTACGGAGTATTACATCATGGCCTTTCCATCCGCTGGAGGTTTAATTGTTTTCTTAGGCTCCCTTCCAAAGGAAAGGAAGCGTACGTGACCCTGTGGAGCAAGGGTTCCCTACTAATAATTGTGAAAGACACTGGCCATATTTGTACAGCCTTATTGGACAGAGTGGCAGAAATATCAAAGAGTTCTTACAAGGCCTAGTTTGCTAAACTAGGTGTCCTGGGAGAAAAGAAAGTCGTTATTTGTCTTACATGGGAGACACGCTGCAGTGTTGCCCATGTTATTCTCACAGCAAGGAGTATATATAGGAGACTGCGCTTAAAAACCTCCCCCAGTCAGACTGTGGGACAACACAAGCAGCCTGCAGTTGGCAGTTAACAACAGCTCACAGCTATCATCAACAGTTAGCGTAAGTTATGATCGAATCCGCTCTCTTCCCAAGTAAATAATGAGAAAAGCAGTTATTAATGTGCGACTTGAGACTCCAGGGCTAAGGAAACCAGGGAAAGAGTCCTTGGAAAGACACAGAAAAGCACGTAACTTGTGAGCGAGGAAGAAAGCAAAGGCATTATCAGCCTCAAAGACCAGGAAAGATTAGGAAAGGGAACCAGAACAAGGACCCTGTGTACACTTTGAACTTAAAACGGTCCCCATGGACCTCCAAGTTCAGGCTCCTGAGACTCCTGACCCCTTAACTGTTATTGGCAACTACATGTCCCTGCTCAGCTTTGTTTAGCTGTACATTTATCCAGTTTAGCTTGTCTGATAGAGGATGGACTAAGTTACTTGACAGCTCAGACACTAACTACTCAGATTCATAACTTTATCAGCAGCAGGAAAAGTCTAAATCCAAGATGGCAATCAACCAAAAAACAGAAATACTTAAAAAATAAAGCAGACTACATTATTGTCGGGGCTTTTCAACAAAAACTAAAACAAATCAGACAGGATTCAAGATCGAGGGCCCTGGTCTCTACTCCATCCCACACCACAACAATCCACAACAGAAAGTTTCAGTCGGGCAGATTTACCAAAAGCAGCAGCTTAGCACAGGTGCCTCTACAAACAGCCGAACCCAGTGGAAAGCGCACTCTAAGTGGTACAACTCAACAGCACGATGGCTTTCAGATCCCACATCAAGGCTCAGAGAAAGCTTTCTTGCAACCTGAAGGCAATAAAAGAGATACTAAATGTTGTCTTATGACTTTGCTTTTAAATGATTGGTTTTTTAGAGCTTAACTGTATGTACTCAATCCAGCAGCTTTCAGTAAGACATCACACAGCCTTCAAATCCTTTACAGAACCCCAGCTCTGCACAGTGCAGGCAGGCATTGCAATTCCTCCCTTCCTCCCAGGCAGCCTGCCTGCTCCAGGCCCTGTAGCAACTGATGCGTTTCCAGTGTCCGTGGCTCACTGAAGGTCATCCGAGAGTCCTGGGAGCAACACAAGAGCTTGAACCCCATCATCTGAGTTTCTCAATTAATTGCCATATGGAGGACATCAGTGCTCATGCCACAATAACAGAAATCCATACCATGAATGAAGGTCTGGTGACGTGACATTTAAAATGGAAATACAAAGCTGTTGCTGAATTTTCAGGGTATGGTTTGGATCACAAATCTAGCTTCATTCTAACATTCCTTCTGTACATTAATTTGAGTGAATGAAGTAGAATGTAGCCTCACGTTAGGAATTAATTTTGCATATTGCGCCTTTTCTGTGTTTCCTAAATTAAACTAAAAGTCAGGATTACAATGAGAAAAAAATTACTAGACAACGTATATCTGACAACCAGTTGCATGTTTAATAGACCCATTTTCCACTCAGAACTGGATGAGAAAAAAAACCCAAACAACAAAACAAAACCAAACCAAAAAACTCCAATAGCAAATACAAATACAATCTGGAATCAAAAGCCTTTCACATTTTCCTTTTAAATCTGTCAGAGAAATTGTTACAGACATGGCTGGAAACACTGTGGTGCCCTTAATTACCTTACGAGTTTATGTACTTTCCTAGAAGAATAACAGAAACCTCAATAGTAGGCACCATTAATATTAGAAAGAAGCTACACATTTTGGTGAAATTCCAACAGTAATCTATAAGCTACTGACCCTTATTTGCAGTATATTCCAGAAGAGACTACAGACTTTCAAACTCACAGCACTGCAATGGCTGCTGTATGTGTAAGATGACTAAAAACTGACATCTACCTACTGCCCCAAAATTTCAGAAGACAGGCTTTTTCTCGCTTCCAGATTGTAACAAAAACTTTGCTTAAAAAGGAGTATAGTACAAAATAGTTAAGTGAGTCTACAAACAGAATCAATTACTTAAAGCTACGCAAAACCTTTATCAATATCCCAAGACAGATTCATCCCAAAGTAACTCCTCTTCTCTTTTGCCATCTGTCTGTGGCTTCTTTTTATCCTTTTTGTTCTTTTTGGTCTCTCTCTCAGCGGGGTTTTCTTTAAGTCTTTTGTCTTTACAACGTCTTGACTTCTTCTCATTTACCAAGTCTCTCTCAAATTTAATTCTCTTTTGCTTCTCATTTTCTTTTCTGAAATCTGCACCTTCACTATTTTTCTTTCTTTTCTGCTTTGTGGCTTCTCTCTTATACTTCAGCTCTTCACTGATGTATTTTTCCACCTCAGAATGTTTTATCTGAAATTTCTGTTCTTTTCTGTAGGAGCTGGTAGAAGTTTCAGCAAGCATAGGTTTATTATAGTAGTCTTTAGATTCTGCAACCAATAGGCTGAAGCTCTTATCTCCTATGGTGGCCACCTTAGATGCTTGCTGCTCTTGCTCTTCTTTACAGTACCCCTTGTTAAAGCAACAGTTAGGTGTCTTTTCTAGTGCATGCTCACAAGCTGATGGCCAGCTTGGCCATGTGCTTTCCCCAGTATTTGTAGGTGACTGGGTTTCTGAGAAAAGGCTGGAATGCTGGGTTTGTTCACACTTAAAGTTTGAAGATAGAACATCACCAAGGTCACTTCCTCCTTCAATGTTTTTATCTTCAAACCCTTCCTCTTCTGCTTTTCCTAAATACCTTCCTGGCTCTAGACCTCTAGCTTTCTGAACTTTCATGTAATCCGTTAATTCATCTTGAAAGGAGTCATATGTTTTCTTTGATTTCTTCATGAGATCGACAAGCGCTGTTTCTCTGCATAAATTGGATAGAAAGTCTTAGTTATTAACACTGACCAATTTGCTTAGCATCTGTTGAGTTTAAAAAAAAGTCTTATTTCCAGAGTTAGAAAAAGAACATATTCCAAGTGTGTTGTTCTGTGTAACTACACGGACTCTGTTACACACGATCATATCTGTAAAGCTGAAGTTACAGGAAACAGATTCTACTCTTTGTGAAAACCAAAAATCCGGAATAACTTCATGAAGACCAAATGGGTTTCTTGCGACCTAGGATGCTGCAAGAATAAGATGCTTTTAAAATGACTGCATACATTTTAAAAACTACTTTTTAAAAAGAAAACTTAAGATTCTCTCTTATTAACTAATCTCCAATTAGCTACAGATAAGAAGTGACTACATTATATACTGACTGTCAAGTAACAAAATTACTAATTTCTTTATGAGATTCATTCTATTGAACAGTTGCAGGACAGTTCTTTCAGGCAAACTGCGTGACTCCACAGCAGAAACAGAACAGAACAGAAACAACCAACCTGAGAACTCACAAAAAACCCAAACAAGATAAATGTGCTCCCAAGGCAAAACCACCTATCAGTTTATATTCTACTCTCCCTTTTGTCAGGCTGGAAGATAAATTGGTTAGATGACAAAGATATCCCCTATGGGAAGGGCAGCTCTGAAGACCTGTCCCCTAAACGTATCTTGTTCTGCTTAATTCACCAGCTTTAGACATTCATTTTATTAAACTGCAGATAGGCTTGATGCAGTTCCCTACACTCCTGTTTTGACTCAAACAATGTTTAAAATATGTCTTATTAAAATGCCTAACATGTAAGCAATTTTGATAGTTAGCCTACTTGCAAAGAAATCTCTAAAAAGTACATCTTAAATCACCACAATATCCATTCTGCAATTAGCACAGATCTCTTCTGGGTAAAAGGGAAAGTACAAGAGCTATCAGCTATCCCATAAATGATCTTATGCCAAATCTAAGATGCATGTTAATGAATCCTGAAAGCAATACAACTGATGGGGACTGGCATTTTTTGGGATTAAGGTTGTCTTTGCCCTGTCAGTAGGAATCTGTAAATTCAGACCATTTCCCTCTGGACTGAGCACTGAATGTGCTGTACTAAAATAGGTGCTGCTATCCCCAGACAGCAAAGTAAGTGGGAAAACCGTACAGGTTTCAAGACCTTTCTTGCAGGTTGTTATTGAAGATGCAACTGTGGGAACTCTTAAGATCGAATTTCATTCAGAAGTATGATGTTTAAATGGAGACTGCCCCTTAAACCCAGTAAACCAAACCAAAAACCCCACAAACGAGTCAAAGTTGCTTAACAGCAGACAACAGGGCTAATGAAAAAATTTGAAAGTACAAACTACAAAAGAATAGTAACAAAAGGTTTATTGACTTACTTAATCCGGTGCTTATTTCCCTGCATGTGGGACTGGTACGTTTCTATAGATGTTAGTGTGACATTACATACGTGGCACATGTAATAACCAACCCCAACAGCTGAAAAGAAGGAACTTGTAGGTTAGGAAGACTGCAAATGAAAGGCAAAACTCAAAGCATATCATGATCCCATCCCATGCAAGAGTCCTAACATAATGTTCTCCTAAACAATGTTTCTAGACAGATATAAAGTCTCTGCTGCAATTTTATACTAGAATAATATTTATGAAGGGAGCTGGTGAGGTGTAACCATGTTTTAAACATTAACAAAGAGTATTTCTGATGACTGAAGTGATCCAAGATAATTCCAGTAAACTGTTGCAAGTGCTGATGAGAATGAACTGTACTGAAAAACTAAAGACTATGTAAATACCTGACCCAAAGCAGGCACCAACAGATACCAATCCAGTCAGTCCAGCGTTAATTAAAATAAGATTAGTTTAAACATTACCTGCTCAAATGTTCACACAGTGTTGGTTCAACGCTGCGAAGATGCTGAGGGAATTGTCAATACAGTACATTATGAATACGGTATACGGAGCCTCAGGTGAATATAAGGTAAGATCAGATGAGGAAAAACCTTGTGTTTTCTAGGTTGTCATTTTCTCCTCTTTACAAGCTGTGCCATCCATAGACCTAAGTATTCTGAAACCAGCAAGTAATCTTTTTCCCCATGCAAACCCAAGAGCTTCATCCATTAGCAGAATGCAGCATTAATTGCAATGGGCTTCGCATCAAAAGGTATTATTTTGTTTAAATTGTAGAATGACTTAATAAGAGCTTTTTTATGCTTACAGTGACTTTTGACTATCAGGTAGAATTTTGAACTCCTTACTAAAGAAAGGATTGACAGTTCTGTTGCACAGGACCAGAGGACGCCACCTCAAAATTAATGGAAGTTGCACAGCAACAGGGCCTTGTCTTTGGACAACGGAGGCTAGAGAACAATGACTGTTTAGGAAACAAATTTCCTTATGTGGGAAGATTGAAATAATTATGACAACCAGTTTCATGAATACAAGATTAAGGGAAGACATAACAGCAGTTTTCAATTATGTAAAGAATGCAACAAAAAGGAAACGAATAATTCAATTCTTGTGTCTACTGCTTGTTTTTCACACAGTGAAGAAATATATTGTGGTCAGAGAGAGATGAGTTCAATGTCAGTACAAGGTTTTAATATCAAAAAGGTGAAGATCAAGAAGTCCTGGGACATGTTCCTTATGGAGGTTGTGGAGTTTGCAGCACAGATGGTTTTTAAGAACAAGGTGGACGAACATCTTAAGAATGACACAGATAAAACTGATCCTGGCCTTGTACTTAGGGGACTGGGATATTTTTTACGATCCTGTGAATTTGACTGCAGAACTCGGTGAAGACTGGATTTGGGTCTCCAAGGCAATACGAAATATGTTCCAACTTACAGCTGTCAGAGACAGAACTTTAGCAGTTCATAGACCAAACAGAAAGGAAAAAATGAACTTGTTCAGTAACACAGGAGAAGACTATAATTTCCCTGCACACATCAGAGCAGTTCTTTGAACAGATCAGAACTGAGCACTCAAGCTACACTCAAGAGATTGCAACACTCGCTCATGTTTTTCTTACCATTTGTGCCAGATTCTGCAGGGACAGCTTTGTCTCCTAGTTCCTCCAGTATCTTTTTCCGTGCTTCATTTCTTCTGTGTTTCTTACCAACATAATGCTGCTGGGCCACGAGTGGATTATTGAAGGGAGCACAGCAGAGCTTGCAGTACTTGTCTGGATCATTTAACTTCAGTCTTATGCTGGAAGATGATGAAGCCTCTTCAGCTTCCGAAGGCAGCAAGGGCTTTTCAGCCGATGGCTTCTGTAAAGCTGGAAACATGGAAGTAGAGGACAAATCTCCTGACAGCACAGCAAAGGAAAGGCTAAAACAATTCCATGGGACAGAACAGGTGACCGCAGAACTACAGAGCTGGAAAGGAGAACAGTCTGCTCGGTGCTGAACTACTTGCAAGAGATTACAAAATATCTTAGTTCTTGCAAGGATATGAAAGCACAGACTGATACGGAACACAATCCTGGAATATACAGAAACTCCATCATTAGATACTTAAAATTCAGCTGTGTTTGATGGCTGGTCACTCTAAGGTCCTTGTCCAGTCCAAGAAGAGAGATGGACCCTACAGAGGGTGATTCAGAGCACATACGCAACGCTCCATCTTTAAATACAGTTCAGCAACTTGTACAGGACTAACACTAGTTAAACGTTGCTTGTGGACTAATTGTTTTTTAATTTCTTATCGTATTAATTTACCAGAGAAACATCTTGCTGGGACTGCAGGGAATTCTCAGAACAATAAAAAATACCTTTCACTAATAAAAAATAAAAAATATTTGCCATTAGTTTCAGTCAATGAAAGATAGGGAATTTGAAAGCAGGTTCCACGGCTTCAGAGTTGCACAGGGTAGTATCTTTGTTTATTCACCTAAGGGGTCACCACAAGACAGCTCCACAATTTCAGCAGAGTAGAAAGGCAGAGACATGGCAAGTGTAGGAAGACACTTCTCTAGATTTGTTTCAGAGAGTGACAGTAAAACACATGCAAAGCAAACTATTTAATTCCTACCAGAAACAGGCTGCATGCTCCGTGCTGGCATGTGGGCTTGGTCTCCTGATAATTGCTTCAGCTTTTTAGCATGGATCTTTCCCAAGTAGTGAGACAAAGCAACAACTGGGGAAGTAAAAAACATGTTGCAGAGATTGCAATATTTGTTTTTGTCCACTACTCCACTCCCATCCATCTGAAATCAGACAAGGGCAGGCTCAGTTCCAAGCATTGACTGAAGTACACAAGGAAACATTTTATTTAGTGGTGAAGAAGAATAGTCACCTGAAAATTGACACAATTAGTTTTCTTCTGATTGCCATGCTCCTGTCTCTCATCTTTCTCACCATGCGTTTGGATGTAAACACGAACTTTCTGAGCATGTTTTTTGCCCTGGGAAGAGACTAGAATTATTCCTATTTCAGTAACAAGGATCCAAGCAGTGTTACGGGACTTCATTCATCAAAAACTGCTTTTAACACTTGCCAATTTGTATTTATATAAAGCAGAGCCACAAGCGGACAAACACCAGCTCATGTAACAACACTGTGCTTCATCAGTAATATAGTACTTAGCATTACTCATAACATTTTGTCTCAGGCTACCCTTGGAGTCATCTACTCTCAACTCTTTGGCAAATAAAAAATCCTGACATTTTCCCTAAGAAACAGGGATGCTAAAATAGGTGAGGAAAGGAATGCAGCCACGCCACAGACAAAGTCTGCTGTGCTTCTTTACCACTAAGCCAGGGCTGTCTTGTGTTGTGGCAGCAAGATTGAACTTACCCTCCTAAATAAGAAATCTAGTCTCCCCATACAGTGAGTGGAGAGTTTCCCTGGAAGTTGAAGTACATGCAGCTTAGAGTCACTCTATGGAGATTTCTGTACCTTTCTACTGAGGATACAATAGTCCAGGTAACTAGAAGTGGGTGTTAGCATATACTTCCCTCAGACGCAAGTATTTTTCAATACTTAGATGTTCTCTCAACCCATACCCTTCAAACTCTTGCATTTGTAACACACTTACCCACATGCCACCCTATCCAGTGGTAACCTATAAAGCAAAAGTAGTAACTTGCCTTTTCTGATCTGATGCTTTTCAGATGTCTTTTAAGGATTCTGAGGAGCAGTGCAGGATATTATAACAATATTATCAAAGACAAAGGGGTCCTACCATGCTTGGCTAGATAATACAACTGAGAAAAAGAGTCAGTTATTTCCAACAATTTGACTTGTAATGGTGAAGTCAGGTAACTTTACAATTGCATGTATTATCCTCAACTGGATTTGGATCCAAGAAACAGAACATCAAACTGATGGTCTGAACTCTATGAAGTTCTGACAGCACAACTGCTGCTTAAGTAAATCAAAGTAAATACAACACCTGAGTCTTAATAATGTGAACAGCAAGAAAGACTTCTGACAGCAAATGACATTTTAAACTTTAACTTTTTCAAGAAGAAAGAAAAAGATGGAAACACTTGTACCTGCAAACTTGCACACCCTCAAGATCAAGTTTCAAAATAAAGCATGCTTTCCTATGTCTACAGCAATACCCCATGGCACACTGTTGTTACAAGAAATGCCTTCGACATGATTCAGACAACTTGCCTTGAGCAGACAGCGGTGCACAGAGCAGCACGTGTGTATCGCTGGGTGAAGCGTCAGAAGGCATGACCTCAACTCTCTATAGCTAGCGCTGCCTCGTGCCATATGTATGTTCTGGCTCACGTGGTGCAGATCTGCTTCAATCCCATGCACAGCACGGCCTGAACCTGCTCAGTTCCTTCTAAAATCCCTTCATTATCACTGAACTCACAACTTCCACAACATTCAAGTCTGGTTAATGTCTAAGCCTAACATAAGCCTTGAGAAACACACTATAAAAATCTTTCACTAGGTAGAAACTCAAAAAAAACCCCCAACAAAACAAAACCCAAAGCTGCAGTGCTTGCTAGGAGAAATTTTCCTTTCCGGCCTACCTTATAGTGTGACGTCCTTTGAGACTCAAACTGCAGCACTGCCCCACAAACCTTACAGAAAGTGTCAGTGAAAAGGTCTTTTCTTGTTGCCTCATCCAAAATGTCCTCTAAATGGAAAGAGCAAAAGACAAAAATCAGTCAGTAGTTAGGACAAGATATATTTGCATGTCTTTGTTTACACAAAACATCAACCACTTGAATATTCACATACAGCACAGGATGAAGAAACCCATGTTCACCCACTGAATCACACCGTGCCTCACTGTGCCTTCAAAGTGACGCTGTAAAGCCACCAAAACCTTTCTACTTACAAGTATTGCTGTCATGGATTTATAAAGTAAAGAGTAAGAGTAAGGTACTGTAAGAGTACCTGGACTTTAAAAACAAAGACAGAGACTCTTCACTGGGGTTTCGGTCCACTTCAAATAGGCCACACTGTGAGATATACTTCACTAATAGCCTAAAAAGAAAGATTTTAACTGGACTCTGTTTAAGAGTTAGTTAAATATGGGAATACTCCTTAAAGAAGAGATTCAAAGAAAGTCTGGGAGTAGCTCAGTACATGAGAAAGACCAGGAGGTCTTGGATGCTTAGGAAGGTTTACCCATTCCCCTCTAACAATTTAACTGATTTAGTTATATGGGGAAAAAACTGCTCTAATGGCTTGTTTTGATTTTCTTTGTCCTTTTCCCAGTTAACTCGTGGCCTGTATACACTTTAATTGATATTAAAAATGGCACAGACTCAAACCTATTCCTGAATAATTCTAAGTGCAGGCACATTCCATCTGGGGGGACATACTCTAAGAAGCACTTAAAAGTAGTACCAACATCACATCAATTAAGAGAATTAAACACAACCTTCACAAGAGCATAGCTGTACCAGCAAACCCCTCACAAATATAAAGCTACGTCACCATCCCCGTTCTTTCTTCTCTTAATACACTTTCATTAGGGCAATCAGTTTAACTCATATCGTGTGAAACACTTCTCCAGCACAGGCTATGCTTTCAGGGAGCAAGTTTACCCACGCTGCTGTATCACCAAAACTTTTTCTGTGCCAACAAACTCTCAGACTAGCTGTTTCTTTTTCATCCACAGTGGGTCACGCTAGTTCCAATTAAGCTAGAAGTTCACTTTTTGGAATGCCTTGCTCTTAAAAATAAGCCAGAGTTAAACAAGTTTAAAGCAAAAATAAAGGAACCACGTAACTAGACAGTTCAACTAAACCATGCCCTTCAAATGAAGCTGAGGTTAAAGGGAAAATATTGGGGAAAGCATTGTGATGTCTTAACTGAGCTTAAACTCTCTAAAAAGTGTAACCAATGGTCCATCCTGGAAACCACCTGTGGAGCAGCTGGCTTTCTATGCTCCGCACACCGCCTGGTGAGATTGTGGGCAAGGAAAGCATCGCTCCCTGTGGTCTCAAGGCTCAGTGCAAAAAAGCATCTAAGAAACCCATAAAGGCAGTCAACTGTTACCATTATTTCTAAAGATCACTCTTTTGGCCCCTTGCCAAAGCAAAGTCCAAAGGAACGTGAAAAAAATGGAATCAAACACTGCGCATCGCGTCCTGTAACTCTAAATAATGACGCTAAGCTGTGGGATGATCAGGTCACAAGTGATTAATAACTAGACTCCACCCAGTCCCCTGCGTTTGCCCTGGATAACACGACTGCCATCTTTGCACAAGTAAAAAGCCGCGTAAAAGCCAGAGCATGAATTTCAGTACAAGCCATATGACATATACTACTTTAAATGAGCCAGTATCACCTTAGGAACGTGGTTCCAGTGGGAGCCAGAAACAAAGAATGCCAAACTGCTTTGACAAGCCAACATTAACACGTGCAACCAGCTGAAAAATCTATCAGCAGCTGTATGGGCCCTGACAAAACCCGAGGAATAGAAGGTTCGACTGTGTGGCGAACCTCACTTCGCTTTCCCAAAGCGGCACTCCTGAACTGTTCATCTTAAATCCAAAACAAAGGCTGGCTCTGACGAGGCTTTTGGCTGAGAATGCAATGACTGGGTATCAAAATGCCACTGTCTAGCATGGTTTACCATCAGTCCCCAATATAAGAATACATTTTCTAATAAAAACTTCATTTTCATGATGTACAATGGCCAGGTGACTAGTCCTTTAGAGCTTTGGGTTTTTTTTTCCCTATCCAGAAATGTTCAATATTCTGCAGTTATCGATCCATGTAGCTTAGCCCCTTCAAGCGGAGGAGTGAAAAAAGGACATCATAACTGGAGTTGATCCACACGAGAAAATTGAATGACTTAGTTCTGCGCATTAAGATGAAAGCCCATCTTGCACCCGAAATGCATGAATTGCCAATGTTTGTAGCAAAAAAAGCCACTTTGAGAGTACAATTACACCAGTTTCCTCAAGTGTACTGAACTGTAAGAACAGCTACCTAGAGAAAGATAAATGGAACAATATTCTCTATTAAAGAAAAACCCCACAAAAGGCAGATTGCAATGCAACGAGGCACAAGTCTATGAAATGCTACTATCATAGGCAGTATGTATAACTTCTCACTGGAAAACATAACTTTGTTTTAAAGACAGACTTCTTTATATTAGTCAACAACAGTATTCTATGTGTATTTGACTTAGCAGTGAACTGCACAGCCTTCTTGGCAGACAAAAACCAAGTGCACGCTACAAAAAACCCAATAAAGACATTATAACATGAAAAATTAAAAACATTATAATGTGAAATTAAAAATGGGGTTTTGTTCGCCTTTTTCTTGGCTGATCACTGCAATGAAAAGACTGGATTATAGGGAGCAGAAGTCTGGTTGTCCAAGTAACTTCTATTATGCCTCTCGGAGCCTCTCCTGAACCCTGTTGTGTCCTTGTCCTCAACGGCATTTTGCAGTAACTGATGAATTGCACTAAAATATCTTCTACCGACAGTTTTAAATATTGCTCCTCATTGTTACAAGAGCTGTTTTCATTCTTCAATATTGTAAAAAGGTTGACAGGACTTGACTTAAGGTTTGTTCTTCTTTGCAAATTTATCACATCTTAGTTCTCTTTTTCTCTTCATAGTGTTGTCTTTTCCATTTCTCATTAAGTCTTTCCATTTTTCACCTCTTAACACTGTTGTCCCTCTGTTTTGGCTCAATCTTTTCTCAAGACAAGGTCATGCTACGACAGCTGAGTCAGCAGTGATGAATGCAGAGCTGCAATAATCTCAGTGAAGCTTCCTACCTCAGTCCAACCCTTGTAGTGTTGCTAAGCCCAAGAATTGGTTTTCCCCAAGACAGAAATAGCTACAAAAACAAAGACACAGAGTTCACAACATTTGCCTTGATTTTAGAACCTTAAAGACTTGCTCTACTCTGTTTTTCTTCATGGTCACAAGATGACTAGTAACACATTTTGCACAAAACAGGCAGGGTTCCCAAACAATAACTTGGCTGGGGAATGCAAACCACGAGCATGGGAACATAACGTGCTTTAATGCAGCTCTCAGCGTTCACCTGCTGTTAAATTAGCCATAGCATGGGACATAGCTCCGGCTTTGTCGGCGTGATACAGCCACGCACAACATAACCCTGTTGGCTTCCCTCAAGTCAAACAAGGCCAGAACATCCTGACCCACAGAAACGATACAGCAGCTGCTACCCAAGTTGGTCAGAAGCACAGCAGCACTTCTGAAATTGCCAGGTAGCCACTTTTAAAAATCCTGATCTGATAATTTCAGCCTCAAACCACATGAAAACCCATACATATAAACATAGCCTTTTCCTTTTTATTTTCTGTATAGCTAGTGGATTTTTAGGCAAATATATACGCCTTGGATAACGTATTTCTATGTGGTCTTCTGGTGAACTGCATGGAGACAAATTCAGGAGTAAACTTACGTGTCTCTCACTTAAATCCCAACCAGGCAGTAAATTGTAAATGGTCTTCAGTCTGCACAACTGCAGGCTCCTTCCCGATGGCAACCACGGACATCAACAGCTCTCTTCCTTAATGACACGCCTCTGCTCACCTCCAGAGAAGGGTCAAGAACAAGTCTGCCCTTTCTCCTTTTAACCATGCCTCAAGACCATTTGCGACACGCCAAAATGACAGAGTACGGGGAGATCTACGGTACTGCTGCCTGCATGCAACCAGTTGTATAAACATTAAGTTGAACTTGAGGTCTTTAGCTTTTTGTGTTATCAACATTATTCTCATCTTAAATCCAAAACAAAGCACTATACCAGCTGCTAGGAAGAAAATTAACTCTGTCTCTGTTGTCCCTGTGTTGTCAGCTGAAACCAGGATGAGATAAAACCAAAACCATGCCATCAGAAACTTTTCAGAGAATCAATCAAAAGCAGTAACTTTGCAGAACTGCCATACTGACCTGGTCATTTTTATGCCTCCATAGTGTTTACATAAAGCTACTGGTAAAATGAATTCGGATTAACTGTTTGGATCAGCTTTTTATCATTAAGAAATGGTTCACCACAAAACAGACCAACTACTGTTTGTCACAAAGGGGTTGCTCCTTAATAAAGGAATATGGATTAAAATGTTTTAGAAATACAAGACATGAGATTAATTTTTTTTAAATAAATGACAAATGTTCATGCTGTATGACGAAGTCAACCAGTAATTTTCAGTGTAGCTTTTTCCTTCTTTTTAGCCTATTCCCCCCCACCCCTGAAAAAAAAAAAAAAAAAAAAATAAAATTACGTTTGTCAACAGCCCATACTTCAGATAAAAGACAAGTCTCTGGACTATCTGGACTGGAGTCCTTAATCCAGCCCACACCTCCTATTTACTAATGACCCAAAAGCAGTATTTTCTCACGTGATTCTTAGGAGGTCTTAGGGGGTTGTCCTTGCCATAGTTTTCTCAGCTATATTATGAAACCTACGGCACTTAGTGCTACTACAGACATGCTGTGAGATTTCATGTTTTCTGAAGTCCACTGACAGAAAAGATGTATTATAGCAACAGCACATAGTAAGATCAGTTCACGTATCTAAAAGGATGCACAAAGTGAAGTAGTACACGTAAAGGATTTTCTGGCAATCAGAGGATGAATCTGATCCCACTGAAATGCTAAGAAAAGCTTTGCAAGTGACTTTAGCACAGGCAGTTAACCTCAGATACTCACAAGGTCCACCCCACTGAGGGATCTTTGCACTTCCTTTAAAGATTTAACTCAATGGTCACGGGAAGCCTGCAGCACTGTAACCATTCCCTCTCGCTTCTGGGCTCAGAAATCCCACTGACCAGACTGGTGCCCCTCTTCAGTAATGGCCCCGTTTCCAGCACCATCTCACCACAACGAGATTGCAAGGACTGGTCCTGGGCAGCACAGCTTCTGAAAGCACCGGTGATCCAAACTTTGTTGGTGCTTACAGATGTTAACATCAGGAAAGGCTGTCACTAAAAGACATAGGGTGTCATATAGTAGATTAAAATGATTAGCTTTGGGGCTTCAGTAGCCTTGAGGGTGCCCTGTTTACATGAAGATACATGACCACACAGGGCTGAGAACAAGAGTGCAGTTCTTGATTTGCAAGTGTCTAGAAGCACCAAGAAAGATTAGAGTCCACTTCTAGTGGGTATAGTACAAACCTTAAAAAAAGGTGCTTCTGCTCCGACCAAGGTAGCACTGACCACAGCAAAAGAACACACACAAACAGAAAAGAGCCAGGATAATAAATGGATAATTACAGAAACACAACGCTGCATGTATTAACCATGTGTATTTATAGATTTCTTATTTCAAGCAAACCTAATTATCAGCTTACCAACATACCGTCTGCCTCACCTGCACCATTTGCTATGCCCAGTTATCCTTCCTAAGCTCTTAAGAAATTCTTTTCAGAGGGAACTAGGCCGAGAAATGTACCTGTCAAAGCTGATTGATTAGATAGAATGGGAAATAAGCATTCAGGTCCACCCAGGCATAAAAGGAAAAATCCAGCAATAAATCAGGTAACTTTTTCCTGTTTCATCATGCCTCGCTTGTGTGCCCAGAAAGAAAACATGAAAGACAGTCTAGACTTCCACAAATGTACCACCTATAAGCTGTCCTTAAAAAAAAGCACATATTCACACAAAGAGAGAGAAAATGTTATTGTTGTTGGACTGTCAAGGCCAAAGAAAGCAGACCCTGGAGACAACTGCTACCCTTTGGGACGATCCAAATTAGAATTAACATAGTCCCAAAGGGAAAACTAGAAAAACAGGGAAAGTTTTCCATTTTCTTTTCAAAGAAAGGAATAAAATATTTTTATTCTTTTGACTACTAATTCTCAGCAGTCACTATAGTATTTCTTGTGATTACTTCAGCTCTTATTACAATTCTACAACACAGAATAGGTGCCAAAAAAGATTTTTTTAATCAATCAAAATGTCTATAAAATGCAAAAAAGCAAAACACAAGTCAATCTGTATTCCTTCTCAGTTTTGTAACACAACTTATAGTAGTCATCCAAGATAGGCGAGCATTTTAATAAAAGGCTGCTTTACCATCCGATTCAAATTCCAGATGCACTGCAGAAGCTAGGGAGCCCTAACAGAGAAGGAAGGGAGGGTAGGAAGAGGTAAGAGAGGACAAGGCTGGAAAGCTAGCTTATGCCTCTGCATGGAGACAGGACAAGGTGGGTTCATTTGAGATGCTAAAGACCGGTTATGTTTCCACAGTATGAGAAAGTTTGAGAAACCTACCTAGAACCAGATAGCAGCGTCACTGTCTTCAAGCACTGTATGCTAATGCAATACGTGTGCAACTTTGCATCCAGCAAAAATGCTGGCTGCCTGCTTGTGTCTTTTATTACTCAAGCTTATCAGGAATACTAGCCTGACTCAGGACTAGATCATTTTCCAGGCACCCTGGTAGTTACTTTACTCAGATAGTGCCTCCATAAAATACCAGAACAGCCAGCTCCTTCCCCGGCTTCCAAGTGGCTGCCGTGCCAAGCGCTCCCGATGCCAGAAACAGCCTGGAAAGCTGTCTTCCTATACAGTCCACAGAATTAATAAGTGATCACTGACAGCAGTATCACCCAACACTGCCTAAACAATGCTTTGGTTCTCCTTGCCCATTTAGTCCTTGCTCTCTTTACTGATACAGCCAAAGTGAACCCCCTAATAATGCTAAATTCAGAATGATCTGGGTGTTAAATACCTTACCTAATGCATGTCTCAAGAGAAAGGGCTGCACCAGCTCTGGTCACGTTTCAAGTGAATGCTAAGACTGCTTGCTATCCCACTACTAATTTCCCAGCCACTCAAATCGTTGTTTCAGTAGTGTGGATCTATAAACACATATAATTATTGATACTTCTGGATGCCTGTGTTAAAATTGCATTGCAGGACTGCAATAAAAACAGTTCACTCAAGACCTAAGGAAGAGATCAAGAAAGTGAACATCAAATATGCAGATATCTATGGAAAGGTACGTTTGCATTTAAGCTTGAAAACTCTGGTTTTCACTTCTGTGCATCTTTGATTCCTGCAACCTTACCATGGGAGAAATTAGTTACCTACCGCAAAGGGATGAGTTAAAACTAATTGTTATGAAGTGACTGTGTTGAGCTCCTCACACGGATGGGCCTATTCAGTATTACCCTAAACAACAGAATTGGCATAAACAGTCACTTGAAATTACTGCTTTTGGTTCGGATAGAAACAAGCTTGGTTTAAATTCCTTGGTTTTCTTAGAAAACAAGTGTTTCCACTTAGAAACCAAGTGCTTTTGCAAGTGACTCCAGATGCCAACATCTTGCTATTGAAGTATGAAATAAGTAGAAAGTATCAGAGAAGGACACAATTCCTCCTTCCCACCTAAGCTGCATTTTACAAGTTACCTTTAGAAAAGCACTCAGTGAGCTACTGCCAATAAAACACACCTCCGCTCTGAGTTCTCACTGTGGTGGGTGCTCCACACTTGTGTAAGAGACAGAATGGTTCCTCTTTCTAATGGTGCAGTGGCCTCAAGAGATTGCAAGTCCCATCAAGTCCTGCTCAACGTTAATAATACCAGCTCAACTTTGCAGGGATCAGAATACACTGGAACTTTGAGCCTGGTGAGCTACAGGGACGTACGGCCAGCCCTGAGCACACATAGAAAGATGGGTCAAACCAAGCCTGGGAGGAGTTACGATCTTCACATTCCAGATGGCAAACATAAACCTAACACAGAAGGCGTAAAAAGCTGTGTAGTCTTAATTCATAGCCAGCAGTTAAAGGAAATAATGTAGTTCCACAGGAATAAAATTAGTACATTTTCAGATGTTTGCAAAAGCTGGAGAAGCAAGCCACAGGGCAAAACGGTCATGTCTTCTATTCTTCTTTGAAGAAATACCATCGGTATATGTTCCCTCTAAGTCAGTGTTCCGTTTAAGTCATTCTCGGAAATCTCCTTCAAAATTTTATTTTTTTATGATGCCACCTTTGAAGCTTGAGATTTAACCTAATAATTTGATTCAAATCTAATGTTTTAGGGAGTTGATTTCACTGTTACAAGCTCTCAATCATTAAGACACGCCACAAATCACCGAAGATTTATTAATTGCGGAAAACCACTCAACTTTTACAAAGGCTGGTACAAGAAAAGTTTCCTAAACACATCCACTTTCACTCTTCAAACATTCTAATCTCCAAGGCAACTTATAAAATGTCTGAGTAAATAGAAAAAATCTGTTAATAAAGTAGAAGTAGATCATAACAATAAATGTATGCTTAAAACCCAGCATACTTTTTATTGGTATAATTTTCTGACTGGCATCTTCCGAGAGCGTTCAGGAGATACAGACTCAAAATACTTCATATGAAGTGACATTAAAAGCAGTCTGACATAATAGTGAGTAACATAGGTGAAGACAGAGAACATCAAGGAGCATCTGAATATCCAGGTGATATTCAATATCCTTACGTTCTTGCTCATTCATTTAGCATTTATAAAAATACTTCCCCAGAGATGTGTTTTATACAGTTATTATAATGTAGAGAACACACCCAAACTTAATCTATAGGCTATGAGAAGCAATCAATAGGCAATGAGGAACGCATTCTTAAAACACAATCAACTTGATTTTTTTAATGTTCAAACACTGAAATATGGGCACTGAGAAGGCAATGGGAACTGCAGGTGCTCAACATGTTGCTTAACAAGAAAATTGAAGTGATTTAAATAAATTAAAAAAACAAACAAAATAACTGAGGTAGATTTTGGAAATCTGGAACCAAACAGGTTGCCTAATAGTAAAAAAATCAGATTCTTCTGAATTGAAAGATAATTGAAAGAAAAGGATTTGCTTACAGTTTCTCGATTCTCAGTTACAATCTTAGAAGCACACCCCGTATTTAAAAAAAAATTAATATATCTTCTTTAATGGAACAGCAATTCAGTTAAGGCATTAAAACTGATGTGAGAAGGCTCAGGGACATTTTAAAATTATTGTACTTGTATATTATACTACTTGAGAGAAGTTCAAGAATGTCTTTTCAACTTTAAACCTTTGCTATCTTTTTTTTTTCTTTTTTTACTTTCACTAGGTTAATTGTAGAGGAATCTTTGTGGCATGCCGTATAGGAAAGGCAAGGGGAAAAAGTCTTTCCTCAGGGCAGTATAAATGTGGCAGGAAAAATACTAACATTAATTAAAATATCAGAAACCAGGTAATTTAAAAAAGCCTGTTCAGCCCAGGATTTTCTACCACTTGATTAAAAAGGAAATGCTCCCAGCTTTAGTCTATTATTAATTTTTCTTTCCCAATTCTTGAGGGTAGAGCAGGCAGAAAACAGAATAATGTAGTAAAGAAAAAGTCTGAGCCAGACAATGTTTTTAAGGCAAAGGTATAAAGTTTCAAGTTTGAGGTACTAAACCTACAAAATGACATAGCCAAATTCTGCCCTCAAACGCCAGCAGCAAACATAGCATTTTAATGAAAAATAGATGGATATACATGAATCAAGTTCAAAAACTGCAACTCCTTGAGAGCAAATATTGACCCACATATTTTCTCATTTTACGAGCCCTTTCACGTGGCCGTCTGCAAGGCACATGTGGAGCAGCAATGGGGTTACCGCATCTGACCAGGCTACCACCTGCCAGCCTCACAGGAACTGAGGGTGCAAGCTGAAGCCTGTCCCAGCTGCAAAGTAAACCAGGTTAATTTACATCACGTGCACTACAATAATTTGCTTTACTCCGCAAGCAAGAAAGGCAGGAGCCTGCATGCAGTCAGTTATCTCAGCTGACTGGTTGTAACTTTACACCGTGCGCAAACTCTATTGCTTGTAATCAGATAATCATATTCCTACTCTAAACCAGGATGAAAGACGAACAAAAGCTTGGATGCTTAGAGTATCAGCTGTCTGAAACTGCAGGCAAATAGCAACACTGAAATCCAGACACTTTTGGTTGTGGTACAGCAGGCAAGTACGATTGCTGCACAGTAGGAGTCAGAAAGCAATCTTAGAAATAAACTCAGATATCCATCTTAGAAAGGGCAGGCAAAAATAACAAACTTTATAACCCTTATCAAATGCACTGAACTGCAGTATTACAGCACTGTGTTCCTATATGAGGAAGGGAGGCTGAACCACGCAGATTTTTATTTCTGCAGTTAGGCTAAACATATTTCTCCAAGGACACAATACTGTAGTAGCACTAAATTTTGATTTTCTCAGTGAGTTTAGTCCTGAATATCCTTCTGAATGATTTGTTTTGGTTTTTTTCAAAGCTCAGGTGATCATAAAAAAATTGAAATGCCAAACCGGACCCTGTTGTTTGGAAACAAGTACTGTTAATGCTGGCACTGCATATTTCCACAAACTAGTTTCATCACTCAAACTGTAAGATTTTTCCCCACAAAATACTATAACAAGTTAACTCACAAGCATTTATATGCATCCTTGAGTAGTACATGCTATCACAGATCTGGCGAAGACACACAGCTGAGCCTGCACACATGCAGAAGGCCAAAACAGAGGTTAAACCTAGCATTGCCCAAACCTTCCCAAACACACAAACTAACCCAGTGCTAACAGCCTTGAGGGCCAGGTGGATCTGTGATCAGCTCTGACACACAACAGAAGCACCTTGCAATTGATGTGAAACACAACGCTCCCCCTTTCGCCCAGGGTGAGCAGTAAGAAGACATTTTTCCTGCTCTCTTAGTGCTCTGAACTCAGCCAGGATGAAGAAAATGTTTTAAAGCACTAAGATTGAAGTACAATATATCAACCACTAGTAATAAAACCTAGATGTCTACTTCCTGCAACACCGTTCCTTGCTTGCTTTCATTTTTCTCCCTGTTGGTCCAGGTTCTCATTTCCACTACTCTGACTCTGCTGACAGTTCCCCCGACCTCCGCTCCCTGCATCCTACCTCACCCCGGAGAGCTGGGCCAGCCTGTCCCAGCTGAAGCAGACTGGAATCAGCTGTTCTGCTTTTACCAGCAAACAAGGGGGGGTTTTTTTCTTCATTTTTCTTTTTTTTCTTTTTGTTTGTTTTTGGGGTTTTTTTTGTTTGCTTTTTTTGTTTGTTTTTTGGGTTTTTTTTTGTGTCAAATAATTTTTACTGCAAAAATTGCTCAGGATTTCTGAAAACAAGTCTTTTTTTTTTTTTTAAATTTTTGTGAGCATAGTTTGATGAAGCTGGATGTTAGTTTTTGAAACATGCTGTCAAAATGTGAGTAGGGTGCAATAAGAAGGCCAGTTAAGTCTATGCTGTGTGGTCAGTTCCTCCTGAAGAATAATCTAATGCATTAGACTTCTTAACCACTGCAGGATAAGCCATTCATCTCCTTGCCAGACATTAAGTTATTTCCTTAGGATAAAAGGCCTTTCTCTCTTTCCACTCTGTCATGGTTTAACCCTCCGTCGGTCTTAAGAACAATTAAAGAAATACACCTCCCAATCCCCACTCTGTAAACTCCCTGAGGCAGGTTAAGACAAGTTACTTATCCTTCTGTCCAGCTCTCTTCTGACATCCAAATGCTACCGTACAATTGTATGAGAGTAGTTTGTGCAATGTTATTTCTCAGCGTACTCTCAGTGCTATTTAAGACAGGCACGTGGAATGCTGGGTGAGAAACATATCATCAGTGAATTGGTACCCAACTCTTCCCCCCCACCCCTTCAGTACCCTTCAGTAAGCAAATTTAAACTGCAGAATATAAAAGGAGGCAGAGGAGAATATTAGTCCTTTATAACATGAGAGCGCTACATACCAAGCCTTGAAAAAGGATGCATGCTTGTAACTACAGATTAACCACACTCTTAAAAGGTACCAAGGGTTTTTATCTCCCTGCCACTGAGTCAACAGAAACCCCTTAGGCTAAAAGCCCCAAGGGATGCGTGTGTGAAGAAATTAGCAAGAACACTTGCCTCAGAAAGTTGCCAAAACTTACTGCCCCTTTTATATTTAAGAAAGGATACCCTTTCCTCAACAGGCTATCAAACCAGAAATTACCCATAATATCCAGTTCCACAGCTCTGTTTGGCACAGGTATGAATTGAGAAGCATAACCAGCAATCCTTGCTGTGCCTGTGTCACCACAAAACCCGTACCAGCTGCGTGAGCTACCTCTAAACACTGGGAATTTAAGAAACACAACCTACAGACCCCTGAAATTCCCAGGAGGTCACAGTACTTTTAAAGTTAAAGGCTTTTTTTGCTAATGCACCAAAGCACATTGTGGAATTCAGGAATATGACAAGTCAGTTCAAGAAATACGTGTGAAAAATGGAATTTAAACCTAAACATAGCAAGACCACATCCCTAACTTCCCCCAAGTATATTCCTTTGAAGAGCATAGATACTTGTGTTGTTTTTTTCCTCCAGAAAGCTGACTGCTTAAAATAGCTGTCATCTTTTTAAACAGTGATTAATTCCACCAGAGTTATTATTTCTGTTCAGTACTACTACTAAATTTAACTGACAATGGGGAAATCTGCTGTTAATGGATGTTTCACATATTAAACAAACCCCCATGTTTATGCATTGCTAAGTGTGTGGCTTTTTTTTTTTTTTTAAACTTGATTTTCATTAAACAACTGAATCACCAATGCTTATAAACCATTCACCAAAGCCTTTCAACAATGCAAGTCTATTTTATACCATTTTGAATGGCTTGATGTTCCTGGAAGCTCAATACTTTTTTTTTTTTTTTTCCAGGGTGCTATTTGCTAGATTGCAGCAGCGATTGCCTGGGAAGGAGAGGGCATGGAAAATTTCCATCAGTTCTCAGCCACAACCTTAAGATTCAATTCCAGGGCCCCACATGGCAGCTCTGGTGTATAAAAGTAACCTGTTTGTCATCTTACTATCCCAGAAGCACGAGACTGGCTTATGATGCTACAGCAAGACCTCCTGGCACTGAGGAATTAAATATAACACTACAGTTTACAAGCTGAATATCCAGCAGCATGGATCTGCTGCAGACACCCTACCTGCTCCTTCACACGCAAAACACAGACAAGTCTCTTGGTGCATTTTGCTCTTAATTAATTTCTGCCTGTGGCATCAAACCCCCATTATTTTTCCGTACTGGCATCAGGAGAACGTCCTTTATTCCAGAGGGACGGGCGCTGCCAAGCCCCTATTCCGCCAGGCCCCTGTCACCGCCTCCCCCCTCACGGCCCCGAGGGCCCGGTGTGGCTCCGCGGGGCCGGGCCCCACCGCCAGGCCCCACTCACCTTCCCGGCGGGCAGCGGGGAGCGGAGACTGCAGGGAGCCCTGCCCACCTCGCTCCGCCGCCGCCATGGCCCCGGCGCTGCGCGCTGGGAGCCGCTGTCGCCGCCCCTGAAGCCCCTTAAGGGCACCGCGCCACCGGCGGGACCGGGCCGGATCGGACCAGGCCGGCCTGCCTTGGCGAGGCCTTCAGGGCCGGGACACCTTAACCAGCCCCAGCCGCCGCTTTTCCCGTAACAAGCTCCTCCTGCGGTCCGGCTTCACCCTCCCTCTCTCCCTCCGCCCCTCGGGTCTACTTTAACTGCCCCGGAGGTCTGCTGTAGCCCTCACTAGCCCAGCTGGTCCCGCCGGACCCCAACCCCAGCCTGCCCTCGGCCCGCCCTGTCTTGTGCCCGGCCCGACCTTCTGCCCAGCCTCCCCTCAGGAGCCCCCAGCCCTCCGAGCTGAGTAGGGACCACTTGTAAGTGGCTAGTAGCTACTAATAACTACTAGTAACTGCCTCATAACTGCACAGTAACTACTAGTAACTACCAGTATCGGCCTAGTATCTGCCGTTTTTTCGCCTCAGAGCTACTAGTACCTAACCACTGCCAAGTAGCTACTAGTAAGAGCCTAGTAACTGCCTAATAACAGCTCAACAACTGCTAGTAAGAGTCTAGTAATGCAATAAATGCCTGGTAACTAGTAGTAGCTACTAGTAACAGCTTAGTGTGTGTCTAGTAACTGCTTTATAACTGCCTAGTAACTACTAGTATCTGCCAATTATCTACGTAGTAACTGCAGGCCTCTCCCCTCACCTTGTGTGGCTCCTCTCTGCCCCTGGCACCCAAATCGCCCTCAAAATCCCCCAAATCGCTGCTGAACCATCAGCCGGCCCTCCCCTGGGTTGCCGCGTTGATCCACCCTTCTCCAGTGTCAAATTCCCCCCAGCCCCCATTGCACCCCCCCCAGGAGAACCGGCAGTCTAATTTCCCCCTAATTTTCTCCAATGTTGCCCCAAAAAGGGGTTTCATCAGATGCGGGGCTCACCCTCACTCTGCAGGGTTGTGATTATATTTAACGTTTAGAGCTGAATTATAATGACAAGATGAATCCAAGGAGAACCTGCCTAGGACAGGGGGTTTTTTCCCCTCTCTTTTTTTCTTTTTTTCTTTCTCATTCTCGCTACTCGCCTCACTCCAAAGCTGCAGCCATTAAATTTGGTAAGATTGTGCTTTGGATAAATTTTGAGAGGGCAGTAGAGGGTGCTGTTTGTCCTCCTGTTAGGAGGATGGGGCCACTCACCCCTTCAGCCTAATGTCCGGACAGACCCAACATGCAGAATAACCAGCTGTTGAAGGGTCAGCCTTGCTCAGCGCTCCAAAATTGGTGTGCCCCTCCAGCTAGCTTGGAAATTCAATGTGTTTCCAAGGGGTTGAAAGTAGGGTCACTGCTCCAAGTAGGTATTTAAGCAGGAATCGCTTTTACCCAGGATCTCTTGGCCCTTTCCAAATGCCGTGGTATTTTCTTTTCCGATTAACGGTTTTACTACTGTATTTTTGCACACAGCTGGGTCTGAAACTGCGGCCCAGTGGTACCAGGGGTGTGATGTGCAGCCAGAAGGCTGATGTCCTCCCGTATGACCCAGGCTTTCACTGGACAGGAAGGGGACTTTTTTTTAATGCTCTGACTCAGCCAAAAATGTGAGGGGGGTTTGTGATCCAAAGGGATGAGGGGTGCATGGTACGGGTACACCACAGTTGTCTGCCCATGCAGACCTGGTCTCTTGTAACTGTTCTAGAAGGACTTTGACTTTACATTCTTGGTTATTCTATTCTATTCTATTCTATTCTATTCTATATTCTTTGTTATCTGGGAATCAGAAACAGAGTTTAGTGTTATATAACTGGGTCCAATATAGCCACAATCCAAATTGTGGGTTTTTTTGGGGGGGAGGGGGGGGGGAAATCAGGACCTGATTTTGAGGTGCTAAAGTATTGCTGGCAAATACATGTATCTGAAAGGCACTTACACTCAGGGGAATTAAACATGGGTAACAGGTGAGACCAGAGCATCCTGACATCACGTATCACACAAATAGAGCATTACAATTAAAATTGTAATTGCTTGTAGGGGCTAATTTCCTGTAGTGACTTTTGTATGCTGCGCAGCGTAAATGCTGGGAGGTTTGTGCTGACAGCTGTCCGATGGCTCTGGCCTTCCTCAGTACGAGTGGAGGAGTCTGGTTGTTTGGGGAAGATTGCTCATAATCACATGAACACCCAGATCACCCTGAATTTATAGAGTTGTGGATTGATATTGTTTGTGCTTGGCACACGCAGGCAAACTATAACACAGGATATTTGTGCTGAAGCGCGATACCATTCTTCATTCGCAGGCGAGGAAAATTGCCAGCAGCTTTTAGCAGAAGATGGTGAGCAGTTCTGTGACTGTCTTGAAGAGCACAATGATACTTCCCACTGCCTTGACAAGGTAAAGCACTTATTTTACTTTCCCTGTTAAATCAGACAAGTTTTTCTGTACAGCATGGAGGTGCGGGAAGAAGTTTGCAAACGTTGATATCTGTTCAGTGCTTAGAGATCCGGGAGGAAATAGCATCAGGTTTCCTAGGGGTGGGAGGGTGAGATTAGCAGGAACCAGCCCCCCGAAGTGCTATTAAATGATAAAAAAATACTGAATGAAAACCTGAGCTAGGTTCAATTTCCACAGCAAGGTTCACTTTTATACATGGAGGCCTTCCCTTGCGTCACCCTGAACTTGTACTGGCTCCTGGGGGCAGAGAGTAAAGCGAGGGCCTGGCTTCTCACTGGTACACCATCCTTTTCCACTCAGGTGGTTCAAATTCCCCCATCTCTTGCACAGCACTAGAGGTGGGGAGAGCCCTCAAGATGTGCTGCTGCATCAAAGAGTTTTAGCACATCCAAAATTGTGCAAATATCTAAGATGTCCTGCTTGCTTCTGCAACCTGTGCTGAACTGCTGCTGTCCTTCCAGCTTGTTCCATGCTGCTCCGTGCACCAACCGTCACTGGCATTTGGGAAGTGACACCCCTTTTCCAGGCTCTGGTGGTGATGGAGGATGCCAAGAATTTCAGGGTAGTGTTTCACGGTTATCCTTGCCTCTAAACACTGGGGGGTAAAAATAAAGCAGCATTGTTTAATTTCTGGAAAAAGCCAGATGACAGTGGCAGGGGTCAGCAATATGCATACCAGCCCTCCCGGTCCCAGTGTCTCAGCTGTTGCTTCCTGAGAGACAGAAACATGTGGTTGCTAAAAATACCCTGCAAAGAGAATACATTCTCTCTCTAATGGGAGAGTATAAATTAATCCAAGCTGTAACATATACAACTGCTTGTGGCTGGGAGAAACAATTCCAAACGTGGTTTTTGGAGAGGGGTTTCCTAATGAAGCAGAAGTCCCAGCCCTGTGCCTTCCCTGCGTAGGTTGGCGATACTGCGCAGAGGATCTTTGCCTCCTGCCTCTCCTGCTCCCACCCCTTCGCCCTCCTATGGGAAACGGTGCGGCTGGGGGTGGGGGGAGGCCAGCCCTTTTATAAGCGTGGTCTTGTGGCAAGTCGAAGTTGACAGGAGTGACGGGAGATTTGGCTCGCTCTGAGGTACCCCCCTCTTGAGCCTTGGGGTCCCTTGGGATGACCAAAGGGGGAATGGAGTCAGTTGAAGTGTTCACGTCTGAAGGCAAAGGCAGGGGCTTGAAAGCGCAGAAGGAATTCTTGCCTGGGGATGTCATCTTTGCAGAGCCAGCCTACGCAGCCGTGGTTTTTGATAGGTAAGAGAAAAGCACTTGTAAAACACAGACTGAAAGTCATCTCGATGCAAAATTTCATCTGGCTGGGCGGGTAAAAGTTTGAAAGCGTCTGGACAGCGTCAGAGAAGGACGTGAAGGGAAGTCAGAAGCACTTCTGTAAAGACACATTCACAGCTTACGGTGAATGTACTTCCCAGGGCTCAGATCAGCTTTTTTACTTTTAATGTGGCACAATCTGTTTTCACGATGTGATCTTGCAAGGTGTTCGGTGCTGTCAGCTTTTACCAAATGCGGTGAAAGTTGCGTGTAATCAATGCCTCATAAAACCGGACCCATGTTACGCTCCTATGAACTGCCAGGAGTAAATGTAATTCAGGTACAGCAATTGCTGCCTTTGCTGAAGCCTCCGATGTATAATGTGTGATAAAAGTGAGTTGCGTTGTGTTCTGCTCACATGTACTACCTCCCAGCTGTACACACAGCTTCATCTCCGCTGCCTTCAAACTAGAAGCTAGTGGGCATCTGTGAGTGATGTTGTTTCTGTTAAAGTGATTTTATATTTACAGCTAGCTGAGTTAACTGGAGACAAGTTTCTGCTTTCACTCTTGCATGAGACAAGTTTTAAACTTTTGTTGACACTGATGTAGCCAGAAACTGAATTCTGGTGCAAAGGCATTTTTCTTTTCTGCTGCTTGTTTCAAGGACAAACAACTTTCCATCAACCCGCGCTGGCGGTGTGGCTGGTAGGTGCCCACTATTGCCCTTCAAATCAGTGGAAGATTCACTTAAATACCCTGAAAGCTAAAAGACATAAAGAACCAATTTCTATGTTAATCTCCCATGGGATAAATCTAGAATAAAGCCTCAGACATGAGTGGAATTTGTTCAGCCTTAAAATGCACTAAGAACAGAATTTGGCCCAGACTTTTTAACTGAGGATCTAGATGTCAGCTGAAAGTTTCATTCTTGGCTTAGGAACTTCGTGAGAATTCTTCAAGGGTGTCATGGTGAGTCCTGAGACTGATTTTTTTGCCCCAAACTGCCAGTGACTTTAGTGAATGTTCTGCACACTAAATAGGGCGATGAGTGATTCTGCCTAGCTGAGCTTTTCCTCATTGAATCAATTCCGCTAATGAAGTTTAGGATGCAAGCAGAGCTCATGCTGCTGTTTTAATCCTGGTCATCTTGTAGCTGAAGCTGATTGGTGCTACTGTGTGATCTGGCAATAGCAGAGAATTGGGGATTAAAAGGACAGAGCAGGAAATAAGGTTTTTTTATGTCTTTCATTCACTTTTTCTTTGCCCTTATACTGTCAGTGGGTGAACAAGTTTATGAACCTTTACAGTAACAGCAATGACACTTTTTAGTTTTTATTTTAACATGTCATTGCAAGAGCTGACATTAAAAATGTCATTATGTCATTTTTTATTTTAAAATGTTAAGTTCTCGAATTCTTAACCCTGAGTTCAATTACAGTAGTTAGTGACAAAACCATCTCTCCTCGATGTGTCCTTTTAGCTTTTGTACTTTAGTTTCACTTGTGTCACTAGCTGGCATCTTGCTGTGATACTGTGTTTGCTTCGAAAGTGCCCATGCACAATGATTTCTCCCATCTGCCCTATTAAAAATACTAATTATCTTTTAAACCATTGAAAACATTTTACCTTTTGATTGTTGGTTGAGAATTTTTTTTTTCTTCTGTGTGAAATCATGCATAGAGTAGAGCAGCTCACGTTGAAGAGCTGCTGCTTCACTGCATTTTCAAATGTCACTTGTGCAACGTGAGGTAAGGGGAGAAACTATCACCACATCAGCTCTTGGGCTGCAGACTGTATCTGCTTAGATTTCCAACAGAAAACCTCGGATGGGGAGAGATGTGCTTCTTTCCCTCCCCAGGCTGAGTTTGTTTAGTTCCCAGAGGGCAGATCCAGACATTGAGCAGCAAGGGGGTAAGGGAAACACATCCCGTCTCTGCAGCTGCAGAGGATGGGGATGGCTTCAGTCATTTTTATCTCTCTGCTCCTTCTTTGTGCTGCTGTGCAATAATAAACTCTTACCCTCCCATGGCACATGTCATCCCAAAGCACTTTATGTACATCAATGGTGAAACGCATTCCCAAAATCTCCAAAGCGGGCAGTGCCAACTAAATGCTTGTTGGTTAGTGCTTCGCAGGGGATAACCTGTGCCTGAGATATAATGGAGACACACACACATGGCTTTGGTTTTGAGGGTACCCTCTACTGCTCTTCCAGGGTATTGATTGCTATCAAAGAAGGGTAGCCTGGGTCATTGTATGACCTGCACGAATTCACCCTAGGCCATGGTGGCTGGTTTTGCCCTGAAAGAACTGCTGTTGCCTCTGCATGGATGAAGAGTCCAGTGAAGAGGCATGTGTTTTTCCAAGCCCACAACAAATATTTAAAGCTGGTGTTGAGCCTATACTATTAAAAAGTTTAACCAGCATTGGGAAACACAGTGTCCTGAGTCCATCATCCTAATTCTACTCAGCAACTTCATCTCTTGCTGAAAGCAATGTATATGTGTACTATGGAAAGGGGATTCCAATATGAGTGATAGGTTTAATTTTTCATCTCAGGTCCTACCGAATAGGTGACCAGTTTTTCCACAGAGCTCTGCTTTCTTTGTGTATAAAGGCCACCATAGAAGCACTAGAGTGCAGAGTACTTGGAAAAGTTGGTCTGTACTTTGCAGTCATTTGAGGAACTTAGTTTTTTGGGAAGTCTGGTCCCAGTGTGAGCCCCTGAAATCCTGCCCCTGATTTGGCTGTTGAAACCAGCTTCCGCATGGATGTCCACCATACTACAGTGGCCACACTGCAGTCTTCTATGTGACTACATGTGACGTGGAAACACAGCTGGCGAAATGGAGGTCTCTTTCAGATGAGTAGGAGCTGCTCTTCAGAGATACATCACAGTTTTCTTGGTTTGGTTGTACTACAGAACAGAAAGCAGCTTGTGTTTGTGCCAGCTGTCAAGAGATGGGAGGTGTTACTGTTCAGAAACAGGGGAGCCCCATGAAAGCTGATCATCATTTGACCTGGTGAAAAACATAATTATGAAATGAAAAAATCTGTGTTATCTGCTATAGGTGTTTAACTTCAGGTGTGTAAGTGAGAAAGCCTTCCATAGGGCTGTTGCATAGCAGAAACCTACCTTTCATACTCTGAGAAACTATTGGAAGAACAAAATTCTTTACTCTGACTGGACAGGAATCTAGGGAGCCTGAAGAACTGATCTTGGCACCCAGTGTTAGGTGCTCACAGCAGAAAGTGTGGATATACTTTGCTTTGGGCTTAAATGATGCAAAGGCTCTTTGCTATATATTAATGTGAGGAACTGCGAAAGTAATTTTGACCTGAGGCTGTCACCCACCTGCACTGTATGAATGTCTGGCTTTCAGGACGAGGCTGAGTTTGAGGAGGTGTTTAGAATTTTATTTTGCCAGGAAAAGGAGAAATGTTTTCTTTGAACTCTATAATCAGCCATCATACTCTGAGCAAGTAAGACCCATCAATTTAACTGGACCAATCTACAGGGTGATTGTGATGGCTTGTCCAGCAATACACTTTGGGACTCAGTCTGCAAATCAAGACACCCAAAACTAAGGTCTGTGATGAGCGTTTGCATAGAGCTAAGGGCAGGATTCAGTTGCCATAGGTGTTTAATGTCATTTGAGATGCCCCAGGGTGTCTAAAACATCCTTTTAGGGCTGACAGGTACAAAACAGGATTTATGAGAATCAGGCTGCTTCTAAGGCCGGATGGGTGTCCCTGCAGAGCCTAAAATAACACTAGGCTGCTGTGTCCAGGCAAGCGAATCCAGTCCTCAGTGTCTGTTATAGTCAATAGAGCGCTATAATGTACACTGAACACAGACACCTATCTTGGTGAGCTGAATGGCTTTCGAGTGTTTTGCTGGGATCTCTACTTAGATACCTGTAAATGTCTAAATTCGCAGACTCTTTCCCACCCTGGAAGCCCCTGAAGGTCACAGGGACCCTGAAGTCATGAAGGCTGGGGAGGGCTTGTACTCTTCAACCTAATGGTGGTCATCTGAGCAGCAGTTTCATAGTCAGTGTCATAGACTTTTAGTCCAAAAGTAGATAAAACTCAAAATGAAGCTAAAGAAGGTTCCTATAGACATCATCCAGCTCATAGTTTCTTAGATTTTAAGGCCAGGATATGACTCACAAGGCTAACCCTGCTCATTGCAGGGTGGTTGGACTAGATGACCTTTAAAGGTCCTTTCCAACCCAAACCATTCACTGATTCTATAATTCTATAACCTTTCGCTTAACACAGTGGTTACCCGGTGTTGACTCCTGCATCAAGCCTGTTACTTCTACCTGAACGACAGCAGGCTGTTTAGGGAGGCAGTGAATACTGACTGAAGGAGGGTGCAGAACTCAGTGTGATCTCCGGTATTTCGCTGTTTGGATAAAGTGCAGACACACTCTGATCTGTGTTTGAATCAGCCTTGCTGTTATCAGCTGAAATAGCACTCAGAAAACACCGGTGTCAGGCCCACTTTGCCCTAAAATAGATGCAGAAGGTTGGAAATATATCTTGTCATGGAATTCTTTGCCTTTGTTGGGTCATTTTTCATTTTACAAAGCCCCTGTGCATTCCCCATTGGCATTACCTCTCACTGAAGCTTTCTCTAGTGCTCTGCTTACGTGCTGGGGTTTAATCCTTCCCTCCCTCTTCACTTTCTCTTTCAAGATCCCAGGTCTTCTTTCCTCACAGTTCCCTCCAGGACGATGGCATTCCCATTGCCTGGGCTCAATGTACAGTATGTGACCTTCTCCTCTGGCATGTCAGTTGGCTCTCAAACCTGTAAGAGTTTGCATTTCCTACGGGCATGGGGATGCCTGATATATCTCTGTCAACCTTCATCAAGAGAAGGTTTGCTCTTTAACCAGTGGAGTTTGAGAGACAGTAGTCAAGGTAAACAGTGTCATGTGGTAGAAAGCCAAGATCACCTGAAGATCTGCTTGATGAGTGATCTGCAAATTGCTAAAAACCCGAGATCATGCAATTCTCTTGCTCCTTTTTGATGTATGAAGCAGGCCCAAAAGAATTTTCAAGTGAAATATGGGGAACTCCATTTTTGTAGCTGGGGTGACCTAGGGATATAAGAAATGCAAAATTTTCCATAATAGTATGACTCTGAAAAGATTATGGAAGCAAATTCTTTGAGTTGATACCAATAACAACTGAGAGCTAATGTGATCATATTCACATTGTTTAAAATTTTCTGGGGTTTGATTTTTTTATTATTATCTCATTTGTTCAAAAGCTTAAACAAAATCTGGGAGAAAACCGAGCTTTTTTGAAGGAAACCACACTCACACCTCTAAAAAGAGGTTGAGAAAGCTTGTAATGAAAGACTAAAAATAGAATAGTCTAAAAGCAGTCTAAAATAAATCCTCCACTCAAATCAGACAAACTAGGTTCCTTGACATTTTAAAGATAAAAGTACTAAGTTCCAATCCCCCTTTTTAAAGGACCAAAGCTATTCTTGTGCTAATAATTCACCATTATAGGTATCCTCAGTAGAAGTCAGCTATTGACTACCTCCCTTTTCAGTGCTGAAAGAGTAGGTGCATTTCCTTAGGCTGTTGTGTTTAATGAAGTGTTATAGCCTCTGCTTTGACAGCCAAGTGGACTTTGCCTACATCTTAGGCTATTCTTATGCTGTCCTCTGCAGGACCTTGAGGAGAGAGGTGCCTAGCCAGCTAATAATAAATATGAATCAAGTGGACTTAGATGTAAGTTAGGTCATTTGGGTGTGTCATCTGTGATGTGCATAGTGGGATAAACACATGTTAAATAGTTTGTGAGCATCTCACTATGTCCATTAGCTATTCAGTGAAATCCTCCTCCATTCCTTTGCACTATAGCCATCTCACCTGGCTTTTCCAGATCAGTGAATGAGATGCTGTGCGTGCTGGATGGGAAATGGCTGGCAAACGTTTGAGTTATGCATGTCTCAGAGATGAGGTTAATATATTTCCTATAGCAGTGCTCAGCCCTCTGTCCTGGCAGGTCCAACAGATCGTAATCCATCTGAACCCAATCCAAGCAGTCACAAGAGCTATTTGCTGCTTCTGCTTTCACTGAGAGCCATGCTTGTGGGAGCCATGGTTTAGTTGACAGTGCTCTGTCACCTCGTGCATTTGTTGGCTGGCACTTTGAATTATTGCTTTTGTGACTGTAGCTACATCCAGGATTAGTAGTAGTTGTGTGTCTCATCTACATAACATCAGAGCTCATGGGGCCCTGGGAGTTCAGCTCGGTTGATACTTGGATGAGATGCCAAGGAAACCCGAGTCTCCCAAGAAAGTAATTTAGTGAGTCAGTCAGTGGCACCTGCCTTCCAAGTCAGTCCTAAATCCCTGACCTGGCAAGGCTTTGATGGGCTGGAAACATCACTGTGCTAATGAAGATCTTGCTTTGGGGCAGGAGGGAAAAAAGAAGTTCTCACTATGTGTGGAAGATGGCAGTGAATGAGTGGCCAGAGATCACAGCAGAGGCCGTGGTGCACATAGACACAGCAGAAAGCAGTTGTGTTGTCCCTGCGTTAAAGCAAGGGAAGCTAAGCACTGAGTCTCTGAGGGTTCAAACCTCCAGCCCTCTGGAGTCCTGGTAATGCATATTATGAATAAATCCAGTCTTTTAAACCATTGCTGAGCAGGGAGGATCCCACGAGGGTTTTGTGAGAGATGTGGTATTTCATATACCTGCCAGTTATGTCTGCAGTTTCAATACCACAAGAACTGTTCCTTCACCTCCTTGGGAAGTCTCATATAACATTTTTTTGTGCATTTCTGCATCTCCTTAGAAATGAGGACTTTCTAGGGCTGGCAGTAAGTTCCACCAGTTGAGTTTGCTTTGGAAACTCTGGACACCTTATGCAATAAAATGCAAAATGCAAAGCCAATATTTCAGTATTTTTCTGTTCTCGGAGAGGAAGATGGGGGGAGAAAAGCCTCTGTTTAAGCACTTGGGGTTTGCTGCAATATATTCCCCTCCAACCTGTCACTCCTCTTTACAGGTAAGCTTATTTAATTGCCTTTTCGCTTTCTGACCGCCCTCAAAGCACGCAGGAGGCAGGAGGGACCCCCATTCCTTGTGCGAATTATCTCCTGGTGCTGCCTGGCACAATGTAACCACGCGGGTTTTATCAGCTCTCTGGCTCTCCTTTGCCTTACAAGGAATGTAATCTCTCTTGCACCTCTCTACCCACCCTGACTTGACAGCTGACAGAGCACAGCCTCGCATTTCTCACCAGATCCCAGCTCTTTCATTTAACTTAATGGAGCTGGCTGCATCCCCCTTCCCAGACACGTGCTCCCCCCTGCCCCATGCCGGGTGCTTACCTTGCGTCAGGCTTCCTCCAGCACTGCTCACTGTCATTTTCCAAACCTTATTTTCACATGCGGTTTTGTCTGCTGCGCGTCCTCTTGCCTTAAATCAATGGCCCTCTGCTTTAAATCAATGGCCCTCTTAATCCTGCAAGAGCCAAGGCGCCAGGTGGATTGTGTCAGCAGCTCACGCAGTAGTGCCAGAAGAATGAAAGTACATTTTAAGTGTACTGTGGTAGATGTAAATATGCATACACGTGGGGTTTTATATATCTGAATAATGGAGAGGCAGGACAGTCTTGGGGCTGGGGATGCTGGGGCTGTGGGTCTGATTGCCACCTGTGGCACAGCCTCCTTGTTTGATCATCAAGACATTTTTTATTTCCTTGTGTCTCAGTTTCCCCACTATGGGCTGTGGGCGATGATAATATTCCTTGGTAAGGAAGCCTCTGTGGTCAGTGAGCTTTTTGCAGTGAGGAGAACCTGCCTCCCGGGACCAGCAGTGTCTAAGTGATGGGAATTTAAATTCTCCTGTACTGTGGAGCCTGGCTGGAGGTAGAGATAAAGTGGGCAGTTGCTTGGAGAAGCAGACAGCGGGGGGCACCAAATCAGGCAGTGAAAAGCCTTCTCTAACAGCAAGTTAGAAAGTCCCAAAGTTGTTTGAGCAGGAGACCAAAGTGTCTCCCTCTCCTTCCCAATGAATTAAGTCCTAGGAGCAAGCAGCTGGGCACGTGGGGGAGTTTTCCCCTTGGTCTGGGACCCTGGACACTCTTGGAGAGAGGACATGAGATTAGACTTCAGCAGTATCCTCTGATGCATTCCTTCCTTGGCCTGGGTTATAGTTACAGACATATAATTGTAGGATGCTTCTTGGAAATCCTGTTTTGAACCCGGCCTAAAGAAGCAACCTGCTCCTTTTGAAAGGTGTTTCCCAGTTATCCCGTCACCCTCTAACTCACAGTAACGTCTCAACTAGCTAAGCAGCAGAGCCAGGAGCAGGAATAGTCGGTGGGCAGCACTTACTCCTGCTGGCACCAGAGAAAGACATGTCAGGCTTCTGGATTTGGAGGAGAAATCTGCATCATTAGTCCATCTGCAGGAAGGCTTTAAGTGGCCTAAAGAGCACAGCACTAAAGCTGATGGCAGACTAAGGAGAGGACTTCATGCCCTGAGAGCAGAGCACATCCGCACATCAGTCATTGTGCTCATTACCTGTAATGTTTAACACCACCTCCATGGGTGGCGTATTCTGGGTCACTGACCAGCGGTAAATCATTGATGTTCTCAGCTCAGCAACATACCAGCCTTGTGAAGATGAAAGTTCACCTAGATTTATTAATAAAATCTTACAGTGATCATAAATGCAAGTACTTCTCCCTAAGCTTGGCATTACAGCCAGCCCACCCCATGTTGTACCCCAGCCAGTGCTCCTGTGAGCTCTTGAAAGTTCATCTTTCCTCTGTCTTCAGCTGTTTGGTGTTCCTTGCCCATCCCTGGGCAGCTGAAAATCCATTTGTACCCCAGTATTTGTGCTTGGGGCCCTGCTGAATGGCTGGGAGCCTGCCCTGGTCCCTCAGACCTTCACTAATCCACGGTATGTCACTGGGACCAGGAGAGCCCCCAGCCCACCTGGTCTGGGGCTCTGTGCTGCTACCTGCTGATGGTGGACAGCCAGGAGACATGTACCGTGACCAAAAGAAGCAGGAGAAGACATAAACGACTCTGTGATGAGATCTACCTTGAAGGGGGCAGTTTTCTTGGTTTCCTTATGTGATTTCCAGCACAATGCCACAATTACCAAGTGCAATGTGCCCGGTATAGCTACATCTTTGGCCCAGTGGCAAAAACAAGTGACAAGCAAATCTGCTTTCTAATCCATGGAAACATATCTTGCTTTCAAGCAGTACAAACACAGGGTTTCCCTACACAACCACTTTGATCTATCAGTCTCCTTCATTGTGATACACCTCTGGTCTGCTCACTAGCAGAGCATTTCTGATGTATATTTTTACCCCCACACCGTGCCTGTGCCTAAGGAAAGCTTAGGAGAGCAGTTAGAATGGCTTAGAGCCATGCTCCTGTTTGGTTCCTCTTGTCCAATGTTCTCCTAAGTTTCTTGGGCTTGTTGATGGCCCATGCAGGGCCCAGGAAAGCCTTAGTGCTCAGGAGGGGTTTCACTGCAGCAAAATTCAGAGTCTTTGCAGGCAGGTGAAGATCTCAGGCTGGCTCTTTGCCTTCACATTCTTCTTGGTGCTCTCTGGAGCTACAGACTCTAGGCATCTGCTTTCTGCTCAGCACATCAGTGGCTGGTGCTTCAGCATGGGGCAGACAGAAAGAAAACAGACAAAGTCCTATTAACAGCAGCGGTGCTGAGGAAGAGCAGATGAGCTGCAGACAAGAGGGCTGAGGGCTGGGGAATGCTTTATTGATGTCCTCCTTTAAACAAAATATTTGTCTCTTTGGCGTAGCCAAACAGAAAAGCAACAGCACTGGGCAAGGGCAGAAGGATTAAGCTGGGTCGGATGTTTCTCTGTCCTCCCAAAAAATCTCAGGGGGTCCATCCTTAGTAGGTGCGGGGAGCCCAGGGACGCAAAGCTGGCAGAACCCTTGGAGCTGGCCCTTTACCCAGGTATAAGCCAAGGGGTCCTTCTGTCCTTCCAGCCTGACACACCTCATCTGTCACACCTGCTTCAAACGGCAGGAGAGGCTCCACCGCTGCGGCCAGTGCAAGTTCGCCTACTACTGCGACCGGACCTGCCAGAGGGCAGCTTGGCTGAACCACAAAAATGAGTGTTCCGCCATCAAGAAGCACGGCAAGGCACCCACTGAAAACATCAGGTGAGAGCTGGCCCCCAGGGGCTGAGCCAGCAGCCTGGAGACAGTGCGAGAGGACAGGGCATCCCTCTGGAGGGTGGCAAAGAAGAGCTGGGTGGCCTGAGTTGGACAGGGTGGAGGTGGGAGATGGTTTGGGAAAGGCCAGGAGCATCCCTGAGCCAGGTGATGGAGGAGCGTCTGGGCTGTGAGGGGGTTGTGGTCCTGCTTTTGTTTTTGGTGCTGGGCCCCAAAAACTCTACTGCAGCTGAACGTGGTGAGGCAAACCCACCTGGGGTGGCTTAGGAGATGTGGGAAAGTGGGGGGTAGGTGGAAAAGTGGAAGAGGAGATGGGCTCTCCAATCCAAGAATACATTGATTTGGCTTCACATCCTGACTCCATCATGAGAAAATGAGAGGAATCCCCAAGGAAATGAGAGTTGTTGTGGAGGGCTGGGAACCTGGGCAGTCTGTAGCACTTCTCCAGATGAGAACGTAGATTCCAGGGCAAAACTCTGCATCTTCCTTTCCTTCAAAAGCCTGTGGGTGGTGACCAGCCATCAGCCATCCAATGCTGAGCCTGTCTTGGTCTGTCTGTCTGCACACAATGAAATGAATTTTGATGTCCTTTGGATGTTCCCACTGCATTGTCCTTGCAGTGGGTGGTGGTGGTGCTAACACCTTGGGCTCTGTTCTGGCCAGGCTGGCTGCCCGCATCATGTGGAAGATAGAGAGGGAAGGCAGTGGGCTGGCAGAGGGCTGCCTGGTCTCCATCGATGACCTGCAGAACCACGTGGACAGCCTTGGTGAGGAGGAGAAGAAGGAGCTCCGCGCTGACGTGGAGAGCTTCCTCGAGTTTTGGCCGCCCCAGAGCCAGCAGTTCGGCATGCAGTACATCTCCCACATATTTGGAGTGGTACGTTGGAGGGGTGGGGTCTGTTTTTACTGCCAGCTTCCCAGAGCTTCCCAACTGGCCTGAGTTGAGGATGGCTGAGTTCATCCCTCTCTTGCCCTTAAGAGTCCATAGCGATTGGGATAGCTGAGACCAGCATTTGCTTCAGGTGGTTTGTGTACTGCCCGTTCCCCATCTGTATCGCTTCTGCACTGACACTGGGAAACTGAGGCACAGCAAGGGCAAGGTCTGAAACATTTTAGCTGTCTAAACGTGCAGGCAAGTAGCTCATTCAACCATAGGTGCTGCATTGTAATCACAAGTCCTGCTGGGCATCTCTTTGCACCTGAGAAACTTTAATTATATTTTTAGTAAATATACTTAGAATATATTTGAATACAGCAATCTGGTTTAGTATATACATTAATGCCTGTTATATATTGGGTGCATTAGATTTTTACATGTATATTATAAATATATATGCTTATATATAATAAAAATAGGTAACATATACTAAAAATAGGTAAATATTTAATATTATCCATTTTATCCATAAATATTTAATAATATCCATTACTAACTTGTTAACTGTGAATTTTTGTTCTCAGTGTAGCAGAAAGGGAAATTCCCAGAAGCCTGTTCATGCTGAGCTGCTCTGCCCCCAGCCCTGGCACAAGTTGGTGTGTCCCGGGTGCACCAGCTCCCAAAGGGGCCAGGGTGAGCTGAGACGAGACACACGCTCTGCTCACACCTCTGCTGATGGCTGGTGTGTCAGAGAAGTTGGCTTTGCCAGCCCTGGCACAGCATCCTTTTGTACCCACCCCGTAAAGGGAGACCTATGTACCAGTGACCGACGTAGCTTGCCCACGCAGAAGTACAGATAAAGCACAAAATCAGTTAAGAAAGGAAATAAAACTATTAACAGAGTAAAATAATTAGCAGTGGAGTTAATTATTTCCTTTGGTATATCCTATCGCATTTTCTCTTTGCAAATATTTCCTTTCTTTATATTTGTGACTAAAAACTGTTCCATTCATATGTGATAATAAAGTGTCATATAGAACAGCGTAATAATTTATTCTTGGCATATATGTCACCCAAAAGTAGTAATTCTGAAAACTGGGACTGATAACAACAGTAGTAATTGTTTTTTATAAGCTCCGTGGGCCACCCAGCAAACATGACCAGATTGAATGCAAGTCTCAAGGTTAATTTCTAACTGATACCTGTTTTTAATAAGTGTGAACTTTGCTTTCTGTCTAGGCTCTGCTTAAATTGCCTCAAATTCATTTTCCTGTGACCTTTTTCTGAATTATGTGCAGGAAGCGAATATAAGGAAACCAATGCATGGTCAAACCAAATTTATCTTAGACATCCCAAATGAATATTAACAGCAAATATTCTGCAGCATTTATTCAGCTTTGCTCTGAGTTGGTCCATCTGCACGATTCCTGCATTGCTCTCTTCTGATGTTTTATCCCAGCTAAAGATGATGTTTCAGCAGTTACCTTCTGCAATAATCTTGTAGGCACTCCTCCTTTCTCCCTAAAGTTTGGAGATGGAATGCTAGGGAAAAACCTCTTTGAAAGCATCAGCAGGAATTGAGAAAGCCTGAATGTAGCTGAGTTCAGCTTTTTCTCTTTTAATGTTTCTTCCTGCCTATGTTTTGGGACTAGATCAGCTGCAATGGCTTCACCCTCAGTGACCAAAGAGGACTGCAGGCTGTGGGTGTGGGAATCTTCCCCAACCTCTGCCAGGCCAACCATGACTGCTGGCCCAACTGTACCGTCATCTTCAACAATGGCAAGTGAGTGGATTTCTTTCCTTGGTTGCAGTGGGGATGCATCCTAATGGGCAACTCAGCAGATTTTGCTAACCCCACAGTGTCAGATCCTTGCCCCAGAAAATCTATTCATTTTTGTTTCCTTCTCTAGCTCAGAAAATAAATATCAGGATTTTCTTTCTAAAGAGGAACTATTTTCTCTCTCATTATTGTTATTTTAAAAATTATTGTCTGATGCACTAAACAAATACACAAGATTTGACCCCAAATCCAGTGAGCAAAGATTTTTTCCCTGGTTTATATGAGTTTTGAAACCAGACTCAAAATAAGTAGATAAAGTACTAAGCAGCTGCCTAGATCACCCCTTATATTGAGGCTTTATTTATAAATAGTTAAGGAGCAATTACGGGTATGGGACTTTGAGCAACCTGGTCTAGTGGAGGGTGTCCCTGCCCATGGCAGGGAGGTTGGAACTAGATGTTCTTGAAAGTTCCTTCCAACCCAAACTGTTCTATGATTCTATGAACAATTATACTGAGTCCACAGTCCAAGAGTTTCTCATAACCGAAGCTTGCAATCAACTGTGTAGCACTATCTGCTGATGTGTGTATAACCATTCCTAACACAACCCTCATCTTTGTGAGAGTGTACCATCTCTATTAATCACTGATTAACTCTTTAGTAATGGGATCTTAATGACTCTTATCTGCAAACCGAGTCATGTGCGAGTGCAGGATGCCCTAAGCCGCTGGGCATTCCCCATTCCCACCCAAGTCATGTAAGCAAACTTCTGTGGGATGTGTGAGATGCAAAGAGATTAAGTGGGAAATGTGGGGATGTTTCAGCAGAGCTGGGAGTGGAGGCTCCCACTCTCAGTGTTTGGGGCAGCCCACGGGAGGGATGCTCTGCCCTTCCCAGCCTCCTTCCAGGCCAGAGCAGGTATAAACTGCTGCTGATCCAGCAAGTTGCATCGTGTAAAGATATTAACTGTGGGAAACTGCTTGTCCAAAACTGCACAGCCACAATATTTCATTCAAATTTTCCATAAGGTCTTAAGATTTTACAAATTCCCACGTTCACCAAACTTTAGTGCTGTAAGCTAGCCCCCTCCCAGCCACCTCCTCTTCTTTAACACATAACTTGTGCACTCCATTTCTCGCTGCTGGTTTTACCTGATAAAACTATGCCGGTGTTTGTCAAGCAGCTGGTAAATAAGCAAAGAGAAAACAAAACTGCATTAGGATGATTGCCTTGGTGGGTCAGATTGGAGTCTGTGCTTTGATATCGAGTTGCCCTGGATTAGATCCGTAGTGGGATGGTGGAGAGCCTCTCCAACCAGCCTGGGAAGTGGAGGAGGTAGCTAGCAGTGACAGCAACCGCAAAGTCTGAGTTTCTGGGTGGTAAGTAGAGGAATGGCATTTTTTTTGCCTGGAAGCTTGTCAAAGTTCTCACATGTATCCTGTTACTGACTTTAAACCTTGGCCATCTGGTTACGTGGTACAACTGGCCAGGTAAATGATGAAGGTTTTTCTTTCTGTGGAAACTTGGTGATAAGCCCTTGTTGTGGGAACTGAGCTCTCTGTCAGCCCTCAGGGCACAATACCAGACTTGAGGACCCACTAAACTCATCACACAGAGCACAGTCCTTGCTGATATCCCAGTCTGGTTTCCATTTCAAGCTGTGTTTTAGAGACCATGGCTACTGATGTCAGTGGAGATGTTTCTGTGCAGACTAACTAATCCTATTGCACCTACCAAACATCAGCAGCAGGTTTTGCTCATCCTCTGGCCGAGACCACTCCTAAAATCACAGTGCCAGGACAGCTCTCCCCCATATCCACTGTGGTCGAGCGATGGGCGATTCAGTTATGACAGCTGCATAGCAAAAGTGAAGCTCTACATGCAGCGAGACATGAGCCAGGCACCAGGAACCCTCTTGTCCCCCATCAGGACAATGTCCCGATGCTCTACACCGTGGTCCCAATCTTTTTTTGTTGTACTTGTACCTGTGTAAACTGCAGATGTTTGTTTTGTCTTTCAGTCATGAGGCTGTAAGATCAATGTTCCACACACAGATGAGGTGGGTCGGTCTTGAAAGCATCGTCCTTCCCCTGTACCCCTCATGCCCTGCGTTTAATGGAAAAGCTGGAAACAGCTCAAAGGGCTCCCTCTGTTTCCAGCAAATTTCACTTTCCTTGTTTTCTGAACTCCTCCTGTGTGTAAAGCCCCACTAAACCCAAACCTCACTTAACTCTGCATTTTGTAGTAAATTAAAACAATAGTGGTAATACTGTGACTGTCTCCCTCACAACAAATTCCCCCCCTACCTTCCCACCCTCTCCCTTGACTTTCTCCCTGTCAGTATTTCCCCTCTCCACTTCTCATTTCTCCTCCCCTGACTACGGCAAGAGCATGAAAGTCAGAACAAGGTCTTGCTAATCTTGTACAGCCCAAAATAAAACCTTGCGTATTAGGAGATGAGAAATGATTGCATTACTGACATACTAAATAGTCCACGTTTCTTCTGCAACAAATTGTGCCCGTTGAATGCGTTGACTACAGTAGCAGTACCGTGAGATATAGGTTTTATCCTTTTTCATCATAATACCTGATTAATGTTTTACCTTTTAATGATGCCACTGTTACCTGATCCAAAATAAAAAATTTGCTAAAATGTATGAAAAAAAAAGAGAAGTTCTCTGTTTAGCTCACTGTGCTCAGTATATTATAGTCAGTCCTGTTAAAGGGACACTGTTGTCCTTAAACTTTAATTTCAAGCAAACACACAATTTCCTCAAATAAGATGTGAAATACTTTTGAAGTGCTCTTCTTCACTATTGATGCTCACTCAGTGCATTATAGATAGGACCATGAAAATGGGCAAATGCGTTTCACTTCTGCTTAGAGGTGCTTTTTGGGGGCAATTTGAGATTTGAGCTACTGGGCACTCACTGTGCATGTGTCTCTCAAGGTCCTTGGGGCTTGGGGCAGAGTCTGGGGAAAGAGCACGGGACAAGCTCAGTGGGGTGCTCTCAGCTGACAGTGTCTCTTTAACTATAGCATTTAAAATATGCCATGTGTTTCCAGGCTTATCCTAAATGCTATCAATCCCTTCTGCACAAGGGATGGCTGCTTAAAATATACCTATGGTGCTTAGGCTATCAGGGGCATCATAAAAGTCAGAGGCTTGATTTTGCTTCTCTGGTTGCATGACTCACTTTAACGAGGATCCCATTAAGTCTGAACAGGAATGTTTATGTGTGTAAAGGTTTCTGATTGGAATTGCACTTTCATGCACTTTCTCCTGGAGTAGTGGGTTGTAGCTTTCTCTGGCTGGCATTTTCCCATGGTTGTGATATGACTAATAGCTGCCCTTTGTGATGATGGCATGTTTAGCGATAAATTTTGTATGAAATATGCTGTTGATATGATCTAACACCCAGGGAAGGTCAAGACCAGCCTCGGGAAGTAGTTTTCACAGCAGCTTTAGCACAGCTGAAATGCTCAGAGCTACGCCCTTGGTGCTGAGAGCTTGTAACGGGAATTACAAGGGAATTACAATCCCTTTGCAGAAGTAGGATCGCACAGAAAAAGTCCTGTCCTCCCCAAAAGACTTATTTTTGGTGCATCTAGTGAGACCTTTGGGTTCTATGCCACCTATGCATTTGGTGAGAACTTCATTGGGGCTCATCTAAAGCCCCTCGTGTCCAGGACAGACCAGCAGGTCCCCCCCAGGTCCATCTTGTAGCAGGCGTGTACATCACACGCTGTTGAGCTCAGCAGGAGGATGATCCAGGCACACACTGCCTGCAGTGAGCGAGTCCCAGGACTGATGTACCACACTGTGGTGCGATGGTAGGGTGGGAGCTCAGACCATGGGACTGACTTCATTTTGATAACCTGTAAGTATGCCTAGCTGCAAAAATATATTTAACCAACTAATTGGTCTGAGCAGAGAGCCCAAGGTCACCAGTCTCAGGTGAATTATCTCTAACTGTGGTAGATGAGGGAGTAGATGGGTACGGAAGCATCACCTTGCAATTGGTATTTGATGGAGGTTTTTCCCACTCCGGCCAAATTCTTCAGCCACTTGTGACTGCCCAGTGCCCACAATTGAGTGATGGCCCAGAGTAACTGGGAGATTTAGTATGTAGAGTGAAAGAGCGAGGGAATAGTTTTAAGTGTCCATGGCATTTAAGACTTTTTGCAGGGAAAGACATGAGAGAAAGGCAGGTGCAAAGATCTGGTTTTCCAAAAGCCTGTCATTAAGGATTTGCTGTGGATTTTAGTTTAGTAAGAGAGACTGGTGATTTTCTTGTGTTTAATATTAGCAATATCAGATCAAATGGGCTGTATAAAAATAGACTATTTCCAGAGAATTGTTTCTAAGCCTTTATGCAGAGATGCATGAACAAGGTGAGGGCATCTCTTACCCAGCACCCAGAGGGAATGTGTCTTAACTTTGCAGAGTGAAAACGATACTGAAAGCAGCACGGCTCAGGATCTGGGACGCTAGCCAGGGATGTGTGGGTAGCATGCAAAACAGTATTTAAAAAAAGACCCAAAGTCCAAACTCAGCATTTTGAAAGGCTTGTTGGGTATTTCTGATCTCAGGGTTTTCTTCTGGCGAGATCCCCTGCGACATAATAAAACTTTATGTTTAGGTTCAGCTCCCATCCAGATAAAGTAATGGAGCCTTAATCTATTTGTGGCTCAGACCCTAATGTATCCCTGCCAGGGACTTGCAGAGGGGCAGGACAAACTGGTGTGACCGTGTTTTTTCTCTATTCAGTTACCCAGACTGCTGCCCGTCTCTGCATTGCCTCCCTGAAGAGCTAAAGCAGTACCTTAGGGCAAGAGCTCAGCTCTGCGAGGCAGGGGCAGGTCACAGGATTTGTCTCTGATGGCTCTGTGGTTGCACCTTTGCTTCTCCTGCTTCGCCAAGTCCCCGTCTCATCTCCTTTGCACCCAGGATTGAGCTACGGGCACTGAGCAAGATTTCTCCAGGGGACGAGCTGACCGTTTCCTACGTGGATTTCCTCAACGTGAGCGAGGAGCGGCGGAAGCAGCTGAAGAAGCAGTATTACTTCGACTGCGCCTGCGAGCACTGCAAGAAAAAGATCAAGGATGACCTGATGCTGGCAGTGAAGGAGGGGGAAAGCAAGGTATGGTTTGTCGTGCTGTGTCCAAACCCAGACGTGTCTGTGTCTCCTCCACCAAGGCATCTGTGGGTCTCTGTGGTTCCTCAGCCTGGGGACACTCTAAATAGCAACACAGTCAGATTTTGGCAGAAGCCTGACTGACTAATGTGAAAAATGAGAACAGAACTGAACCTTGATTGAGCATGACACCAATTCGAGCCCACCGTGCAAGGCCAGTTTAATCCCTAGTATGCAACATACATGCAGTTTTTCATTTAAAAAAGCCCACAAAAGTTGCCTTTAACTCTAACCTAACAGTCCATCAACAGGCAGAATGCTAAAATATTGGCAAATTAAGTCTAGAGCTGAGAAAAATGCTGGCATTTAGATTGTGATTGTGGTTTTTTTGGAGGAACTGAAAGGGAATCAAGGTTTTGAACAGCAGAAAGGAAAATGCATTGCAGGTGATTCGTGGTGACAGGACTCACCAGCGCTGCTGAAGCTGTATGGTTTGTAAAACGTGTACTGTCACACTGGTTCAAGGAAGGTGAGAAGTCTGAACTTCCAGTCCCTCCTTGTGAAGGCCTGTCACGTGGAATTTGTACCATCGCTTGACATTTGTGCATGGTTGCTGTGGGCAGACTAACTGTGAAGAATTAACATGTTTGACCATTCAGTTTTAAGTAATCTATGTTTTCCTTGGAGGTTTCACAAGTAATTCAGTGGGAGGTTGTAAGACTGTGTCTTGCTGTTGGCAGTGAGATGTGTTGCTTGGCCAGCAGCTCCAGTTTATGAGCATGCTGGTAGCTCTAAGAGTTTCATTTTAGTTCCTCTGCACAAGGATATAATTGCTCATATTTTTTGTCCTCTGTGACGGTGTTAGCTTAGGGGATTTCTACTCCTGCAAGCTTTACAAAGAGTGTAAGGGAAGAGCATTTTAGCGTATCATCAAGTCATTGGTCTGCACTATTGAACAGTCACGTAATGAACCAGACAGCACAGCTCGGGGGCTGACGTGGGGCAGGTTGAAATAGCATAGGTGGCATGAGGAACCATGACCTCTCACACCAGCACTGCCACGAGAAGAGGCCCACGGAGCTGCATCTTCCTGGGAACGAGTACAAAACCCTCAGCCTCCAGCTCAGCACAGTAACCAGAAAGCCAAGCTCAGTCCCGTGAGTTTTCTTTCATACAGATGGTGGTCAGGAAAGGCTGGATATTGCAGAGCAAAAGTCTGCTCTTGAGCAAGATTTGGAGAAACAGGATCAAACTGATATCAGGAAGCTCCCATGGGAAGTAGGACACAGGGACAGACAAAACCCTTTTCTTGTTGGGTTCCCCACTAGTGCAAAAGACCTTGCTGTATAATCCCATTACTACATTATCAAGCTTCATTTTAAAGCTAATCCTGACTAGTGAAACTCCCTGCTTCTAAAGCTGTCCCGAAGCCTCAGCCCTCTGATGCAGAAGCATTTTAGTCTGACTTGCTGTAGAAGTATTTTCAAACACCTCCTCCAGTGGCTGGCATAAAAAAATCTCAGCTATCAAGTCTTGACCGAGCGGTGAGATGCACCATTCCTTTTTCACGAGCATCAGAGATTCTCTGCAGCATGCAGCAGGAAAACATGCAATTTTGGGTAAATGACCCCCACAATCTGAAGTGCTTGTATAGAAAAAGCCTGTAACTATGCAAGGTGTATGATTTCAGCTATTAAAAATACACTTCATCCACAGACAATAAGTACCCGACTGACCTCACCCCCAGAGCATGTCTGCTCGCTGCCAGCTGTATCGCATTTTCTGAATTCAGGCTCACTTGTCTGAGACCAGCAACACTCACAGCTGCATGGAAAAAGCACTATGAATACATGTAAGATTGACAGCTTACATCCTCAACAGCTGCTCTGACCTCCAGTCCTTCACCCCTTCCAAACAGTAGCAAAGTTCCCATTGGTTATAATGGCAACAGGCTTAGGAGGTCTAGGAAATGCAAGAGAGGATTTTTATTAGACAAAGCTGCTGTGGAAGTGCTGGTTAAAGTACCTATTCTGGGAGTCTTTACTCAGACAGCACAATGGTGTGATTTGCACTGACGTTAACGTTACCTTTGAAAGTGTCCTGTGCAGTAGGACACCCTGCATGCTGCTCAAAGAGATGCCAAAATCTGATTAGCCATGATAGCTTCAGTATAATAATATGGAATAATAAATGATAACACATACATTTTTATCCATAAATAGATGGGGGTTGTATGGCTCTGAAAAGCTACTGTTTTTTCTTCCACACTAAACTTTCAAGAGCTTTCCCCAGCTAGCTGAATTTCACAGATTCCTCAAAAATCTGATTGACCAGATGTGGGAAAAAGACAATCCTGACTCCAAATCTTCGCATCCTTTGTTGCAACGTTGGGTCTCTGCTTTTGATCTGCACCCAGAGGTCCTGCCTGGCTGCTGGGCACATGCCTGTGCTCTGATCTATTGTGTTTCCAGACCAGGCTCTTCCTGCAAGCTCCTGGAGTCAGGAGATTGTGAGCTGATTTCAGATTTCCCATTTACAAAAAGCAAGGTCATGACAGCTAGAATAGTTTGAAAATGCAAATTTGAAAGGCTTAGAAAGGTGGAAGGTGAATGATGATGCTGGATGAATGATGGCACCGGATATCATAACGTTGTATTTCAGCATTAAATTAAGGGAGAGGAGGCAGCTAATTAGGAACTGGTTAGTGTTTTGTCAGGCGTGCCTAGATATGCATCATGCCTTCACATACATGGTGAAATCCAAACCTCTTTGAGGTGTGTGGGAAAACACATATCTTTCTCTGGATGCAGCTGAAATCAGAGGTCAACCATCTATATGGTGTCTGGACCTAATGACAGCAGGCAAAATTCACTGATCTTTCCTATCTTTTCCACCCATCTCCCATTCAGGGACCTCATTTCTCTCAAGCAGCTTCACTAGGAGCCCCTGATACACACCAACTGATGGCTTTCATGGCCTCTTTGGCATCTTGTGAGCCCTCCCAGTTGCAGGATGAATTATGTCCCTTTTCCAGAGGAGAGGAGTAGGGGGAAGAGTCAAGGAACCCACTTATGCATGCATACCACATGACCACGACCCTGATGAGCAATGCTCTTAACTGAAGTCAGCAGGAGCTTCACCTCTCAACTAGCAGGACCATTCAGCTCAGTCTTGGGCAGGTCTGAGGAGGCACACTGGGATATACATCCAGTGCTAGGAAGGTAGCAAGTGATGTGAGAAGCATCTCACTGAGCTAATTTGGATTCCCAAAAGGGAACAAGCATCCCTTCAACCAGAGTGTTTTGGTATGTGTCAGGCTGTTTTCCTCACTGGTTTTCCTAATATTGTCCCCAGCCCTCTGCAGACATGGTGAAGGAGGTCACCCAGTTCTCCAAGGACACACTGGAGAAGATTAACAAGGCCCGCATGGAGGGACTTTACCATGAAGTGAGTCTCAGTACTTTTGCTCTCTCACTGTATGTGCACTGCCAGGGAAAGCTGGTCTTGTCCCTCTCTACGTCAATGACAATGATTTAAGGATGAAACAAACCCTTGTTGCTGTAATCTGAATATCCTCTCGTGCTCCCTGCCCTCTTGGCAGCTCAAATTGCAAAAGCGAACACTGCTTTCTGCCCTCTGTAAAGCATGACCATGTTTGAGACAACATCCGAACCTGGTCTCTTTGTAGTGATGATACAAGGAGATGTAAGTGGCTTCCAGCACCTCTGATTGACACAGGTGTTGAACCAAGGGTCTCCTGGGCAAAAACCATGAGTTACAGGGCAAGTGTAATGAGTCATCCCTGCCAGGAAACTTCATAAAAAGGAGGCCAGTGAGTTTGTGAGAGGGACAGGACAGCCAGGAGACTTGCCACAAACATTGAACCGTGGGCTGTGTTTGCCTGTGTTGATCTTCTCTTCACCTCCTGGCTCCTGTGTGTTGCTCATTTGTTGGGTGCTGAAAATGGGTGTGTGATGTGGGAGACCCACCTCCCACCTGGAGCTCAGGTCAGAAGGGTGAGAGAGCTCAAGTCACTTCTTCCTTTCTCCCTCTTTTGCTGACCCAGGAAATACTTAAGTGTTCTCTTAAGAGTGTAACAGCTTCAGGGAAATGCTCCAGATTGAGCAACATCCTATCAGTTTGAAGTTACTTTAGGAAAAGGCTGAAGCCCCCAGAGCAGAGATCTGGACGTTGGGTCATGGCTAGGTGCAGCCATGACACAGCTGAGTAGACATGCATGGGACAGTGCAGCTGCGTGTCTCCAACCTGTGGGGTCATTAAGAGCATTCATTACATCAAGTGCTTGTAGGAGGTTAGGTGGATGGTGTTGGGGTATAAGAGTCCTGTTGGCACTTGGTCTCTGATAAAACCCAACATCCTGGGGTCTTTCTTCTCCTGAACAATAGACATCACTTTTTCCTCACCAGTTTTATGAACATGACCCTGAGAGAGGAAGATCTGAGCACCAATTATTTTGCTAGGCTGATGTTTCTCAACAAATAAAAGCATATCCTATCTTCCCCAACCTTCATGGAGGCCGACTTGACCTCTAGGACTGGTATGGACCATGCAGCCCACAGGTCATTAATGTGGTAGCTTCAAGGCCAAAAGTGCTCTGACTTTCCCTTCCTCTCCCTGCTTCCCCTGGGCGCAGGTTGTGAAGCTCTGCCGTGACTGCCTGAAGAAACAGGAGCCTGTGCTGGGGGACACGAACATCTACCTCCTGAGGATCCTCAGCATTGCCTCCGAGGTGCTCTCCTACCTCCAGATGTTTGAGGAAGCAGCTGACTATGCCAAGAGGATGGTGGATGGCTACCTGTATGTCTGTGCTCTATTTTTGGCAGCTCTCTGAGATTATGCAACGTTAAGCGGGGTGTTACAGGAATAATTTTCTTAGTGTGCTCCCACCAGGGCACCAGTGCTGGTATTCACATAGGGACCTGGTTATATCACCAGACAGAGAGAGAGCCCTTCCTAAATACACAAGAGCTCCCAAACACCTTGATTTACTAAAACTGTGACTATGGTTTGGGTACATCTTTCATTAGACTCTTCGTTTTGTCTCAGAAGCATCTCAGGGCTGCCCTGGTAGCAAGACACAGAGCCTGGGTGCAGGACAGAGAGCCTGTCACTGCCAGAAATGGTGTGTTCCTTGCACCCTGCAGGAACGGGAAGCTGCAGAGAAAAGAGAAATGGTGTCAAATGGCTGTCACTCAAAATATCCCTTCATTCATGAATAATACCTGGATTTTTGTCTTGGCTAAGTAGTATGCACAAGTCCTGTGTTAAAAGCTCAGTGAGAATGAAGAAATTCAGGCTTAGTTCACATAGATCCAGGGCAAACCTCACAGTAAAAATGATATATTTTATTATTACTGATGAGTATTAATTAGGAAGAAAAAAAAAAGTAATGGAAACTGTAGAGAACAGAAGAGAGAAAAGCCCATTTTGTCATCTTGTTCACCCTCCTGCTGAGAACATCTCATACCCATGACTTGTCTTGTCAGTCAATTCTACCCCAAAAGGCCTCTGATATTTTGTTCTTTTTCAGAGGGGTGACAGAGTCACCTCCCTGGCTTGCAAGCCTGACAAGCCACTTCATGTCCCAGCCCTGGCACTGGGGTAATTGAATGACACAGAAAAAACGGCTTGCCCTGTCTTTTCCTCAGTTTTTCAGTCCAGAGTGTGGACTGCAGTAATTTCCTTCCTTGCTTTAAGATCTGCCAATTCAATATGCCAACAAAAGCCCTTAAAGGCAGATTTTCAGGTAAATCCAAGCAGCTTCTAACTTTGCCCGAGCTTCGAAAGCTGGATGTAGAGGCCAGGTTTCGTTTTCCCTACCTTGGGTACTGACTGTAGGGGAGTGATGTTACAGTCCCTGGAGGCAAGGATGCATCTCCAGTGGGTGAGATGAACATTTCTGGAGTTTTTGGAACCACCTGTTTCCCTCCCCACATTGAATGAGAAACTGCTGGTTGTTGCATTCTCAATTTAGGCACTTCGTTAAGCACCTGAAATTAACTTGGTGCCCTCTGGGCTGTAGGGTCAGATCTCAGTTTTGTTTGTGTCAAAATAATGTGGATGACAGAGCCTGGCATTTTCCAACCCAGGTGTCCAGCTTTCCCCAGTCGCAGGTTGTTCATCCTCTTTCACAACAACTCATGCCCTTTTATAACTCGTGTCCTTGTGTAACTCATGCCTTCACCTTTCTAAGCAGGGCTGCACGTTTCAGCCGCACTGAATGCAATAGGATCTTCACTTGAATAAACAGTCTGCTCTTTGGCAAATGTGTCATGTCACTGACAAACATTTGGAAACCCAGATCTTTCCTGAACTAAAATTACTTAATGTTTTTCCAGGAAAATATACCATCCCAACAATGCACAGCTGGGGATGGCCATGATGCGTGCAGGAGTGACTCACTGGCATGCTGGTCTCATTGAAGCCGGGCATGGCTTGATCTGTAAAGCCTATGCCATTCTCCTGATAACCCATGGACCTTCCCACCCAATTACCAAAGACCTGGAGGTAGGTGCCATCTCCTGTGTTGTCTCTGCTGTCTGTCTAGGAAAAATTACATTCAAGCTGTAGAAACAATCCATCCGTAAGAGCTGACAGACAAGAGCTGACTCATGTACTGAGTGCTTGGGGTGAGTGCTGTGGTTTTATCTAAATTATGTTACAGTCTGCTGAGAAATGCATGTCCTTTCCCATGGGAAATTCTCATCCTGAAAAATGGCTTTTATCCCACACCAAGACAGCCACTAAAAATGACCACTGAGTCCCTGAATCTTCTTTGAAACTGCTGTGCCCAAGGACAGAGCCTCCCATTCTTCAAACAGCCTGATTTTGCTGCTCTTGGATGGATGGCATTACAATTTGACTATATCAAATTATGTATGGTGGATGTTCTCAGCTTACCAACTTATTTCCTTTATCGGTATCCATTCTTTATTTACTACTCCCCAGTCCTTCCAAGCCGCAATGTGTTTTCTCTCAAATGACTGATAGGTGTATTTCCTAGTTTAGGGTCAAGAGCTGCAGATCCCAGGGAATGACATCTGCTCAGCTGTGATGAACTATTTACAATTGCAGCTGGGGATCCATCATTTCTCTAGCCTTTAACTCACCTGATGTGACCTGTTGGCTTTACAGCATCCTCCTTTATTAACCAAAATAATTACATGATATGAAATGCTTTATTGATGTCTTAGTCTTCATTATAGCAGAGCTATAACTTTTATCAGTACAATTTTATATCATCAGAAAAATGGATATCCAGTACCTGAAGCCAACGTGTCTGTTGACTGCCTGGCTATATATAGCAGAGGGAGAGCACCTCCATTTCTGTATCTCCCTTCCCACTTACTTCCAGGGGAAAATAGTGGATATATAACACATGCTTATCTCTCTGCTTCTAAACCAAGGGCTGAATAAACTCGCAGACAGGTGTAAAAAGATTTCCTAAAATCCCTTCTGAGTCTGTACCATAATGCAGCACTAGGAATGACTGCTCGTGGTGAATCCTGGGATGCAGGAGGTGCAACTGTGATGTGGTCGAAGGGGGGCTGAGCATCCCCCTTCACCTCTCCTGATTGGTCCCCCATGAGGTGACCCCCACCCCGGTGACAGGTCATACCAAGGGTCAGGCCCAGGGTGTGGATAAGCTCCCTGGATCTGCACAGCATTGCCTCTAGGTCCTGCATCAGGTTTGGGAATGTGAAGCTTCCCGGCAGCCTGTGGAAGAACTGGGTGCAGGAAGGGCTGATGCTTCTTGAACTTCACAGTACACAAGTAACCAATTTGAGAAAGTAACTGGATATCTGTGTCCAGTCAACTTTGGTCTTGTTGGAGGGACACCTAGATTGAGTTGCATCAGTAATTACATGGCCTAGGACATCCCTGAAGGACAGTCCCCATTTTCAGGTGGTGCATTATTCACTTGCTTTGAGATCTCCTGTGTCACAGGTTTTGTAACTTGTTGTGTCCCTCAGGTCATGCGTGTCCAGACAGAGATGGAGCTGCGCATGTTCCAGCAGAATGAGTTTGTGTATTACAAGATGAGGGAAGCTGCCCTCAAAAACCAAAAGATTCAAGTCATGCCTGAACCAAGCAATGAGACCTCACCAAGCCTCTTCCACAAGAAGGAATAAACCCTGAGCTTGACACAAATTCATGCCTGTGGGATAACATCGCCTGTGGCATCTCCAAACACGGGAATGTGATATAGGAATGTGATATACCCATAAAGATTGTTTCCAGTGGCACCAGTCTGACAACGTGGACCTGCTGGGGAAAGAGTCCTGAAAAATCTTGTGAGGGGTCAAAGCAGAAGAGATCTTGGCAGAAACAACATCCTTTTTCTATCACTAGCATTAAAAATCAAAGCAAAAAAACCCCCAAACCTGTTATAAAATTATTTGCATCCTTATTGGAAGCCTGTTTCTCTCTACACAAGTCTTGATCCTGAAGTCCTTGGTTAAATTTTAATTGATTCTTTCCTAAGTGTTTTTTCTCCCGTCACTTCCTTGTGATCATCATTTCTTTCCAGTGAGGTCCATGAGTGGTTGACCAAGGGACAGTAGAAGTGGTAAGCTGGTTCCATAAAGAAGGTGTTTTGTGTAAAGTGGCATTTTTCTGATGAAAAACTGGTGAAAAATGATTCTGCAGCTGTCACAGGTGCAGCATCAAACTGTGGGCACTTTGCAAGTTAGGTTAAGTGGAGTTCCTGCATCAGGATAAATTAATTAGGGTAAATTAGTCTCCTTAGTCAAAAATCAGAAAATGTCTGCAGTGATGGCAGCAGATGGATATGAGATCATTCTGTGCCTGAAGCCAGTTGCACTGGTGTGGTGCACTGGCTGTGTGGATTGCTCTAATGGAACAAGCACTTTCGAGGGAGGAGGATCCACCTTTGTTCCCCTTCAGGGTGAGGTGGGGGCTCTGATGTCTTTCAGCACCTGCCTTTAGCTTAGACAGATGCTTAATCAATTCTACACTGAGAAAAAAAAGGTTGGTCAATGGATCAGCTGCCAGTAGGAAGCCAATGGAGCTAAGAAAAAGTCTAAAGGCAATGGTTGGATTTCTGTCTGCCCATCTATCTCAAAATTCAGCTGGTTTGCTCCAGACCTTCAGTGACAGCCAAGAGATGACAAGGAATGGTTTGTTCAAGAATCTCCTATCTTCTCCTCAGTAGAATAGCAAGAAAAGAAAAGCAGAGTGTTTCCTCTTTGACATTTCTCAGTGATTTTGCTGATGTTCTTCAGATCTAAGATGAGTTCACTGGAGACCAACATCTACTTTTTAGGCAATGTTGAATTAAGCCCTTCCATTTGAGGCACCCATCTGATACCCAGTGTGACAATCCATTTTGGTTCAGTTATCAGCATGAGAGTGGTCCTTTAGCAAAGTGTGTTGGGATTGTGGAAGGAGGTGGGGAAGCACTTTTGGTATTTTCCCAACGTCTTGATCAGCTTTGAGTGGTTGTAAGAACATCATCCCAGCTAGGTATATCACACCAAATATATACCCATTTCCCAGTGATGATTCCCAGTCATCATCCCAGCACAGGGTGTGGAAAAAGCAGCTAAGAAGGAAGAGTTTCCTCTCCTGTGTGCATCAGAAAATCACATCTCCATCTAGCCTGCAGCACCAAGCAAAAAGGTGGGAGATGACTTTGGTGCTCCTTCTGTGTCTACACTGAACAACTGGTGCCCATTTCATGCCAGGAGAGAAAACTTATATTTCATCCTGGAAGAAGTGTTCAATTCCAGCTCAACCCAATTTATCAGGTGTGGCTTGGGGTGAAACACACACCAGACATCTGAAAGCTGTCCAGGGGCCTCCTGCTGGTGGGAGGGGTTGGGGAGGAGATGAAGATGGAGTGGCCAGAGCCTGTTGCAGAGGTGTGAGGATGGAGATAGTGGTTGGGACACTCGAACTTCCCCCACACTGGTTGCTTCCCCGAGGCAGCTTCTTAGGCAGGATCACTGACGTTTCCTTGAGGCCACCTAAACCTCCCCGTCCTTTCATTATGCCAGTCACCTTGTGGTCACTTTGGCCATGTTTGTAAGGAAAGAGAACAGAGCCCTTTCCCTGCCCAGTGCTTCTCCATCCACCCAGCCAGGGCAGCTGTGGGTGCACAACCCACCAGGTCATCCCCTGCAGGACGCTGGCACCTGCCCAGGAAGGAGCTCATCAGTGTGGAGCACATCTCTGAGGGCCACTCTATGGTGCTGAGCCTGTGCCGTAGCCTGGCTCCATTCACTGACATCAGCACAGCCCTGGCTCAGCCTGTGGCCCAATTTCTACCTGGGCTTGTGTGAGTTTTGTGGAAGCTTGCATCTCTTTATAGAAAAGGAGAGGAGGCTGATGATAGTAATGAAGAAGCCTTTAATATAAATTTTACTTTAATGGACACATTTTACACAGTAAAATGATTGGTGTGTACAGGGCCTCTAGATTCTCTTGCTGATTCTCTTGTAGGTGAGGTCTCCCATGGTCAGAGTCTGAAAAACAAATGGAAAGCGTTAGCTTTTCATGGCGCTTGGCTCCAAACTCTCCTTGGAAAGGATCTGGTCTTGCCAATCAAAATAGGACTGGTCCCCAGTCTATCTCCCATAAACATGAATTATTAAAGCTTTGTATTTCTTCATGAATACCCCAAAGCAGGTAGGGATAATCTGACATCACTGAGCTGGGATCAGTCTGCTGCATCTCTCTTTTTTAAACACACCAGGCCCAGCCACAAACATATACATCTGGGTGGACAAGAACATGCCCTCATTGCAGGAAACTTTGATCAGAAATACCTACTGGGGCCTCAAAGAATACCTTTTGGATCAGACTATACCGAAAAACTGCCTTCAGTGCCTGGCCAACTGACCAGCTTTGGCTACAGAGCCTGAGTGCGAGCGTGTGGTCATCTCCAGCACCTGTCTAAGGTCCCCACCATCTCTGCAGATGGGGCAGAACCCTGAAGGCAGCCGTAGGCACTGTTACTCCAGCCATTGTGCCTCTCCTCTACACTTACGTTGGTGATGGTGTCTCCGTTGAGTTCAGTGACGGATGTCAGCCCTTTCACTTTTGCAATCAGTTTGTTACCCTCCAGCTGAACAATAGCCTGGTAGAGAGGGGAGGAGACAGAGGTATTCATGTTATCACTGCAGACCATATCAACCCCTGCATTTTGTCCTTCCCCTACTGTACTGAGTTGCCACTCTCCCCTCTGCAAGCTGTCTGGAGCAAGCTGCTCCCTTGGAGGTTTACTACGAGGAGGAGAAGGGAGGGTTGTGCTGGTGGTGACTACAACACAGCAAGGGTATGGATGTTTACTTTGGGCTCTACAGGGGTGCAATTTTGCTGCCATATCTATCTCTCTCCCTTCCAAATAGAGAATCACTCATGGTTTCTGCACTGTTAGATGCCAGAGCGCAGATCCTTGGCATCACATCACATGAGTTTTGGGGGAGAAGAAGGAAGGCTTTTCACCCTGCCAATGCTAGTGCTTCTGTGCAGCCCTGATGCTTCTTGAGGCAGCTCCTCATGCAGCACCAAGACCAAGAGGACCTGCACACCTCCAAGTAGAGGACTGCAGAGTCACCTGAGCTGGTCCAGCGCATGCCACGTTGTCTCCACCACCCACCTATTGCACATTGCAGTAGCAACCTCCCTTGGGTTGGGTCATGGGGAGCTAAGCAACAGTGTGGGACTGGGGGGAGTCTTGGTCAAGATGGGAAACAATTTGAGGAGCTTTCAGAAACACTGTCACAGCTGGAAAGCTCTCAGGGGCACAGGCACATCTGATGAGTCTCTGACCCCCCAAGGAGCTGCATGTCTAAAAAGGCTACAGAGAGCACCAACACCTCCAGTGCAGCTATCACTGATCATTGAAATCACTCAAGTAAATAACCCAGCAAAACCCATTTCTGTTTGCCTGTCTGTCCAGTTGTAAGACATGTTCTTCTGCCCTTGAGGTGCTGATTTATGGAGGGTGAAACTCTTCTAATAACCGTTTCCCCTTGTTTATGCACAAGGGACTTCACAGATGTGGGAAATCATGATACGGCCGATATGGCTATCAGGTCCCGATTCACAGTGGTGTTTCCTGGGTGATCATTCCTCCTACTTTCAAAAGTCCCTGCAATATCATCTTCTCCCAAGGCAGAGGTGAGAGGCAATATTTGCCAGTGGTGCTGACTTGACATTTTATGAACTGTTGGAAACTAATGTCCAGGAACAGGAGCTGACCCGATTTCAAGGATGATAAATCCTCACCTTGCCAAATCATCTCACCCAGTGTAAACAGAAGCAGTGGAAAATGCTAGCAGAGAAGCTAACAGCCGCTGGGACTCAAAAGGAGAGATTTATTAGTTTATGATTCATTGTCTGACTTTCCTGCACTACCTTTAAGTCAACAAAACAAAGGTGGAGGGCATGTTTCATGTTGCAATATGACAGAAAGTCAACCCTTTCCCACCTCAAATCTTCCAGACCTTTTGCTGTCAGAAGGATTTACCAAAGCAGCTCTATCCCCCTTTTCCAAACAGGCCATCAGAAGACTGGCTCCCAGTGTTTTCCAAACTCACTATTAAAATAGGTTTAGAAATGCAAGGCTTCATCTGCAGAAGTGCTGGTTGGGGAGCTTGTACAGTGTATTGTAAAAGCAAATAGGGGAGGTGGGAACTTCAGAGTCTCAGGCTCTGAGTTTTTTGGGAAGGTGGCTCAGAAATGGACTGTCATTTTTGGAAATGTGTCCCTAAGAGCCTTGCTGAGGACCTGCAGGGAGCAGGGCAGCAGGAGATGCATTTTCAGACTTGGTTTCAGCAATTAGCCCCTTCCCATTGTATTAAATCATGCATGCCGACTGAGAGGGACAGAACCAGGTCTTTGCCCTCTGTCAGCTTTAACACCCGTGGTCTTGTCATTCCCTTTGGCCCAAGTGCAGGGGGGGGTGCCAGGAAAGGGAATTTAATGTCCCTGAGCCCCTGCAGCCCTGGCAGAGGAAGAGCTGATCACTCACCTTGACCTTCTCTCCCGTTATCAACTCCACCTCGCACTCCTCCCCAATGGTGAACTCGTTGTGCAGCACTTTGGAGCCAGTGGTCACGGTAACCTTGAAGTTTTTCCCATCCTGCACAATTTCTGAGATGCTCTTGATGTCCTTGCCCTTCTGGATCAGGTCATCAGGAAGCCCTGGCCAGGAACAAGACATGTTAGGTGGACCTTGGAGCCATTGGTGGGCAGACTGCTACTGCCAAATGAATGATTTGGGGACCCACAGCTGGGAGGATTTCTATTCTAGTGTGGAAAAGACTCACAAGGATTATGGTTGCCCAAGGGCCACACAGCCCTGGGTCTTCTGGGGAGGAAGAATAACAAATAACATCCTGGGTTTGTGTGGGAACTAGACTTCTCCCTTGCCCCACCAACTTGGCTAGAAGCAGAACAGCTACCTCCCTGGCCAAGTATCAGAGGGAAAGAAGAAACCCTGATTTCCTTCCTTCACTGAGAGGCAAGCAGAGAAAATAGAATAAAACAAGGCAGAAGGAGGGAACCAAGTGGGTTTTTTATGACATTCAGAGTCCCTCAGAACTAGCTCACTGAAGTTTTCTCCCAAAGCCTGAAGCCGATCTGCCAGGTAGATCCTCTCTGGCACATAACTGTGCAGAAGTAGTGCAAAGCCCCCTGAATCCCTGCAGGAGCACGTTCCCTGACACTGTCACTGGTGGAAATCTAGCTAGCCACATTCATCATTAAGCATTTAAACAACCTGTCCATTTTTCTGATGAATGGTAGAATCTGGGGCTTTGCAGCATCGCCGAGCAGCATGGTGGGCTGAGTGATGTCCTGCTTGCTCTCACATTCCACAGCCAGATGGGGCAGATCTGCAGTGGCCCTAAGCAGGTCCTGCCGGCTTAGCACGTGCGTGCAGCACTGCCACGCTGGCCCCTGGCTGCAGACACTGCTGGGACCCATTTCCTACAAGCCATAACATTTCACCCAGCATCCCTTGACCTTCAGCCACCAACCAGAGACATGCTTTCTCTTCTATTTTGAGATCACATCTCCGCACATGTGCGTTTAAAAAACCCCAACAATTGCAAGGTGACAGACAGGGATAGGAAATCTGAGAGAGGTTTTCAATCTACATCACCAGCACACCAGCAGAGTTAGACTCCCAAATACCAGTGGGATCTGCAGAGGCAAAGTAGCACACAGCGCATGCAGGCACTTACCGAGGGCTTTCATAAAAGGCTCAAAATTTTCCTGGGACTGGAGTTCGTACTTTCCAGTGAAGCTCATGATGGAAGGGCTCTCTGTGCTCCCAACACAAGAGAAGGTGCCTTGCTGGTAAGCAGAGCTTGGTTTTATAATGGCCTTTTCCCCTAAAAGTTGGTCAGAGGTAAGATGATGTAATTCTTTTATGGCTATGTTCAAACATTAACATAAACTGGGCAATGGTCAGTGATAAATTGCTCTGCATTTTACAGACTTCAATTTACAACATGGGGGCAGGGAAAATCCAACAAACCCATTTTATGGAGGTAGCAATGTGGCATCCATAAACAAATGATAAAAATATAATTGTGCAAAGAGATTAATTATCAGAGGAACGATCCAAATCATCTAACCAGCTTGCAGTTTGGCAGTGCACATCTAGAAGAGGAGAAAATGGTGAAAGATTATGGTGTACCCTGGAGATGACACTGGTGGGGTTTCTACTCGCTGATGTATGCACGGTGGGTCTTTAGCATCCGCATGAAGAGTAGTGGCTGCACACTGGCAGGGACTAACTTACTCCTTCAGATGCCTCACGGTCCTCTGTGATAGTTACACCTCTGGGCTTTGGTGTAACCCAGATGTAGCAGTAGTCACAAAATCATCATTGTCCCCTAAGGAAAAAAACCATGACTCACAATCAAATCCTGGGCTTGAACTGGCCTGAAGACCACAGATTGATTCAGACTCCATCACTATGGCCTTGCATCCAGAAAGGGGTTTTGTGTGGATAGATGGACCGGTGCCATTAGTGATCAACCAAGGCTATTGCCAGGAGCCACCACTAAAACGCCCATTCCTCTTTTTTGCCTCAGAAGAACCACAGTCACTCAGTCACTCATATACTGAAGGAGCATCCCGGCCCTCGGACCTGCATTTCTCCCAAATACCACACCAGAAGTAAGGCCAGCAGCAGGCTCCAAACTGAGCCCGATTCCTCCCTCTAAAGCAGGACTCAAGGCTGGGCTCCTCTCCCAGGGTGGTCTCCTTGGCTGAGCGTCCCAGGTTGCTGCACAGCATCCAAGCATCCGTCTTCTGGGTCTGGATTCCCAGGCTCAGCTTCTTGCTCCCATCTCATCCTCTGCCCCAATGAATTCCTCCTCCCTCCCAAAGTCACCAGCTCCGGGATTTTCCCCCTTTTCACGCATATGCCTTCTCCTCTTTGCAATTCTTCCATTCTGCCTTCTCATAGTATCTTTGGCCTTTTTTGAAGATAAGCATGAAAAAATTCTGTCTCCTTCCCAGTTGGAGATGCTGCCAGAGCCCCCTGCAGCCACCCGTCCTGCTCCGGCAGGCTCAGCCCAGGGCTGCCGCCCACCTCTGCTCTCTGTGCTGCAGTGGTGCACAGTGACACTGCCCGGGCTAGATTCAGCCTCAGTTTCTGGTTAATTAGTACAGGCAGTGTCTGCCTGAGGAGGCAGGAAAGGGGAAACCTCTGCTGGTGGGTGGGCGGTGGGCAAAGCTGCCTGGGGAGGGCGTCCATAGGGGACATCACCCCTCTGCACCATGGAGGGGGCCGGGCAGGTTCAGAGAGCACCTTGTGGGAGGTGGGTTGATTCAGCAATTTCTCCAAACAGCTTTTCAGCTTTTTTTCCCTTAGATCTCCCTTCCCAACAGGGATGACATCACTGTAGGAATCACCTTTCATTTTTTCCCCCACCCCAGCTGAATACCCCGGGGTCACGCTGTGCTGCACAGCTACACATCCCTTTTCAGTGTCTTCTTCATGGGGACAGAGGTGACTGACCTCTCCAGCTGGGTCCTGGCAGCAGCCGGAGCTGGCAGCTCCCTGCCTCCTTCCAGGCAACGTCCTCCGGCCATTGCCACCTAGAAGCACACATGTGCCTCCCACGTATTCATGCCCTGAAGCTCTGGCTGCTCCTCCAGGCAATTCGGGTCCCCTCTCCTTCTGTGATGGGGAAAGAGATTCAGACTTGAAACAACATATGAATATTTTGCTATCATCTGACTCATTTCAGAGCCCAGCGCTCCCAAGGCACTGTGGGGTGATCACCGTGAGCAAGCTCCAGCTCTGCATGGCTCATTTTTCCTCCACCATTGGCAACTGGAGCAGCCTGGAGTTGTGGCTTTAATTAATTTTTCAGTGAGACACACTCACGGATCGGCCACATCTGACCATATCCCACTGCTGAGGTGGATGCTCAGTTGTCACCCATTTCCACATGCAGGCTAGGAACAAGGGACGGGCATTAAGTCAGTAGGGAGAGACCTTTCTCAGGTAACCCCAGTCATGTCCAGTGCAATGAGTACTTCTGAGTTGATGTCTAGATGAGCTGGAGGAGAGAAATAGGAGAAACACACAGGTAGTGTCCCAGGACTGCCTATCTCCCTCCAGCCTCTCCAAAAGAAGCCTGCATGAGTAGGGCATTTGTAAGCATTTCATATTAGCCAAGATTAATCCCATCTTAGATGCCTGAAGGAGCGCCTGGTATTTTCCCTGGCCTGCCATCTCAGCCACTGCAGGCTTCCCAGGCCCACAATCTCCCTGGGAGACCCGTGCCAGCCCGAAAGGACATACAACCACAGAGCTAATGAGACCCGAGGCTAAGATGGGATTCGGAAAAGCCCACCGGGTTTTGTCCCACAAACTTTTAAATGGTTATCATGTCTAATCTGGGCAGCTGAACGACTTAGAAAAAAATACCAGAATTTGAGTGAGAACTCCTCAGCAGGCCAGGCAACTAAGGTCTGGATGTTGCCCACCAAATGTTAAAAGGAGAGTATAATTGTTCAGGACTCTCTTGGTTGGCAGAAATGGGCCACTCATGAGAGAATTCACCCACTTGGGACCCAAATTGTTTTCTGCAGGTATCCTCTCCTCTTCTCACTTACTGTGAATAGATATATCTATGCTCCCAGCTTCGGTGCATTGGATAAATGTGAACTATGGATCACTGCTGGCAGGTTTGGAAATGCAACCAACTGACTTCTGATCAATGATCAGACATAAAAACTCTTTGTTTTGTCTGCAAGTATTCTGCTGAACTCGTGTTCTTTTATTTCCCCAAATAAAGAAGTGCAGAAGTTCTTATGAAAAAAGAAGAAACCCTTACTGAATGAAATTTGGCCAGGGCAATTATTATCTAGCCAGGCCTGCTGAGCAAATGGCAGGTGAGATAAACTTAATCTCAATAGCAAAGTTCAGAATACTTGTACATCTCTCCACCAGAATACAGGATATTTTAAAACATGACGTCACTTTAACTTTCCAGGGTCAAGAAAATGTACCTGATCTGCATTAACACAAGGCCAAATCCATTGACCATTTGATTAAAATGAAATCCTTACCCTAAAACCTGGACCTGGTTTGTAGAAAGAAAAAAGTCATGGATCATTTTAAAAAATTATTGAGGAAGCTGTGTCTTGTGGGAAGCCAGCAGGTACTTTTGTGTTTCAGTTGCTTTGAAAATAAAGCGTAGGATCTTAGAAACTTCTCAGAAAAAAAGGACACAAGTGTCTCATTTCTGCTTCTTGCACCTGAATCAAAGATATGGACATGCAAAACTTCTCAGCTCCCTCCTAGCTGCGGAGGTATCTGAATGCTCTGTGTTCCCAACGTGATGAATCAGAGAAATGCTGGTCGGGAGGGACCTCTGAACATCTCTGGTTCAACCTCCTGCTCAAAGCAAGAACATCACCAGCACCAACTCAGCCATGGCTTTGGCCAAGTCTCAAAAACCACCACCTCTGCCTCTCTGGGTACCCATCCTGGGGCTGTGCCACCCACCTCTTGAAAAAGACGTGCTCAACCCCAACCTCCCAAAGTGCAATTTGTGGCTGGTGCCTCATGATATAACATCTGCCATAATCAAGAAGAGTTTGGCCCCATCATCTCTGTGGCTGCCCATGGAGCAGTTGCAGGCTGTTATCACCTTCCCTCAACCCTTCCCTGGGATTCCTGGTCCCGGCTCCCACTTTCACTCAGTGTCTGCCAGGACACTGGGAAACCACCCTCCTACGTGCACTGCTTCTTGTCGATTTGGACATTATAACTGGGAACAGGGGTTTGAGTCTCAGGGCTCCTGCAGCAAAAATCCTTCTCTGCCTCCTCCAGTTTGAACTAAAACTCTTATTTAAGCTCTGAACTCTGAAAAAGACTTTGCAGTCAGAGCAATGTGTGGGGAGAGGCACTTTGCTGTAGCCCAGGACAGGGTACCTGGCAGCCTTGTGGAGGTCTGGGAATGTCTTCATGCATCTCACCTCTATCTCATCTCTCGCTCTTCTTATCTATCCCACCAGTGACTCCTCAGGCTTTGTGAAGCCTTTGGTTTCACCTCAGTGCTTTGGGAAGTTGGGAATGGGCTCTGCGCTAGGATTTTCTTAGCCCAAATGAGAAAAGCTACAAGCCAGGGCTTTTGCTGATTCAGTCATGGATTTCTCTAATGCAGGTCCAGTTGGACACCACAGAATCCCTAGCCATTTCTTGAAGAGCTTGGTCACAAGCTTGCCAATCACAGATCCCCAAGTGGGCTTCCCTCTGTCTCAACCCATACTATTGCTTGGGCCATTCCTATTTCTGCTGTGTTCGTACCTGGGAACTCGGTCTGCTGCCCAGTTTTCACATCTTTGGTCTGATTATTTTCAACCTTGAGGAACAAAGGTTGCTGCAGCAGGCCACATGGCTGCATTGCTTCGAAAGGTTGGATGGGATGGGAAAAGATGCTGGTGCTGCTACCGTGAATTCTTTGTCCCTCTTGGCTTCCACCAGGTTTTCATTGTGCTGCATTACCAAGACAGCACTGAGATGAAATACAGCACCTTTCCCAGATTTTTATCTTTTTAAAACAGCCGTGGCAGTCTCCTGGAGGTTGGCTGCCTCCAAGCTGTAACATCCAAGCCGTAGACATGCAAGTGCTAGTTCATATTGATTTAGATTAGTTATGCCATTATCGGAGCCTTGGTAAGACTGCCAAAAGCAGCAGCTTGTACAAAGCGCTGCTGCTTGATAAAGCTTTCCATTAATGCCAAAATTCAGCAAAGGGCAGCCCTCAGCCCTTGTCATCTTATTATGAAGGTCCCAAAGGAAGCAAAGGCTCAGTATTGCTTCTCCAAGGGCAAAGCAGCTGTTTCACTGATAGCATGAGACCTACCACGGCCTTAGCTTTGCTAGCCAACCATCACCTGGGGAGCAGAGCTTGCAGAAGAGCCGGCCTTTGCTGTGGGGGTCTTACCTTATAGCAGGAAAAAAGCTGCTGGCTGTGCCACTTGCCTCCCACTCTCTTGCCTCAAATATCTGCAGCATAACACTGTTTGCCTCTCTCCAGGCACATGGACCCCTGTTCACACCCTCAGAGGGCACGTATTGTTCTTGCAGCTTGGCCTTCGGTGGGATGAGGCTGTCCTCCATCCCACTGCCCAGCTTATGGAGTCAGGGGACAAGGACTGAAAAAGATGCTCATTGCTTATGGAGCTAGTTTGTGCCAGGGCAGGGAAAGAAAATGTTGGAAAAGAAATGGAGCCATTAGCAGTTAACATTTTTGAGTGAGGAAGGTCTGGAAGAGTGCCCCAAAGCAGAGCCAGTGAACATTTAAACCAATGCAAATGTGTTTCATCCTGCCCACTACACGTCTGCAGTGCAGATGTCTCCGTCTGATTCAGATGCATGAAGAGCCCCTGAGACACAGTGGGGATAAGTAAACCTTCATCTGACCAAGTGGAGACTTGCATGTTGGGATGCAAACAGCAGCAACCTCTGAGTGCCTACAGGTGGTCAGATGAACTGCAGTCCTGGAAGGACACTTGGCTGTCGCTGTGGGCCTGTGCTCACCTCTCCGGCTGGTCCATGCTCTCCTCGATTTTGTTTTATCAAGCACAGCAGCCCACTTAATGACTGCTCACAATAGGTTGCTGCTAATTAGTCAAGGAGAGCTTCTCAGGCCCATATGGCATGAGGAGGAGCCTGTGTGTCCGTGTACTGTTTGCACGTGAATCCTGGCATGCAACCTATCTCACCACAGACATGCACTGTATGAATGTCCCACTCCCTAAAATGTTTTTTCATAAATGTAATATCTCTATCAAAGCAATTGACTTGGTATCCCACACCCGTGATATCTAGCGGACTCTCACGCTCTGGGGTGATCATCACTCTGGTACCTTCACTGCTCCAGAGTGAATGTGCAGAGGCACTGTGCCAAAGACCACTGTTTCTGTTTCTCTCTGAGCCAATATATAACCACAGTTTATATTTAAAATAAAGGAAAGTCCAAACGAAAACCCTCAAGACCTTCTCTAGCAGATGGTGCTCCTTGTCTGGGGAAAGCAATGACACAAGAGCGATGCACCAACCAGAGGCTTAGTGCTGAGGCAGGACACTGCCACGAGGAGAGCAGAGAGGTTGCACGGGGTCTGACACCACTTGAGTTTTCACGAGGTTCACAGCGAGGGAGATGCTCCATGGGAAATGACCGTGGTACCAGCAAGGCCAGAGCTGTGGACCAAGTCCAGAATGGCCACAGTGCGTGCCCTGCTTGGTGCTGCTGCCATGTTTGCTAGAGTCAAAGCACCTCCCTGAGCAGAGCTATCCCAATTTTGCACATAATGGAGCACACAGAGACTGACTGACTTTCCCAAAGTCACCTGGAGAAGCTGACAAAGCAAACATGGCATAACTGCTCAGCCTCCACAGCATCCTTCTCAACTCTCTAGTGGGCGGCCATAGAGCCCATATCTGGGACTGCAGATTTTGAGATAAAATTTGGCCCTGGGGTTTAATGTAAACTTTGGCATAGCAGGACCAGATTGCACAACCTTCTCCAGGACCAGATTGCACAACGTTTTCCAGGTAATAGCATCTTCCACTTCCCACCACGAGAACCAGCATTGCACAATCCCATCCTTGCCCTCCCTTTCTGCTCTGCCTTTACAAATGGGTCCTGCACTTCGGTCTACAAGACCCAAACCACAACACGGATATCCTTGAACTCATTGTGAAACACCTTGCAGTGAGGAAAGAGCATCACACCTAGCCATGGGGAAAGGGCTGACGCACTGGCAGCTCCTTGCCCTGCAAAATCACCAGAGGTAGAGGTGGAAAAGTGTGTGTGCGCACATTTGTAGGTGAGAAGAGGTGTTGTCCTACGTAGAAGTCCTACCTCATGTCAGCAGGGATACTGACAATTGATACCAGATTTAGAAAGAGAGGAAAAAAGCCACATTCGCTGTAATGAAGGGGCAGCTTCATGCACTTTAATTAATTTACAATTGTACATTTCTGCCTTATATCTCCTTGACATGAGGCTCAAACAAATGATTCTGGGTGCACACTTGCCTGTGCAACTGCAAACGCTCTCTGCAGACTTCCCTAGCCCCCTTCCTGCTGTGGATCTCCAAACCTCAGCAACGTGTGGATCTGCCTCTGAGAAAGGCAGAACCGAAATAGTTTGATTTCTGGCCAAAACCTTACAGTTTTTACCTGGAATCTCCCTGTTTTCTCTGTGAAAGTTCCTGTTTCTGCGCATGAGAGGGCAGAGGATGCTCAACTTCTTCAACAACCCTCAGCGACAAGAAAAATATATTTTTTCTCAGCTGACATAACACGCTTCCCACTGGGATGTACTCTGTACGGGGCAGTAAAGGGCATTGCAAAACCCCAAACATCACTCGCTTACTGGACCTGCCTGGTGTTGCTTGGGTGACCCAGAGGTCTGAACTTTTGTTTGTGTATGGTGTTCAGACACCAGACAGCTCGAGGGCAGAGACAGGGCTGGGAGATATGGGGAGATTTTTGCATTGCTCAGGCTTATGTGATGCTTTTTTATTAAATGTGGTGTGTTCTGGTCCTGGTTGTGAGTTGGGGGTCTTTCCATGTGCCCCCTTCTGGGGGTAGGCTCCAGAGACCCCCAGGGCAGGAAGGGACCAGGCTGGAAAGAAGGTGATAAAACCCCAGGGAGAAGATGGGATGAACAATCTCTTTCCTACTTCGTTGAACCCTTGCGTTGGCTCAGGCCACCCACCTTTGTAGCCTGGCATCCTGCTGCAGGACATCACCTCTGCCTCCTCTTCCTCGGCTTTAAAATGGGGCTCTTCGGAGAGGTGCTTCCTGGCTGCTGCTTCAAATCCCGGCGGGATGGCTGGGTGTCCGTGGCCTGAAAGGTTGAGGGACCCGTGGGAAGGTGGGAAAGGCTGGGTGCAAGCAGGTCAAGGCTGCCCCGAGGCTCCGTTCCCGCATCTGCTCCGTGGACACAAGGCACTGCCGCCATCTAGTGACACTGGGATTCACTGGTGGCTCTGGCAGAGCCTGTGGTTCCCAGTGCCTGGGGATGCTCTGCTGGGGGGTATGGAAAGGGCACCCAAACTCAACGCGTTGTGCTTGGGACATTTAGAGGCGGCCGTTGGCAGAGAGGACGGAAAGCTGCTCGGCAGACGCCAAGCTGAGAATGTGGCTGTGCTTTCCTTTGGGTGCCGCAACGCTCTGGGGCGAGACCTGAACAATTTCAGGGGGGTTTGTATAGGAAAAAAATTGGCATCTCACTGCTGTACATGCCCTTCTGCTTCCTTGTTCCTTGCCATGCTTTGGGATGCCTTTGGTAGGTGGACAGGCTGAGGAAATTTCATCCGGAGGGATAAAAACTGGTGCAATATGAGAAAAAAAGTTGGAAAAGTCTGACAGCAGCCTTAGCTGGGGTTTGCAAATAGACCTGATTTCGGACAGATGAGTCCAAGGAGCATGAACTGCTCAGAACAGACCAGGTCCGGAGTGGAAATGCAAATCCCAGCAGGAGTACAGAGGCACTGGGCAAGTCCACGTTAATTAAAGGTTGTAACATTTTCCAGCTCTTGATCTGTTGCTGCGGTGGATAAGCCCCGGCAGGCTGGTGTGGAGTAGCGCGGGCACGCTCTTCCCCTGCTTTCCTTTAAAATTCAAAATAATCTTAAAGAAATAGGGCTCTAAAGATGAATGCATGGAGCTCGCAGGGCCGAGCATGGGCAAAGCTCTCCCAGTAAAAGTCACTGTCATCCCAGTGTGTGTCCCAGGTGCTTCCCCTGTGCTCACCTGTGGCTGCCACATAAGCAATCCGTGCCATCACAGCGTTAGCCAATGATGTCATTAGTGAGGGCTGTCACTGCTGATAGGCTCAGGGCATAGATAAAGCTGTGGCAACAGCCTTGCTGCTATTTCTGTCTGCAAGTGTGGAGCAGCAGGTATCCTGGTATAGCAGGGTTTTTTTGTTGTTTTTTTTTTTTTTTTTTCTTCAGGATTCCTGCATGCATCCCAGAGGGATACGATGCTAAAGGAGTCATTGAACTCACTGTAAACTCTTCACCTGAGGAAAAAAAAAAAAAAAAAGATTAGATGAACCGGTGAAGTTATCTCACACAGCTAATGCACACATTAAAGGTATCAGATGTACAGTAAGTAAATGCCCAGAGGCGTAAAGTCCCACAGTGGTGGGAGCAGGTGAGGTCCCATTGGGATGTGCTGGGTGACTCTGCAGGGCTGAGGTACCTTGTGAAGATGCTCAGATGCACATTGGTGATATTAAATTATAACATCGGTAATAAAAACTATCAGGTTGTGCAGCTTTTCCTAGGGATTTCATCCTTTCCTCATTCCGGCCTAAATTTGAGCTGCGCTCAAAGTGTGCTCTGCCTCTGCGTGGGCAGAGACTGCTGCAAGGAAGGAAAATCCTGAATTCACCCTGGCATGCTGTTGTGGGAGAGGTTAGGATAGAGGAGGCAAATCACCTATCCTGAAGCTCTTAGTATTTTCTTCATTTTTTATTATTTCACTGTTTTGCCCAGAGATGTTACTTCAAGTTTTCTATGCCAGCTACCGCTGGAGCATGATTGGGAAAATACACCTTTCAGAGGGGGTAAACGAATACCTGACCAGTTATTAAAGGACCATTTTACCTTCCCAAAATACACAGGGTATTAAAAGCACATGGATTGGGAACATCACCTCTTTATACCACTTTGCCATGGTGGGATTTGCCACTCGTCTCAGCTGGCCTGGTGACCCTGGAGGTGTTTGGTGACTCCAGTGATGGCCCTGGGGAGGTTTCACCATGGATTTAAACTGGAGCCATCCCTGAAGAGCAAGGTCCTGCCCTGCTGCCTGTTTTCCCCAGTGCCTTGTGAGAGGACCTGGATGCACATTTGGGATGGGAACGGACACCCGTTACACGGTCAGCATCCCACTATGCACCAATGTGCCATGAGGATCCAGGGGCTGCAGGTACGGGGAGGCCCTTGGGCCCACAGCAGGTTTGGGTGGCTCAGGCTTCATCTTTGCAATGTAATGAGAAATGTTGGGCACAGGGATCTCCTTGCGGTGGGGAGATGCAGGCTGGTTGGGTGATATAATTGATATAAATATAGATAATTAGATCCATTTCTAGCTGATTTCCTAGAGGTGGTCAGAAAATAGAGGCTATTAACAGTGCTGTGACCCACTGGGGAAGCTCAGACATGTTATTAAAAGGCTGCTGTTTGCTTCCTGCTCTGCTGCAGCTGCCCCGTTCAACCTTGAGCAACGCCATCGTGGGCAACTCTGCTCAGAGCCTGAAATTTAGGTTCTTCCTCCTGCTGAGGAGCTTGCAGTAACAGTCCTTTTTGGATGCTGGGTGTACAAAATCCCATTTCCACGTTGGTGCCCAGGGCAGGAACTGGACCACTCTCTACCGGAGACTTTTCTCATGGCTGCAGTTACTCGCCAGAGTAAGAGAGGCAACGCGTGTCGGGTCAGACTCCGATGTTTTGGCAGGCGATGTGTCCCTCACTGCAGACGTGGGCTCCCTGACTCACGGCTGGCTGTTATCAGCCGTGCTCTCTACCTCTGCACCTTGCCTTCCTGGGCTGAAGTCCCTTCTCATGCTCCAGCAGCACACGCTGCGCTGCACCCCGGGTCCGCGCAGCCACCAGTCCTGTACTGACCTTGCCCTTCAAAAAAAATGTTATTTATTAAACCAAAAAAGGAAAGGGATGCACAGCCCTTCCTTGGAAAGGAGTTTTTTTGCACGGCCCCAAATGTGTCCTCTCTCCCTCCCGTGCCTCGGTTTCCCCATCGGTGGGACGGGGCTGTTATGATGTCCCAGCCCCACAGGCTGAACACATGGCTCTGCACGCCTGAACTGCCGCCTGATTTTGCTTGGAAGGGACCTCTGGAGGTGTCTGACCCAAACCTTGCTTTAAACAGGTCCAATCTCAAATCTAAATCCAACCTCACAGTTAAATCAGGTGGCTCAGTGCTTCCCCAGTTAAGTTTTGAGTTTCTCCGGGCTTATACTGGAGACAAGAAGCCCTTCACGCCCCACGCTTGATCACCCTGACGGTTAAAAGCTACGTCCTAATATTTAACCAGATTTCTCCCCAGCCGCGGCTCGTGCCTGCTGCCCCTTGCCCCGATGCCCAGCACCACCAGGAGCAGCTTGGCTCCGTCCTTCCCGTATATTCCCATTCCCAGGCTCCGTGCAGGGCGGCCACCTCCGCCGGTTGCACCGCGGCGAGGGGAACATCGGCGGGTTGCAACGGGGAGAAGTTTTCTGTGAGCACAAGTGCAAAGGGTGACGGGGTTGCAAGTGGCGGCGGTGGCGGCGAGTCGCTCAGCCCCGCGTTCCCGCCTCTGCGTGGGGTCAAGCGGCCGGCAGCCGTGCCGTGCCGTGCCGTGCCGTGCCGTGCCGTGCCGTGCCGTGCCGTGCCGTGCCGAGGGGCTGCACCGTTGGCCAGAGTGCCCGAGGTGGGAAAGGCTGCGGGGGTTCACGGGATCGGGATGAGAGGGGCCTCTCCCGGCAGCGCTGGCGGCTGCTCCGTGGGATTTGCATGAAAACTGGTGGATTTATCTCAGCCCTTCCCACACCGAGTTCAATCCTGTCCTTAGTTTAACCCCTTCGAACAAAATCAGCCTGCTCTAAAAACATAGTTGCTTCCTTTTCTTTATTTATTTTAATTTTAAAACTCCAGCTTTTGCAAATAGCCTGTAGGGGACATGACGTGCTTGCGCAGTGACTTCTGCGCCGTCAGGGCTTTTGCTCAGGCCGGGAAGTGTCTCCGGGACAGGGTGGGAAGGGCGCAGGAGGAGCAGGACGGAGGGGCTCCGGCCACCTGGGTGCAAATCCCGGGCAGCGTTTCCACTGCCCGCAAAATGCTGCGTGCCCTCCGCCATCCCCGGCTGCTCCTGCTCCCAGTGGCTTTTTTTGGGAGGAGGTGGTTTCTTCCCTAAGGAGCTCTGTCTGTCCACATGGGAAGTTTTTGGAGGAGTCAGTCTGGGATGCGGGGCTGTTCCTGGTGGGGGGGATGCTCTGGGGCCCTGGCAGTGACTGCGGTACCTCTCCAGCACCCATGGAGTATGTCAGCACACGGGGAGGTGTGGGGGCCGTCGACTTCGAGGGAGCCCTCTTCTCCGGCTACGCGCCCGACGGAGGTCTCTTCATGCCCCAGCACGTCCCCTCGCTGGACGGGGACACCCTGCGGAGGTGGAGCTGCCTCTCCTACCCAGAGCTGGTGAAGGAGCTGTGCTCCCTCTTCATCACGGCCGAGCTGGTCCCGCGGAGCACGCTCAACGGTGAGCCTCAGCCATGCAGGGAGCTGCTCGCAGGGACGTGCACAAGGATTTTGGGGTGTTCAGATGCATCTGCCTGCCTTTGCCCCATTCTCTTCGCAGCCCCCAGAGGATGGAGCCTCTTGCATCATTGCCTGCTCCTTTCTGTACTCTCTTCTCCTCTGTCACCCTGCTGGGGCTTGTTACCTTCTGCAAAAGGTGTCCCCTGTGTGCAAAGAGGGATTGGGGTGACCGCAATACTGATGGCTGATGCCATGGTCCTGCTCACCGCTCCAGACCAGCCCTCCCGCCAGGGCTTTCCGCTGTGCCACGCTCTCACTGAGATTTGATTTTTAATATTTTTAATATTTAACAGCTATCCCTTCCACCAGAGGGCAGCTACAACCTCCGTCTCAACAGCGTGTTAGGATAAAATTCGGATTTCCTGTATCTTATATTTTAGCACAGTTTGCTCTGATTGTGTCAGGTGTCCCACGGGGTCTCTAACCATAGAGCTGTCAAAGACAATGAAGTGGGCTGGTTTACTCCTAATAGCTAAGAATAACTTGTTAGATACTATCACCTGTCCAGCAACTGAGGGCCTTTGATTGTGTAGAAAGCTTCCCAGGAGCATGAAGAGCACGGATTCAGGAAGCCATGGGTCAGAAAAATACTCCCCTACCTAATCTAATAGCCCCTTTAACCATTTTCCCTCCAGATCTGATCGACAGGGCATTCAGCAGGTTCAGATGCAAGGATGTCATCCATCTATCCAGGCTGAAAAATGGGCTGAATGTTTTGGAGCTGTGGCATGGGGTTACTTACGCTTTTAAGGATCTGTCCTTGTCCTGCACAGGGCAGTTTTTACAGTATTTCTTGGAGAAAAAGCAGAAGCGTGTCACTATTCTGGTGGGTGAGTATACCTCTTTGTGTGGGGTAACACTTCTGAGCAGGGGTTTACCTTGAAAGCCATCATCCCATGGCCCTCCCCACAGATGTTCTGGGGTGGTATTGCCTCATGGGTGGCTGGTGAGTGACCCAGGCAATGCCCAGGGTGGCTGCTCTAGCCAAAAACATCTCATGGTGCATCTCTGCATCTTTTTCTTAAAGTGCAGCAGTGCAGGTTTGACTGATGCATCAATTTTTTGCTTTTCTTGGTTCTCCCTCACTTTGAAACAGGGACTTCAGGGGACACGGGGAGCTCGGCCATTGAGAGCGTGAGAGGGCAGAAGAACATAGACATCTTTGTTCTGCTGCCCAAGGGGTTCTGCACCCAGATACAGGAACTTCAGATGACCACCGTCATTGAAGACAACGTCCATGTCTTTGCTGGTTGGCATTACTGTTAGACTGTCCACTTTATGGCCCTGCTGTGTCAAAACCATGACCCTAGAAGTTTCAGGGGGCTGCTGCTTTAGCAGTTGCAGCTTGTTGCCATCATGGTCACCATGTCCAGACATCTGGCTAACAGAAGCCTGTGGCAGATGTCCCCAGTTTGATGGACAAGTGGTTCAAGACTTCCTTTTCTCCTGGCTGCAGATTAGACCTGCCTTCATGCAGGCAGTTGGTGTTTAGCTGAATTCAGTACCATTTCTTGGCACTAAAAGGATCAGGAGTCACCTCTTCCCTTTGTCCCTTCACCTTCATGAGTGGTCAGTCCCCAACTGTTGTGCCATCCCTGTGGTAGGGATCATCACGGGGTGCTTGGGCTGTCCCATGGACTCCTCTGCTCAGATAAGTCTCATCTTGACATCTCACAGGGGATGCAGGTGTTTGCCAAATATATATTTACTCAGTATAAGCAAGATCCTGGAGTGCAATGTCTGCAGAAACCACCCAGCATCCATGCGGTGCCACTCAACCCTTGGCTCGTACAGCCCCTGAGGCAGACGGGCAGCTCAGGACACCCCTGGCCACAGCAAACCCCAGGGCTGGAGACTGGCCCTATCTCAGAGCAGAATTACTTTGTGCCTGATGCACTGATATTGGCAGATCTAATCTCTCCTTTCTCCTTTTCACAGCTCATGGGAACAGCGATGAAATTGATGAGCCAATCAAGGAACTCTTTGCTGATGTCGATTTTGCCAGAAAATACAATCTGATGAGCTTGAATTCGGTCAATTGGTCTAGGATTATGGTGCAGATTGCTCACCACTTCTATGCTTACTTTCAGTGCGCCCCGTCCCTGGATACCACCCCGCTGCCAGTGGTGGAAATTGTTGTGCCAACAGGAGGAGGAGGAAATATCACAGGTGAAGGGAAAAATGATAGGTTAGATAGGGAAGAGAGAGAGTGCTGTGACCTATGGACTAAAAGTACTTTGCAGATGCTGGGTATTGCTATTTATTAAAACACCCACTCACTGGTAGGATTTCTTCAGAACCACTTATATTTTATTACTCATGTATGGTTATTACTCATTTAGGTGTCACTGATGCAAGGTGCAGAAAATCCCAAACCACCCTTTGATGATGACTGTAGCTATCTTGAGGATGGGCACATTAGAAGAGGACAGAATGTGTTTGATCCAGAAAAGAGGGAAAATATTGTGCCTCTGATTTCCTAATTGAGACATTAACAGAGGTGTGGAGTCCTGCCTGGTCCTACTCTGGTTTGCATGGTAGTGTGCAGTCAAGAAAACCACTTCTAGTTGCATAATCTGGCCTTCTACCTGTGAGTCCTTTATTGCCTCCATCCCAAAATAGGTGTACAGCTGTCTTATGAAAGCAATAAAGGATTCAATGCACTCAACTGCATTCACATTTCCAGGCTGCCCATCTGAGGCAGCATTAATAAGCTGCAAGAGCCCAAAAGCTTCATCTCTCTTGCTTGACCTCTCCGTCCCCTGCCCATCCATCTTCAAATGTGGAGATGCCCAAGAGTCGGTGTTCAATGGCAGGTAGAGAATTGCATCCCTGGATTTTTTAATCTGGTGCTCTGCCAAAGCATTTAAGACATATCTCAGAGTCCATTAGGGAATATAATTTAGGTCTGCTTCTGAACTATATGCTCAATCAATTTCCATGGTGACTTCTTTGCTAAATCTCCTTTGAATGTTTCTTCATCAAGCACGCATGTATTTTTTCACTTTTTTCCTAGCTGGCTGTATTGCCCAGAAAATGGGTCTCCCAATTCGACTTGTTGCTGTGGTTAACAGCAATGACATCATTCATAGGACTGTTCAACATGGAGATTTCTCACTGTCGGAGAGCGTGAAGGCTACGTTAGCATCAGCCATGGATATTCAGGTATGTAATGAATGGCCAAAATAGGAAAATACCAAATATTTTATATTTTTATAACATTTTTTCCTTGTACTCTGTTCTACCTGGCTTATGAGAGCATAATTCTGCTCTGGCAATGCCTCTCAGTGAGGCATTGAGAGATGTGGCTCATATTGAGCATTTATGCTGCAGACTGCTGAGCTGAGAGAGATCAAACACCTTCCTCGTCATTTTTCAGAGCTCAGCTTTGTAATCTTCATTGTTAAATTCTGGATTTCTGGGGTTTCATTATGTGCAACGGTGGCAGGATTGGGACATTTTCTCAAAATGTGACACTTTGAAAATTATAAACCCCATCATGTCTCAAGGGCTTTGTTGATGCTTCTGAAAGGCTCCACCAAGAGCAAGAGAATAGACCAGGAAGAAGGTAGGGAAGCCCAGAAGAAATGCATCATCTATGGCCATCTGCAGGTTGCTCAGAGTGAAACAAGTCTCAGCAGGCAGGCAAAGGCTTCAGAAATGAAAAGTCATGGAGGTACAGAAACCAAACCCCTGGAAGCAAATACCTCCCATTTCATACGTACCCTGTGATCCACAGGGATTGGATCTGCTTCCAAACAAGTGACCAAAGTGTTAAACTTAGTGGTATCACTATGGCCTTAAGCTACCTGGATTTTCCAAAAGCTGTTCAAACACATTGGGAGGACCTGGGAGCCTAGAGGAACTGCCATGCTTTGTAGTCAGTAAGCCATTATGCCCCCATTGCCAGGCTGCTGTGGTCTACAGCTTGGCTGTCCTCCTGAGGCATGAATTTGTGGAGCTCCTCAGAGCTCAAAAAGTGGCTGGACTCCTCTCTTGGCCCGTGTCCCTTCAGTAGCACTGGTCTGCTGAGGCATCTAAGCACATGTCAGACTTAGGGGTCATGAGGGAAGGCAGTCAGGTGAGGTGATGTCCAGACATTCCTGAGGAGCTGGATGGGTGTAGCTGTCTGCGTATCCCTCTCCATGACTGCATGGGACATTGTTGTTCGGTTCATATCTGAAGCATCTGTGCAAATATTTCCATAGCTCACCAGATCATTCATGCTGGAGGGGACTTCAGGAGGTCTCTAGTTGGGACCTGCTCAAAGCAGGGTCAACCCTGAGGTCAGATAGGGTTGCTAAGGACTTTGTCCAGTCAGGTGTTGGAAACCTTCAAGGATGGAGAGTGCACAACCTTTTAAGGTTGTCTCTTCTGCAGGCTAAGATAAAGCAGAGAAAACTTTCAAGTTAGACACTAACTGAAGAGTTGAAGGTGAAGTAGAAAGTCTAGTGTGGATGAGCCTTGTAAGGAGCAATGCCAGGAGAATCACAGCAGATGCTGTGTCTTTGCAGTACCTAAAGCTAACCAGGGGCTGTTCTCTGGCCCTGCAGTCAGGAAGCACCATGCAGCTCATGTCCACATGCCAAAACTTTCCTTGGAAACAGTCCCCAGAATGACCTGTCCTCCAAGCTGGGCCCAAACATTCTCCTGGACAACTCTAGTGGCATGGGACAAAACCAGACCAGAGAGCTGGCCAGTACTTGCACCAGTGTCCTGGCCCAGTTCAACTAGCATCAATGTAGTGATCTGTAGTGGAAACCATAAGGCTAGTACGAATGGAGGGTGAAGGAGAAGGTCTGGATGTGGGACTAGCAGAAGGAAGGGCCGGAGAAGGGCTGTCAGGAAGATGGTGCTAGAGGCATCTCTGGTAGCAGGTCATTGAAATCCAGGCACGCTAACATGTAGCTTCTCAAGACAGCCAGGTTGGGAAGCAGAGGACAGTCTAAACCAGGGACAGCCTAAAGCAAAGGACAGGCTACGCCCAAACTAGACTGAAGATTACAGGCTGGAGGCCCTGGGAGGTGACGGTGGGAAGATGAAGAACAGGACTGGGGCCATAAGCCACCCAGATAAGGGCACGAAAGGCTAAGTCCTGATGACTCACCGAGTTAGGACAGGATGGAGAGACAAAAGGTCACAGGCACTGTCAGCTGCTAAAAGGTACAAAAATGCTCATCCAAAACCAGTGCTTGAACCCAGGAGATGTGACGAGGACTCAGTAGTTGGTGCCCCTTATCCTGGCTGTCTCTACAAGGCATCTCGGCCAAGCCACCTGGATGAATGTCTCTTGGTGCCTGAGAGCGTGCAGGAAGGAGACAGTGAGCGGTGAAATTGGTTTGGGACCCTCCTGCATGGTCTTGCACTGAGTTTTGCTGCAGTGTTGCAACACCGATTGCTACATAGCTATACGGGCCAGTCAGGCCCTATACGTGCCTTATATGTTCATAAAGTTTTATCGGTCAGCCCTGCAGGGAGCTGGGTGTCTCATTAAGTCATGCGGGACCTGGTGACTCACAGCAGCATCTGTAACACTGAATAAACACCTGGATATTTCTGGTTCACAAATACGTAGTGTGTTATTAGCCTGAGTTCCTCAAGGTGATTAGACAGATGTGGTCACACCATCTATTTATCAGTTGTCCCTTCATTAAGTTTTTTTAATCTGATGGTCACTGCCAGACTGCTCTGACGGGTCAGAGGTCTGAAGGACATTGGGTTCCCAAAGTCTTGTCTTCAGATGTAAGCATGCAGGGGGAAGACACAAAGCCCACCTCAGCCTCCACCAGAAAAAAAAGGAGGCAGTAGGACCTCAACCTTAATTAGACATCAGAGAATCCACACAAATGCTCTCTCCCCGACAGACGCAGGAATTTCCGCTGCTCACCTATTGCCTTGTTATCCCAGGAGCCTTACAACGTGGAGAGGATCCTCTGGCTGCTCTCGGGCTCTGACAGCCGCCTGACAAAAACACTGATGGAGCAATTCAGTGTGTTGAAAAGCCTTAAGCTGCCGGAGGATTTGCACAGAAAGGTCAGTTCCTCACACATGCGGTGCCAGGCATGTGTAGGGAGATTTACCACTACCGGTTGTTTGCAACTTATTTTCAGAATAATAAAAAAAAAAATCATAGTGGAGAGTTTCCAACCAAAAATTTAAGTGTGAGGCCAGAGGAGTTTTATATCAGTATGTGTGCCTGTAGATGTTAAAAACCCCTTTTAATTTTTTATTTTTTTTTTAAAGAAACCTCTTTCTTCTTTTCAAAACTAATTAACAAAATGCCTACAATTATTTGAGTAGGATATGAAACCACCCCTTCCTTGGCCACTCCGGTGCCAGCATTGGGCCTGCACCAGGGCATCGTGCGTGGACCGAGCGCGGCGTTTGGGAGCGGGTCTGCCGGGTTTGGTGCTGCGGTGTTGTTTGGTGTTGTGGCAAATGGGAGCATGAGCACAAAGCAGAGAGAAATACAAGAGAAAACCAAATGTTTGAATAGTAAGGCTCTTTGGGCCAGATGAAAAATGCTGTCCCCGAGCGAGCATCCTTTGCCTGGTGCCCGCTACTGCTTCCACAGCAGCAAAATAAATACTAAAAATTTACATTATTAAAAGAAAGAAGAGCTATCACACTGAGGTGGGTTTTACAAGCCCTCAGAAACTCCCTTGGAGCATGCAAATAGCAGCGTGGAGCTAAGCTGAGTTTCGGCTCCTCTCCACCCACGCTCCCAGCACCTGGGGATGGAAACCTCTTGCTCGTGGCCTGGCCGGGTGGCCATTTCCAGCAGTGCCTCAACCCCCGGCGGCAGCAGCAACCGCTTTTCCTCCAGTCCCTGGGGAGCCTCATTCTCCAGCCTCCTCATTTTGAACTGCTTTGTTGAACGCCCGCGAAACAAGCCGTGCTGGGTACGCATGGGGTGCTGATGCCCTGTGCAAACCTCCCTGTTTTCCCCGCGGCCGCAGCTCTCCGAGACCCTGCGCTCCTGCTCAGCCTCTGACGAGGACATCGTGCGCGCCATGCAGCGCTGCTGGGAGGAAAACTGCTACCTGCTGTGCCCCCACTCTGCCGTGGCCGCTCACTACCACTACGCACGGCCAGACAGGTAAGGATGGATGTGGTTGGGAGCATCGGGGACCACAGCATCACCTCTCCCTTTGCTCCTGCAGCATCTCCAGCTCAGGGCTTGCTTCCATCAAAAGTTTTCTTGCTTTTCTTTCCTTGCCAGCACGCCTCGGTGTTGCTTAGCTCCCGCCTCCGCAGCCAAATTTCAGGAAGCCCTGCTCCGAGCTGGCCTGGTTCCCCAGCTCCCCCCTGAAATAACTGCCTTAACGACGATGGAGACGAGGTCCACTCTTCTGGAGCGTGGGCAGGACTGGGCGCAGGCGCTCCGGGAGCGGATCAAAGTGGTGGCACAGCGGTGGGAGGCCCAGGGGAATTGGTCAGCCCCCCCAGGACAGCGGGGGATCAGCGGGCAGGGAGTCACTCAGACCTGACCTACCGGAGCACGGCTGGCTGATGCCTCCCAGGGCTCATTTTCCATTCTCAGGAGAGCCCCATGTTATGCTGGGAAAGGAGCCTACGGTCTCCATGCAGTGAATTATTAACAGGAACACCCTTTGCCGTTGAATTATAGAGACATTCACAACATTTTCAGTAAAGAGCTCTACAACTGTAACCTCTTTTTCCTAGAAACTCATAAAAATGATTGAAATTCTGAATAAACCCGCCTGTTCCATCATTACATGCTATTACAGATAGCTCCCTTAGCAGTGCCCACAGTCACCAGCTTTCTGAGCATTACCCAGCGATTCTGGCCCCGTGCTGAGATATTCAGCCCAGTCCCTGTAGCACCCGAGATGCTGAATGGGAAATGCATGCAGGGCTGGGGTGGATCCACTATGGATCCCATAATTTAAGCGGTGCCAGGGATCATTCCCAGGCATCAAAACTTGCTCAGTGATAGTATTAAATAGCGGATGTTTTCCCTGGACATGTTTATTTTAAGGAGCTACTTTCCAGTGCTGTTATCTTGCAGCTTTTCATCCCAGTCCTGCAGCAGATTCATCCCGGGCAACTTCACTGAAACAAATAGGAAATGGGAAATTCCCTTTATCTTCAGCCTGAAACTTCAGGTCTTTCAATACCACGTTCCCATCATATACATATAAATATATAAATACCTTGTGTGGGAGCTGCCTCCACAAGTCATGCATCTGGCAGGAATCTCTTGTGCCTAAAAGAGGGGGGAAAATAGGAATAATTACACCAGGGGGGAAAAATCCCCCTCTGCCATAAAAAAAAAATTCCCCCTTTGACATCAAAGGAAGTCCCGTAATGGGAGGATTAATTTGAAGGTTTAGTGGCATTTAGCAGGGTAAAAGTAAATTCTGTGAAGTGAATCAGCATGGGATGTTTCAGAATGTGTGGGAAGAGTGGGAAGTTTTGCCTGGGCTCCAGGCTGCCTTGCTGGCACCTGGGCAGCCTTTTCCTCGACTCCCCCAGTGCAGCCGGCCCCGTGCTGTCTCCTTCCATCCCGCCGAAATCCTGCAGGAAAGGAGAGACCAATGTTTCCTCCAAGGTGGGGGCCGAGGCTGTCCTATCCCAATTAATGGGGATGAGGGAAACAGCTTAATATAACATGATGTAAAAAACCACAGTGCTTGGATGCTGGATGTTTTTAATGCTAACAGCTCTACTTGTTGCATGGATTGAGCAGTTGGGAGGAAAATGGTGGTGGGGTCCAGGGAAGGTCTGATGCTTCACAGGGCCATCACTCCCCCCCTTTTTAAGAGTCAAACCAGCCAGTAAAATATATCTTATTTAAGGACTAACACAGCCTCATCCTCAGGAATAACCCTGCCCCAAAGGATGGCTTTGCACCGGGGGGCTGTGCAGCAAGTTACTGGCGGTGTCGATGAGAAACGCCCCTGATCCCATTTGACCCCCGTGATCAGCTGCCCCTTTTGTTGATGCACACGTTATACTCGTTGGACTCCACCGCCTTTAATAGCTGCCTCCCCAAATCTTGCGGTTCTTGGCTAGGGCTGGCTGCCCGGTTGTAATTTAGCCCTTAATCATAGCTTAAGACACCCTGCGAGGCGGGAGAGGCCTGAAATTGCACCCAGCTCCGCATCCAAGTGAGAGGTTGCAAATCCAGCTTGCCAGCTGGGACTGGAGCAGGAGGGGAGGTGGGACGGTGAGTGGCTGGACCCGGACCCCTGGCCAGGGAGCACTGGGAAGGACAGGGTGAGGGATGCTGGGATGCAACCCGCCAAAGCGCCGGTGTGTTTTGCAAGCAGCAAACGTGGTGAAGACATCCCCACGCTCCTGGAGCAGCCCGATGGAAAAGGGTCCAGCCTCCCTGCGGGCAGATGATGCCCATGCAGGGTGAAAAGGGGTTTAATTCTCAACTGCCCCTGAGGGTAGCCCTGTGGGGTGAAGGTACTGCTTCTTCCTCAGTCAAAACCAGGTGTTTTTTGGGCAGGACACTACGAAATCTCTCTCTGGGATTTCCGGGGCAGAGGCACAGCAGGAAAAGCCTGTTTCATGCCGGGAGCTGAGGTGGAGGGTGCACAGACACGCTCGGCTTGCAGGGCGGCTGTGCTCCCGCAGATGGCAATACGTGTCCGCCTGTGGCAGCCCAGGATGCAGGGATGAACCTGGCCTCGTGGGCGTGCCATGTCCCACCTCCTGCTCGGGGACCCTGGCATCCCTGGCAGCTCCCACACCGAGGGCTTTCGCTCCCACTTCGGCCCCAAAGCGGGTGCTCAGGGCTCTGCTCGCTCCTCCTCAGGTCTCAGTCTGAGAGGGAGGGTCAGCTTTGTTTGATGGAAAAACGAAAAACACAGAGAGGAAAGTCATGCAGAAAGGCGGTACCTCCTTGCCCAACACTTCGAGGGGCAGCTGCAAGCTCTGGCAGCTTGACGTGCTCCTGAGGTTAACTATATATTACTTCTGCACGTTCCAGAGTTGTTCAGGCCAGACTTGTGAAATAATTCGTCTCATACATCAAGTGCTCATACTTTCCCATAGCAAAAATTCCAGTTTCAGGCTCCTCACCCCAAGCAGATCTGACCCACACATCCTAGGAGACAGTGTTGCCCATGAGCCAGTGGCCATCATCCACAGATACTCCATGTCTTGCCAGGGATGTTCCCCTGGAGGCTGGGACACCCTTCAGACTGAGGGACATGGCTGGAACATGCTCCTAACCCTTGAGTACCTCAGGTAGAAAGTACTGTGTTGGGATGGAGATGCAACGTGTTGGGATAGAGGAATAGGGTCCCCCATGGTTCAGCTGAAGGTTTCTACCCAAGAGCTCACACGTACCAAAGCATCTTGCTGTCCTGTGGCCATCTGTTGTTGTGTCCAAAATGGGACTGGGGAGCTTGTCCCAGTGTAGGCTGGGATCTGTCTGGCACACGTGGGGTCTACCCTTTAAGCCATCTGCCTCCAAGCTAGCGGTCGTTGCCTGGCGTTGCACCCAGCGGAGATAGCAGCAGCAGAGCCACAGTGTGGTTCGTTGCTCCAACTATTAACAGTGCCATTAAGAGTCCTGTTAATTAAAGGAGAACATGGGTTGACTTGCTGTCTGCAGTGCTGGTTGAGCTAAAATTCAGGAGTGTAATACAAATCTCCAATGGGCTGAGGATGAGGATGCTATTTCCCATGAGCAGAGCAGTCCAGCCTTCCCCTGTGCTTTGCCACAGTGTCCATCCTCATCTTCCAGCTTGTGGCTGCCCACCTCAGCCCTCCCACTCCTGGAACTGATTTTGGGGCATTTCCTCCGCTGAACGTCCTTCTGCGCTGGCGTTACCTTTATGGGCTGGGAGGAGGAGTCCTCAGCATGGTGAATTATAAGCCGATTCTTTAAAACAGTGTTCTGAAGGTTTGGGAGTTGGATTATTATTTATAACGCCCTGGGGGCACCGTGTAATTTATGGACAGGTATGAAGACAAGTAGGCGCTCAGACATGGGGATGAGCCCAGTGTAAATGCCGAGATAGAAAGATAGATAGATGGATAGATGAAGATAAGCTTCTTGGCCAGGAGAGCTGGAGATTGAAAAGCCTGCTCTTATAGATCTCTGCTGTCCTAGGGTAATACCTACTATCCCAGTACTCCCACTCCATATAAAGTCATCTCAAATCTGGTGCACATGGTTTGTTTACTCTTTTTTTTTTTTTTTTTAAATTAATTTATCCCAAGTGCAAGGGGAAGAAAAAAAAAAAAAAAGGAGTTGCTTTGTTGTTGCAATTTGCTGCTAGGCATTCCTATGTGTGCTAATGATAAGTATTAATTAAATAGCTTGCTGTTGTCTTTTAAATGCAGTTCTTTCAGGCTGTAATTAAACACAGACACCCAGCCCTTTCTGTCTGCATAGAAAGAGGCAGGCAGGCCTCCGGAGCTCTGCACTTCTTTCCTTGTAGCAGGAGAGAAGTGGAAAATGAGGCAAAACCAGTTTCCATTGAAAACTCACCACCCTGTGCATGTCCTTCACGTGGAAAGCAAGCAGCTCAAGGAAATTAAAGGAATGCGACTTCCAAGATCCCAGCCCTGCAATCAAAGTAAGTTTATATGCCCTTAAGATTTTGCAGCTTCATACATTTTAAAGGCAGAAGAGATCACTTGGTTTGTTCTGCGACGCAACACAGGCTGTTGAACACCACTCCGTCGTGTGCATTGAGCCCAGCCACTTGTTACCTTATGAACATCTTCATCTGAAGATCTAGAGATAGAAGTCCTTCTCACTTTCTTCTTAGCTTCCCCAGGTTTTTTCACCTGTACTGTGAAAAACAGGGCACTTCCGTAAATCCCCATCCCTGTGCTGCTCCCATGGTCAATCAATATTAATCTCCCAATACAGGGTGAGCTTCCTGGGAAAACCTGAGCTCCCACCAGCCCTGCCGCCCTCTCGCCTCCCCCGCTTCAAATAGAAACTCAGCACTAAAGCCCTCTAGAAATGCAAATAAAAAAGTCAGGTGCTCACGTGATGGAAGGCAACCCCCAAATAAAATTTGTCATGTGCTGAATGGCACCTACACCTAACATTATTCCTGTCCTCAGAGGCAACTGGGCTTCACTTATCTAAAATGCTGCTGCTAATCAATAAATACATGAAGTGACACCGGCTGTCTGCTGTATCACTTACAAGACTGATGGGGGAAGATGCAGCTGACTTGGAGGATGCCCTGGCCGGAGCTGGGCCATGAGAGACAAGTTCCTCTCCCACAGCCGTGGTGTGGAGCGTGGGAGGGAGCAGAGGAGGGTCAGGGGAAAGGAGCCAGCTCCCGCGATCACTCCAAATCCACACGTCAGCCTGTAGCTGGATGGACAGTGACAGTGAAGAGCTTCACCATGGTGAAGGTAGTGTTGGGAAGTGTGTTCAACAGCTGCAAATATATATTTTTTTGAACGGAAACATTTAAGAATGCATTTGTGTAATTTATAACCTGAGATCTGTAGAGTATGTATAATAAATATACATAGAATATGCCAGCCACATTGCCTGCCTGTGAAGGTGTCCCTCATTTGGGGCAGCACAGTCCTTCGGGCACCCCAAATGATGCTCATTCGCCTTGACAACTCCCCACCCTTTCCCGAAAGCAGCCACAGCCCTTTTGGGGTCCTATCGACCCAAGACTGGATTTACCGAGGGCTTTTCTGTCCCCCCAGCCCTGCAGCTGGGCCAGTCCTGTGGTTTTATGCAGCCAGCCGGGTGCCCATGGGGAGCGTGGGAGGGGGTCCAGGACAAGTTGCAGGATCCTTCCCTGGTGAGGGGAGCACAGGGCTGGGAGCACCCTCGGGGCTCTGGGTGTTAGTGGCAGCAGAAGTGGCTCCGAAGAGGATTTTTCCCAGTTATTTGCATTTTAGAAATGAAAAAAGGAGAGAAATGAGAAGGGGAAAGGAAAAAAAAAAAAGTAGAAAGAAAAGTTAGCTTGTATTCAGAAATTAAATATTTAATAGAAAATTAATTTGGATTTGTTTGGATTGTAACAAAAAAACTTTGCTCTGCTAAAAATGAGCTGATTTTGAGCAGAAACTTAAAAAATATTCTGAGCTAAAAAAAAAAAAAAAGATATTTTGAAGCCAAAATAACTCGCTTTTAGTCCAAATGGTCAAAATTGTGTTTAAGTTTTAGGAAAGGAGGCAAATTTAGAAATTTAGTCATTTTAGAAATCTTTAAAATACCATATATCTAAAAAAAACCCCAATAGGTGATATGGGGGGGAGGAAAAGTGTTGCCTTGCTGGAGGAAGAGGGCGAGAGAAGAGAGGAGCCGGGGCTGCCCTGCATGGCTCTGTCCTTGCTTTGACACCCCTGAGGTCACCCTGAGCGCTTTAAGATCACGAGATACTGAGAACAAAGAGTTTGTGTTCTCTTTTTCGCTCTCTAGTTCCCTGCCTTTCGGGGCTCCCAAAGCTGTTCAGTGATTTTAAGACAGGTCAGAAGCCGCTTGTTAAAGAAAGCAGCGGAGAATCACATATAACGTGGTTCTGGGAGGGTGATGCTTTCAGAAAAATAGCAAAAATAATCATTCCTATGGAGAAAAAAAAAAAAAGAAAAAGAAATAAGAAGCAGTGAGCAGAGGACAGTGATATTCCACGCAATTCTTCACTATCCGTCTCCTTGCTCTTGCTTTGGGACTCCTTGAGCGGGGAGCATCGTGGGTGTTTGCAGAGCCCTTTGCACATGAATGTGAACCAGCAGTGGGATGCTGCAGTGAAGGCTGGGGAATGCGGAGGGGGCTGGGTCTGAGCACAGCGTTATCGTGGTACCTGACGTACGGGATGGAGCAGGACTCGTGTGCTGGATCCTGGAGTGAGATGGAAAAAGAAAGATGACATTTTTGCTGTTAAAGTTTACAGTCAGAGCTTTAAGCAAAAGAGTAGCTTCTGAGGGTGAGATCTTTTCTGCTGTTGACTTTCTGCATGACCCAGGGGAGCTTCAACCCAGGGATGGGAACCAGGGGCCCTCCTGCAGCCCACCCAGCCCTTGGCACTGGCCTGAGCACTCTCACCTGGGTGACTTCTGGGGTTCCACGCTGCCTTGGGACCGGGCTGCTGCCACCTCCTTGCCCCGAGCTTGGTCCTCTGCAGCCCCCCTTGGTCCCTACCTGCCCGGCAAAGCCCCAGCATCCAGCCCCTGGGAGCTCCTCCGGGATGCTTGTGGGGATTAGCCGGGCTACGCTCCCTAAACCCATCACATGTGTTTCAATAGTTTTAATTGTTGCCTTTAAAATAATTACAGGCTGGAGAGAGCGGACAGGAAAAGCCCTGTGGATTTGCACCAGGGCTTGGGCACACCGTTGTGTACGGTACAGGAGATTTGCCGCTTCGTAGTGTTTTTCCTGCTTGGGAGAGCAGTTTGCACGCCGCAAGGAGGGAAGGACCGCAGGTCCCTGCTCCCCATGGCTGGAACAGCTGGAGCAAGAGGTGTCCCCAGCACCCTGCTGCACCCACCCAGGGCAGAGCATCCCCCGTCACTGGGCTCGGCAGGCTCTTGCTGTGGCATTTAAACCACAACTTTCTCCTTCCCAAGACCGGTCAGAAGGAAGCGCACACCCGAAGTGAACAGGATGCTGAAAACCAGACTCACAGCAGGGAGGGGAGCAGCTAGGGCCCCCCTTGCCCAGAGATGAGGCATCATCTTCAGCCAGCCCTGGCACTCTCCTTGACTCTTAGTGAGGTCGCCCATACTTCGTTTTTTTAGGATATTGCCGTTTGTCCTGGTCTCTTGCTGGCGATCCATCCTCTATGGCCAGAGAAGACATCTCCCTGCTGCTGAAGGGAGATATCTGAGTCCGTCCCGTAGCCTGGAGTAATTCAATACTGAGTGAGAGGAACGTGGTGCTGCTTTTCCCCTATTTGCACCTTTCTTGCAATTACTTTTTCGGAGCTCCCCACCAGGGAGCAGGGCAGGCCGGTTGCAGGGATAACATGAATTCCCAGGTGCTGCCTTGTCGCAGAGGATCCACGGCAGCGCTGGGGACCCCTCTTGGGGCACAGACCTTGCCCAGGGCTCCTTGCACACAGGGTTCTCATCTAAAAATGCTGCAGCCTCTTGCAGTCCCCTAATGAAGTGCATCTTGAGCACCCAACATTAAAGCATCCAAGTTAATCCCAACAGCACCAGTGTGTTTTGCTAGCCAGCCTGCTGCTTTGTCATGGTTTAAGGTGCTGCTGCTCATAAGTGTTTCGTTCATATCTCTCTGATGGACGGGACCAGCCCGGTGGCTGATCAGCAATGGTGGAGTGTGATGGTGAGCCTGGAGGTCTTCACTCTCATCCATCTGACTTTGTGCTGAAGAGGATGAGGAGTGCTCCCTACTTTGTCCTGACACCTTCCCCATCAGGAAATGTGAAACTCCCTACCTCTTAAATATTTCTTGCCCAAATGAGAAAAACAACCCAAACCTCATTTTTTCTTGAGATCTTCTCCAGCCTTGTACATCAGTATGAAACCCAGCAAGGGGTTCTTGCCCTTGCATTTGTAGTAGCCTCTTTATCACTGATGCATTTTAAAATGAAGACAGGATTTAATCTAAAACAAAGAAATTGCTCTAGTTCAACCTGCTGATTGCAGGATGTCTCATGGCTGGTGCGGTTTGGAGGATCAGGCTGGTCACTTGCAGACATTGAAACCAGCAGTTAATGAAGGGGTAACATAGAGCCCAGCACACTGAGGATGCAATTTGTTTTAGTATTTAATCCATAGAAATCCATTTAATAACACTTCCCCTAAATTGCTGCCCCTTTTCCACCCTAAACCCTAACCTGGAAATACTCCCAGCAGGAACAAAAGGAAATAGCTCAAATATTAAAATGCAGTGAGGGTGAGCTGGGTCCTGGGCACAGATGGAGGGAACAGGGATGGGTCTCATTGCTGCTGCCAAAGTGAGTTTTGGGGACCCGCTCTGCCCTCCTTGTGGGGTTCAGACCTATATCTGCAGGTTCAGACCTACACCACCCCAAAAGCAGAGCTGAGCATCCCAAGGAGCTCCTCGAGGATGGGATATTCCCCTCCATGAGCTTTGCACCAGCAGCCCTTCACATCCCAGCCCTCTTCCCCCTCTCCCCTTGCTCCTTCCCTCCCCCTGCGATATGACACACTGGCAGAGAAATAAAATAATCAGCTATTGCTTTATTACTTTCCACCCCTGCTTCCCTCACGGGCATCTGTATTTCTACAAATGTTTTTAATATTTGCTAATAAAAGCAGCTCCAGTAATGACATGCTCTCTCGACAAAATTGCCGGGACTGGCGTTATCTAACAAACTCGTTTTGGCACAAGTGCGTCTGTGTACGAGCCATTTCTGCCCATTCATGGGATTATCAGCCATCTCTGCAGCCAGCCCCAGCCCTCCTCTCTCATTCCTAGTTAATTGGTGTGAAATTGGAGCAAGTTCTCAGGTGATAATGTGTTTGCATTTACTGCTTCACTGAACCACCCTAGCCACTCAATCCCAGCTTCATTAAAGCCTCAATCTCAGCTTTTGCTCCTGGCTGTGAGCTTCAAACCCTATTTCCTGCGTGGCAGACATACAGCCTAACACATGTCAGGAAGACAGCTTGAGCGGAGCTGCTGGGAACAAGCAAGGCTACTGCCTGGGCACCGCTCCGGGAAAATCACGTTCGCGGCGGGAGAGATGCTCAGACTCCCCGCGATGGCTTCATGCTGCGTTGGTTGGCTCCCCACGCTTGAAAAAGGCATATTTTGTGCCCTTTAATTATCTTTGATTAATGAATTAATTTATTTTTTTTTTCCTACAGCACTTTGAAGATAAAAAGCCTTCGTCTGAATTCTGTGATTAGTATTTAAAGACTCAAGTGAAATATTTGTAGGCAGAAAAACCTAACCGAGGAATGCCTGTGTTCAAACATTCAATAGGGCCTATTCACGGGATGGGATTCCAGGGTTATTATTAGCAATAAGGTTATCTTTGGCATAATCTTTTTATGCACAACATGCTATTGGATTCCACCCTCCCTTTTCGCTCAGGCCCTGGGGCAGAAGGTATACAAATTAGAGCTGGTTCAAGCCTTGCAAGTGTTTTTCATGCAAGTAGAGCTGAAGTCTGGCGAGGTCTGCTGTGGTTATATTTAGGACCATCCATAAGATTTTTTTTCAGTGCAAGATGCATGCCCTGGGATGTTCCCTTGTGGGGGGAGAAGTGTGTTGCCCCAAGGTAGCTCCAGCCCTGCCAGCACATGCTGCTGCTGACCCACCATTCATTGGGGACGTATGTGACAGCCCCTGGGGTGGCCCTTCAAACCAAGGACAGAAAGAGATGAGTCGGGCTGGTCCTACACCCGCAGGTCGGGGTGGTGGCTCTGAGCATCTCCTCAGAGTGTGAGATTTCACACGTCCGGACTCAGGTCTGGGCTCGGACAGGTCTGGACATAGCCAGGGAGACTGAAGCCCTGCCAGCTGCACTGCCGGGCATATCTCTCTTTTTGGGGAGCCAAAAGCGCCTCTCTGATGGGATGGATGTGCCCAAGGGTCCCACCTGCCCCCAGCCCCAGCCAGGAGACCTGAGACATGAGTGAGGCTGGCCAGACTGTGGGCTCGTGGGAATGACTTGATCTGGGCACGAAAGCAGAGAGCAGCTGCCGACTGCTTCTTAATTTGGTTTTATTTCTAGCTCTTGTAAAGCTGAAGGTAGGAGTTGGGGTTTTGTTGTTGTTGTTGGGGTTTTTTGGTGGGTGTTTTTTTGTTGTTTTTTTTTTTTTTAATGGATGGTGGGTGTGATTTTTCAAACGCTCTCCCCTTTGGCACGACTCTGCTGGAGACGTCAGTGAGAGCTGCGGAATGCCTTCGCCAGAGCCCAGGAACACCTCCCTTTGAAACCCACCCCGTGCATCTCTCCAAATCCAACCACCGAGCATCACAGGTGGGAGGAGGTGAGGCCACGTTTGGCGGCGGTCCTTTACCCCAAATGTCTCAGCTGCTATGTGAGGTCCCCGGATCACCCCAAAACCTGCTCTGAAAATCCATTGGGGCTGCTCATCCATGGCCGATGTCCCTCGCCTGGATGCAGGCACAGCTGAAACACATAGAGGCACATTCAAGGGTGGCCAGTGTGGCTTTGAAATGGCCCAGAAATCCCCCGTAGCCTTGTTTTTAGAGAACATATTTTGTAGCTGGTTTTTCTCTTTGTGACTAAACGTGGTTATTAGGCCCTGAGTGCATCATTAAACCTGTTATTAAAAGTAAACATGTTAAGGAGAATGTGCTGGTGTGCAGCAAGCTCATCCAGGGTGCTGGACCCTCTGGAAAAGTCATTAACATTTGTATTCAAAGTGAACGTTGTTAAGAACATATTGGACTAATTCAGGGCCTTAGAGCTATTAAAATGACTACCATTAAAAATAAATATGTTAGGCAGAATATGTTGCATAATTAGAATTATTACAGTGTTTACTCTGATTGTTTTTTATGCTGGCCTCTCATTTAAGAGGTTATTTGTATGTATATATTTTATATATATATGTGTGTTTTATATATATACACATGCACAGTAATGTTTCTAACTATATATATTTGGTTATCTATTCTGTTAAAATGACTCTGCAGGATAAATTTTACTTCCTTGTTGCAGGATGAGACAGAGCCCTGGCGGGATGAAGTCTTGGATAAAACCATGGGGAAAAATAATAAATAAATCTTGGCTATATGTAAGTGTTGTGGCTGCGGTCCAGTGTCCATCGAGTTCAGTGGGAACCTTTCCTTGACTTTGCTGCGCTGGGTTAGACCTCAGGAATGTGCCTCCTGCTTTGATGGTTTTGCTATTGGTAGGTCAGCTCAGAAAATCAGAAAATCAGCAGCTTCGTATTCCATGGGCCGTTCCCAGGCCGAGCTCCACCAGTCTTCGGCAACTTGCTGCAGCTCGTGATGTCTCATTTTGACCTGGTCTCCTGCAACTCACCTGTCCCTGGGGAGGTGGTAGGGTGGGATCATCTCCCCTTCATGGAACTCTCCCCACCCAGGGTCCCGGTGCCTGCCTGCACGGGAAGGGATGTTGCCAGGGAAGAGTTTCTCCCAGCAGTTTTGAACATGACCAGTGACTTTTGCCCTGCCAATGTCTGAGACTGGTGGCATCTCTTGCCATTGTCCCTATATGGGAAGATGGCCTCAGTGCTGGACCAAACAGGTGGGGTTAGTCTCTCTTATAACATATATACAATCTATATAGTCCGTATATTTATATCATAGAATCATACAATGGTTTAGGTTGGACCTCTAAAGCCCATCTAGCCCAACCCCCCTGCAGTGAGCAGGGACATCTTCAACTAGATCAGGTTGCTCAAAGCCCCGTCCAACCTGATCTTGAATGTTTCCAGGGATGAGGCATCTACCACCTCTCTGGGCAACCTGTGCCAGTGTTTCACCACCCTCATGGTAACAAATTTCTTCCTTATATCTAGTCTGAAACTCATGTAGGTACCATCGTGCTGAATGCAGTTATCTCCCAGGCACTTGTACGGGAGCTGAGGCTTTTGTGAGGCTGGGAAGGATCATTAAAAGAAAATCTCAGCCCTTACCATGCCGCCCAAGAGACTTTCTCCAGTAACTCCTCCAGGAGCCCCAGTAACTCCAGCACTCCACAGGACCAGAGGAGGTAGGACCAGAGATCATGGAGGAAAAAGCTAAGACTAAAGAATTGTATGGGATGGGGGATAACCCTTGAAGAGCAGCCTGTTGGAGGGGTTTAGCTTTGTTAATTGATTACAGTGAAGGGCATAAGAGGTTGATTAAACCCTGCTGGGTGGCAGTGACCAGCACCTTCCCCTCCAGCCCTTCTCCCAGGGGTGCTCAGGCTCTGCATCCCCAGCGCCAAGACCATCCCAACCACGGGGTCACCCTGGATATCTGCGGCAGTCTTGGGCTGCCTGTGCACCCCAGCCCTGCTTGTGGGTCGCTTGTGAGGTTGCCCCACTAGCATGGACCTGTGTGGGTGTTTCTCAGGCTGGCATGACCCTGATTGCCCATCAGTTTAAGGGAGGTAAGCATCCGCCCCTCGCTTTCTAGGAATAGAGTTATTAATGTCAGTAGATGGCACTATTTCTTCTGCGATAAATGCAGGTGGTTCCCACCACTGCTCTGAACAATGAGCTGAACCTGGCAGGAGAAGCACCAGGCTGAGGGCAAGCTGCTTCCCAGGAGCCCCATCAGTCCCAGGGGTCAGCGGTGGGCTCCATGGGGGGGCTGCAGCCAGCCGATGCCAGGAGCTGGGCAGAGGGTCTCCAGGGTCCCTGCAGAGACCTGTCATCCTGAAGGTTGCCTTCCCACTGGGTTCGGTGCCCGACGGCGAGCCAACCATCATCAGCCCAAACCTCAGGCAGTGCTGCCAAACCACAGTGCTGCTTTTTTTGTATCAGCTCTTTTTTTAGTGCTGAAATTGAGTGTTTGTTGCTGATTTTCCAAGTGGAAAGGGAGGACAGACAGCTTCTGTGCCCCTCCCTGCTCTCCTTTGCCCGCACCCAGCTGCAGGTGACACTACTGTGACCGCTGTCCCCAGATGCTCTCAGCTTGAGAGATGCCTACAGCCGAGACTGTCATTCGGACAAGTCCCAAGGTGGGGCTCACCACCTTTATAGGCCCTGTAAGCTTTTATTATCAACTGGAAACCCCCTTGCCTAGCCCTGTCCCAGCCCTTGGGGAACTGCAGGACCCTGGGGCTGCTGTCTCCTGCCCCGTCCTTGCTTTCACCAGCGCTGGGGCTGCTCCTGCGGATGCCAGAACACACCAGCGGGCTCTTGGCCATGCCCGTGCTGCAACGGTGGCTGCCCATGGCCAGCCAGGGGGTCATTCTCCACCTCACGGAAGCAAACTGCATCTCCGAGAGGTGCTACCGAGCATAACTGAATATTTAAATAATAAAATGAAACCCTGCTGGTGGGAGTACAGCTGCTATTACACTTATTATTTAATTGTGGCGGTGTTTCAGAGCCCTAGGCGTGCACCTGGACCCCTCGTGCTAGGTGCTGTACAAACAGGACGGAGGTGAAGACTTTGGCGTTTAAAGGCACTGAGTCATTCCTTCACCCTCTCATCTGAAACCTCAGCTTTGTCTAAAACCTTTAGGATTTTGTTTAATGGGTGCAGCTAATGGTGAGGTAATCAGGGAGCCTTTCGACACAAAACTGAGCGATCAGTGGGTTGGATGCCTTTTGATCTTGCTGCGGAGCAAAGGCGTTGCGAGGAGAAGACGTGCAGTGGGGTACTGGGAGATGCTGCACAAGTGGGTGGTCGAGCCCAACCTGCGGCCACACTTCCCACACCGAGCCCCTGTGTCAGGATCCATCCGGGGAGCATCACTCTCGTGCCATGTCCTGGTGCACACTGGGGCCATGTGGGCACATCCCCCAACACTGTTCAGATGCTGCCTAAGAGGAGATGGGGACCGTGAGGGGTGATCACCCCTCTCCATCTCCTGCAGGAAGGGGACATCTGTGCAAGATTTGCTGCTGACAGGACACTGATTTCACCCCATCCTCCCTGAAAGCACCCAAATTGAGCAGTGGGTACAAGCCATGCCCTCTCCATGTCCTGCTCCCATCTAGACTGCTCCATGGTTTTGCTTCTCAGAGGAAAACTATGGAAAGAGGAGAAGGTCCCTGGGAGGTTCCCACAGAACAGTGGCTGATGGATACCCTGGGAAGGGTTGGACAGTTTCTACCCAGGTGTTTAGCTGGGGAGCCCAGGCTGTCCCTCCTGTGGCTGTGCACACCTTGCAAAGCCAAACCAAGGCACGAGAAGTCCTCTTGACTTCTCCTCTCTCAAGGGTGACTTCACCCGAAATCTTTGCTGTGTGGCAACATCTAGCCAGGGTGTGAGCCGAGGGGATAGTTCTGCAGTGACAGAGGCCCCGAGGTAAATCCGTGAAGTTATACTTGCAGGCACATTCTTTTGCACTGATCTTTTGCCTGGCAAGCTGGTACAAGCTACACCTGCAGGACGCCTTTCCCTTCCTGCTGGTGTGAGCTAGGTCTACCTCAGGAGATCAGTGCTGGCACAAGGGGAGTGATGGGGGGACTCCAGGGTGATGCTGCTCTTCTCACATCATCTGGCACAGGTATTGTATGGGCTCAGGGGTCATGAGGTTCCAACCTTGCAGAAACAACCCTTTTCAGCTCAGCGCTATAGCTGGGACCAAGCCCTGCCAGGTTAATGTTCAGCTGGATGAGCCACTGCATTGTCACAAGGAAGGTGACAAGGGACATACAGATATAGCAGGGGACAGACAGGCCTGAGTTGAGCACACAACCTCCTTCTTAAGGCTCATGCTAAGGTGACATCCTCTGAGAGGACCTTAAAGGAGTATATTTAGCGTTGCTACAATCGAAGCAGTAGCGTTGAGGAGTATTGCTCTCATTTTCAGTGGCGGCCAGATCATGGGATGGGGGAAGAGGAACTGATGGAGGTAGATCTGCTGCTGTTGGTGTCAGATTAGGAGACACCAGTCTGTTTAGGAGGTGTAATATAAAGAATAACCTCCCCTACAGTTATCACACCTGACTGACAACCAAGCGTAAATGATAAAATGGATAAATGATAACTGTATCATAAGGAAATGGAATTAACAGGATAATGGAGAGGGTAATCCAACCGACGATTGTGGCTAAAGCCATAGCTGAGCATAAGAGCATCCTGTTCAGCACTGAGAAGGAAGACTTGCTGCTCTATTTTGCATTAAATATCATGTATCCGCCACACAGAGATGTCAGGCTGGGAGTCCACGCCACTCACAAAGATGCTTCTCCAGCAAATGTTGTGGTAGCCCTGAAAAATGACATCTCCCTTGGGTTGGCACCAGCCTGGTGGGTTGTGTTGGTACAATGGTAGGTTAGCTAGGTCAGGCTCAGGCCACGAACTGATGTGGCTCACTGTATCACTGTGTGCCACTGCTGAGGGCCCAGGGACATGCCACTCACCCTACAGGTTGGCTTTAGGTGGAGTGAGGAGCTGGGACTAAATGCCCACCCTGTCCTGGCAGCTGGCATCCACTGCTGTGGTCCTTTCTGCCCTGAGCAAGAGTCACCAGCACAGATCCCACCCAAGCAGGGACGTCCCTGTGGGGTGTATAAATTTTTTCACCCCCAAGCTGATTTTGCTGATCTTTCTCCTTGTTCCAGACATGGGGTCCTCACCTCACCTACCCTGGTTTCTCCTCCATTAATGCAAATCTTTATCTCACCCAGCTTCAGTCACCAAGGGTGGGGACTATATGACTAAAGGCAGACAGCTAAAAGACCTAGGGTTCTCACTGTGCTCCCTTTATAGTTGATGGAGATGTAATTTGTACACCCAGGGGAATTTAGGATGCAGTTCCTCTTGTCTTAAAGCATTTGCAAGCAGGCTGGGTGAATTGCACCTCCAGAGGGCCTTTGGTGATTACAAAGGGAGCTCCAGAAGTCAACACTGCAGAGGGTGATTGGTGAGTGACATGAATGCCATCCCAGTCCCACCTGGCTGCCCGGGCTCCTTCAGCAGCATGTAGAGCAAAATAGGCCCATCCACAGGGCAACTCGGCCTACTTGCCCGAGACACATCTCAGAAGATGGTTCTCTGAGCCATCCTGTCTCTTGCTATGGATGGTAGATGTGCCACAGGTATCTTCTAGGATGTAAATTAGGAGATGAGCATCTTCCCCTCCTCTAGTCTAAGCTCGCTGCCTCCCACCAGGCTGCTGGAAAGCCTGAGAGTGCGGCCCCACTGTTGTGGCAAGACGATTACTGCAGGGTAGAGCAGCCCAGAGCTGTGTGCTGGAGTCTCCCAAATGGGGCTGAGGCTCTGGCCTGAAAGGCTGTGGGCCTTGTGAGACCCCACCAGCAGAGATAGAGCTTGTGGCTCGGAGAAGGGTGTGAACATGGATGGAAACCCTAACTTGTTGGGAGGGGGGCCTTACCAGGGTTCAACATCTCCAACAAAGAAACCTTGGGGACTAGCACATGCTTGTAGAAGAAGACATCTCGCACCCAGTTCTCCTTTGCATTTCTTCTCCCTGGATCCAACCGGGTGATGCTTGGGGATTTTCTGGGAGCTATCATCACCCTCTGCTTCCATGCCAGTGTGGCCAGGGTGGTTGTGTCCATGTTTGGGACCTGCCAGATCGCTGAACTCATCCTTGGCTTTCATAGACATTCGCGGGCTTTGGACCTGTCCTCAATAACAGGACAAAAAAGAAACCTGCAGAATGTCCCAGCAAGGGAGAAGGGCAAGCGGCACAACACGACTGGAGCCAGGTGGTGGGATGCTTCTCCCAACATCCTGCTGTCTCTCCTGGTCTCAGCATCTCCTGCCGGACGCTGAGGGCTTGGTGTCATGCGAGTGTCCCAGTGCCAGTGCACCGCTCTCCCTCCCTTTATCTGCAGATCATGCTATGCTAACGAGGCACACGTACAATGTTTGTGTGTGCATGTGAGAGACAGAGCGCTGACTCCTGGCCAAGTGAGAAAAATCATTAGTTACAGGCTCTGCAGGACTGAACTTGACGAGGAACTTGGGGCTTTGCCCCGACAGCGCTAGGCGCTGGTGCATTATTCAGTTTGTGGCTATGTTGATTTGCAGATCTAATCGCTCCAACAACACATACAGAAAATTAATTTGGATGCGGGCCCGGTTTCTAGAGAAAGTTGGACCTAAAGGCGGGAGGTTGGTTGTGTGGCTGAGGCAAAGGCCCAGGCTGGGGAATATCTCATTCCCAGCTCGTAAGCGTCATGGAGGAGATGGGATGGGGATGAAGTGACAAGGAGCCACGGAGGTTAGTGGCACTGTAGCATGTGATAAACGGGACTTCATCTCCATTGTGTCTTCCAAAACCAAAGCCCTAATTGCTCAGGCCTGGCTGTGTTCATACCTCTTGCACTGGTGGGAGATGAGTTGGCTGAAGAGGGGTTGCTCTCCTCTCTCCAACCAAGAGATGACCCACAAGGTGTATCGATTCAACAGATTGTTTCAACAGATGTCCAAAAGGACATCTTAGAAAACATTGGTTAGAAAAACATTACTATTGAGAGTTGAACCAGATTCCTGGAATGCCAGAGCCTTCATCCCCTTTCCTCCTCCTCGCCTCGCTGATGGCTCCTGCCACAATCAGAAATCAGCATCTCCTCTCAGTGGAGAAATGAGCAGTCCCCAGCCTCAGAGATTCCTCCATGGTTTGGGGTGCCCCCAGCCATGGGGGGATGCTGCCTGTCCTCCTGCCCAGCCTGCATGGATGCTGTGGAGCTGGTAGCTGCCCAGCACCCGGCCGTCTTGAATTACCTGGTGAGCAGTCTCCTCCTTTTGATTGCAGACCTCTTAATGTTACCTTCAGCCAGGGCTGTCTCAGCCCTGGATGTGCTGAATGGCTCCCTTTTAAAATGGGATTTAAGAGGGCATTAGGGACTAATTAGGTCTAATCAACAGCAGTGGCTGTTTGAGACCTGGTGCCTCCTGTTGACATCAAAGGGTGGAGGGGATGGGATGAAGCCGGAGGAAGCGTTATCAACGGCAGGAAAGATTTAGACCCTGCAAAATCCCCCACCCTGGCAGGGGGTTTTGTGTCCCTAATCCCTTTGCGCCCTGCGGGCAGGGAGTCAGCACGGTCCTCTCCCACAGGAGACAGGCGGGCTGGAGAAGTCCTGGTGGGAGCCCAGCACCAGGGTTGCTGTCTACTGGAGTCCACCTCCTCTGCCACCCCCACCGTGAGTGGCTGCTGATGGATTTGGGGGATCTGGGAGCACCCCGAGATATGGACATCAGGATGGGGCTCCCAAGAGAGGATGCGAGGGATGTGGGGGAAACACGAGCAGTAGCAGAGGGAGGAGGTGGAAGGGGACACGGGGACACATTCAGAGCTGGGGGAAGAAGGGAGGCAGCTGTTTGCCTCCCCTGCAGGCTTCCTTGGATGCAGGCAGGGGTGAGTCAGGGCTGCTCATGCACAAAGCTGCTCATTAGCAGTATGATGCAGGACCCCGAGCCAGGTAGGGTTTATTTGCCCAAGGTGCAAGAGCAGCTGATTCACCCTCAGCTTACCCAAAATGTAAAAGTTTCTCACCATTTTCTGCGTGTCAGCAGGACCTTTATTGTGAGGACCTGTGTTGCCGAAATCATACGGCATGGTCTGAGAGCACAGGCGCTGTATGAACCCAGCGGTACCTGCCTCCCATTCAAAGCACAACTGGTTATCTCTCTTACAAGCACTGCAATGACTCGGGTGGTTTTGCTGCTGCCGGGAAGTCAGGGGTCAGGCTCAGCACCATGGGAGCCGTTTTCTGCCCTCTGCTGAAGCCGATGGTCTGGGATGAGAAAGATGGAGTTTGCTGACAGCGATCCTCCCTGTGATTCAATTTACACGGCAGTATCGAACAGCGGTTTAGTCGGGAGGGGATGTTATGGATATCAAATGCTTTTAATGGAAAGTCAGATCTCAGCAGATGGCATTTGGGAGAATGCACGGAGAACAACAACTATTTACAGGGCTATGGACGCAAATGCCCTTGAATGATACAAACCGTTTTAAGGGGAATTTTTGCGGCTGATGAAGCGTAACCACAAAGCTTCAAGAAAACATGTGTTTATTTTAAGTAAGTAATGTTGATTACTAATGAGAATACTTAGTAGATATGATCAAAGGTAGCTGAAGTGCCGTCATGATATCAAAGACTGGGATGGAACGCTTAATTTAGATGTTGAAAAGCCAATCTAAGGTGAGCGTCTTGAAAGTAAATATCATTAACAGTATCTAGATTAGACCAAGGTATAAAAAGAGTTGGAGGTAACAGCTTTCAAATCTCCCGTATAAACAGGCAGGTGATGCCATAGCTGGGGGAGGTGAGTCGGACACGGAGCCTGGGGTAGAGGATGGAGCATGCATCTGGTGCACGCAGCCCCTGGCCAGGCTCCCGGCTCTGCCCGTCAGCATCTCGAGGGAGCTGGCTTTTGGGAGCCAGGGTAGCTCCTTTCTGCTCCAGCTTACTCAGGGGTGGAAATGGGTCCCCTTTCTCCGAGCATCTTCAGCTAGAACTCTGGTGGAGGGCTCCAGGGGTGGAGGGAGGGCTTGTGCTGGTAGTCCAGGCTGGGAAGGGGATGTCCCCTCTGCCAGCTTGCCCCAGGATGGTAACCACTGTTGGGAGGTCAGGCAGACAGACAGATGGGGCTAGCGGTGTGGCTTGATGCTCTGGTGCTCAGTGTCCAGGTGTCTTTGCCTCCCGCTTCTGAAACATGTTTTCCTCTCCCATCCCTGTCTTGCTCTATTAGCTAGGAGGCTCTTGGGGAAAGGGCTCTGCATGTCCCCAGGGCCACCTGCCCTGGTCCTGGCTGTAATATCCCTGCAGTGAAGCACTGATGGGATTTGGGGTAGGCAGGAGCTTATGCCCTCTCCTTTTGCCAGATGTGCAATGCAAGAGGGGTATGTTATTCATTTACCCTCTATTCATCCCAAGCACCTGGGCTAGAAAAACAGCCAATGTTTGGAAAAAAATTGAGGTGTCTCCATGCAGTCCTGTACTAAAAACCTGTGCCAGGTCTTTGGTCTGGCCACCTCCCTGGTGGGTTTGGGAGAGCTCTGTGCCCACTGCTCTCTCCCGAGAACCATTGCAATCATTCCCTTCTCCATCCCTGCTCTTTCCACCAAGGAAGATGGAGCTTGTCCCTGCCCAACATTAGCAGGGACCCCGTCAGCCCAAATGCCCTGCTGATGGCCAGCACCTCCTGTTTCTCTCCCACGCTCCCCAAGAGCCACCTTGGGACTACGCTCTGCTCTGCACGTTTCCCTGGACCGAGCCCCTTTGATCGAGCGCTGCGGGGCAGTAAGCGGGTGCCAGATTTTTGCCCTGCCTTGCGTAGGTTGGGAGAGCTTCGCCTTCTCATTTGGATCCCGGGGAGGGCAGGAGGCTGGAGATGCCACTTGCATCTCTGGGTTTGCTGGGCACCCTGGCCGTCCAGCTGCAGGTCCAGCAGGCTCTTGGCACATGAATCATCACCCTTCTGCAGCTGCACTGGCACTGTGTGGTGCTGGGAATGCCGGAACCTGGGAGAAGTGTTTCCCAGGGATGTGTCTCAGGAGGGTTAAAGGAAGGTGGCTTTGGAGGCAGGAGTGCCTGCTGATGAGGGCAGATGAGGAGCTGGAAGGGCTGGGTGTTGGTCCCGCACAGGCTGATGCTTTGCTGCATCGTTTAAAAAAAGAGTTAAAAAAGGTGCTTTCCAGAACAATAAACTTGAAGCCTTTGTGTGCTGCTTTCATACAGGGACTCAAACCCCAGCCTCACAGATGTGCCAAAAGTAAAGGGCACTGAAATCTTTCCAAAGCCCTGGTCTCCCCATGCCCTGGCTGGATACCCCGCACAGCCCCTGTGCGGCTTGGGCACCACCAGGCACAGCAGCCCCGACATCTCAGCTGGGGCTAGAGCATCTCAGGTCTGCTGAGCACTGATGGTGCCATGCTGAGGTCTTACCAGAAGTCTCTTTGCTCCCAAGTGTTTTGCAGGCTCTTGAGTTGTAACAACAATAACAACAGAAAGGTACAAAAGGCGGTGGTTTAAGTAGCTTGAGAACAAATCACTTCCCTGTTTGCTCAAGTGTCACCTGCTCAGTATGAGTGGTATCACACACGATATGGATGTACTGTTTTCTCTTGAGCAATGAAGATCTGCATTTCTAATACCTTAAAAGAAAAAAAAAAATCTAACATGAACAAAGTGATTTCTGGCCCTCTTTGCATATTACAAAGGAGCAAGATGGGCACAGACCCAATTCCTTTGTTCTTTTCAGATCTCTGCTACTGCAAGCAATATTTATCAAGAGATTTGAGGCTGCAGATGAAAAGTGCTACCTACGGACTGAGTATTATTACTGCTTTAAGCTCACACCCTTTGAGCCAGTTGGCTGTCCCTGTTTAAATGGGAGCGTGTGGCCAAACAGGTAGGACAGACACCGACTGCCAGGATGCTCTGGGTCCTCGGCTCATCCTCGCTGCCGACTGCTCGATGGCCGTGGGCACACTGCACGCCATCCGGCATGGACCCTCACTGTTGCTAGTACTGTGTTGGCAGCAAGGAGTGCAAACCTGGGGTGGGGAGCTGCTGAAGAGCATCTTTTTAAGAGCTAGATCACAAGCTGGAGCTGAGCAAGCTACTTCAACTCTGGCCCTGGTGGATTTAACACCATCAGGTCACTGCATGGTGTGTAAGTGGGGTTTGGTGGCATGGTGGTTGGTCTTGAGCAGCACAACCCCATGGAAACACGCAGGGAGGTGAGATCTCTCCTGTCACTCCATCATCTTTTGGAAAAGCCTGGGCTAAGCTTACTGCAACTCTATGACCAAAGTGCAAGTGCGTGGGGAGGAGGGATTTGATTTTATTTTTCAGATGATACAACTATGCTGACAAAACCCTGCCATGCAAAAGCAACCAGGAGATGCCCTGCCATGTCCTGCTGCCACACAGGACTGCAGCCCCTGGGTGGGGAGCTGTCCTGGAGTCCACAGCATTAACAAAGAGAAACCCATCCATGACATTATGTTCTGCACAACAGCAGCTCGGATTAAGAAGGGTTTTCTTGTGCTGGAAACTCCATGAATAAGAATGCTAGGAATTGGCTCAAGCCACCAGTGACATAATTAGAAGGCTTTTGATATGCCAATTTGGCTGATCTCAGTTACTTCCCCCTGGTGCTGGGGAGTGTCAGCGAAGGGATTAGCCTCCAGTCACTTCCTGACACTCTGCTAAATCTTCTCCCTCTTTGTTCTTCATCCAAGACAGGGGAAAAAAGGAAAAACAGGGAAGCAGCTCAGGAGATACTGAAGCGAAGCAGTGTGCGCCGAATCCCTGACCTGCCTTCAGTTTACACTACAGGCTCTCCTTAGGGGTGTAATGCAATTACAGATATAACTGGGTGCTATACATTTTAATCCCATTAGAAACAACCCTTTAACAACTCCCGACTGACTATAATATGTAATCTCATTAGAGACACTACCTTTATGCCTCGTACAAGAACATCCAAGCAGAAACCAAAGGCTGGGATAGGGCTAACATGGTTTTCTTCTTTTAAAACACTCTCAGCTTTCTTGCTTGTGTTTGGGGTGCTGGTGTGCAAGGGGGGCACGAAGGGTTTTGGTGGGACCAGGCTGGATAGGGTTTTGGGTCCAGCCCTTGTTTCTCAGTCATGCCTCCTCCAGCACCCATCCTGCATGGCTGGGGAGGGGGTACCGCTGCCTTTGGAGGAGGTGCACAGTCTTTGTGCCTGCCTGGGTCTCCTGGCCTGGCACACGTGGGGATGTGAATTTGTCCTTGCGGACCTCAGGGCTGGCTCTGTGCAAACTCAGGAGAAATATTGACTGAGGCTGGGCTAATACTGCAAGGATTTCTCCTGCCAGAGCGTGTTTCGCTGCACCACCTCCCACGATAACACATGCTACGCTGACCAAAGCCCTTGTGTGCGGGTACAGCTGTGTCTACACCACGTCTGCTTGTGTTGTTCTGCCAAAGGGGGGAAGGAGAAAGGGAGGGGTGATTGTTTTTAGCTGTTTTCCTCAAGGATCTATCAGCTCTCAGCCCTCTTCCACAGCAATCTTTGAAACTTTGGGCTAAATTCAGGCAAATTTTCAGGGGGGAAGACAGACTTGAGGACACTCAGTTCCTACATCTTATACAAAAATAGATTCCTGGGCAGTTTCTCGGTAGATTTCACCTCAGTAGAGAACAGCAGCCACATGGGAGAGAGACAGCATGAATGTCTCAACTATGGGCCAGGCTTGGTGGGATTGTGCTGCCTATCAGACACCCAAGAATCCAGCCTCTCAGCCAAGCATCTGACCGCAGCTGGACGGGGGTCAGTCTGAATGTCACTCCAGTCCCAGTTCAGCTCAGCTGATGCTGAAATAGCAGCTCAGACTAAAAAGCCAGGATGGAGAGCACAAGGCTCAGACTGAGCAGCAAAGGTCAGGGAGGGAGGACAGGAGGACAGGACAGACCTGTTGTGTGGGGACTGCAGGGCGGTCCCCTCCCCACCGCCAAAAAACCGAGATACTGCAGCTGAGGACAGGCAGGACCCAGCCCTGGTCTCTTGCTGAAGGGAGATCAGCAGTCCTCAGCTTAGTCTGAACCGTGGTATGACTCGACTTGGACCAGGATGGCAACCAATTACTTGGGGACAAACCTATTAAAAAGAGGAGGAAAAGAGTGCTGTTGAGCTGAGCCGCACATCAGTCCGGTGATTTGGGGTCACTGTGCTTGTGTTTCTGATGGGACTTAAGAGATCTTGATCTTTGGGCTCTTTAAAGACTGCAAAGACATTTATTTTTGCAAGGAGGGATGTTAATCCCAGCGATTCAAAGGGGCGATAAAGCACTTTGTTTCTTGCTCTACAGTAATTGCAACTTCTGACAACTCTGATAAACTAAAATGAGGTTCTCGAAAGCATCCACCCAAGGCTTTGTGGGGCTGCAGTCAGGGTTGTATTTAAATGCTCCTAATGAGTACCTACAGCAAATGGGAAAGACATGCAAATCAGTTGTCTAATTGAATGGGCCTTTGAAGGAATATCCCAGGCCGCTGGGTAATTGATGGGTTATCTTTCCACCGGCTTGCCTTGATTGCATCTTCTTCCGTATTAGTCTTTCCTAGGAGTCTGGTTTAACAGGAAAACTTGCACACCAGGTTTAAATGCAGATCTTCACAGACTGAATGAGGACATTTGCTGCCCAACAGTACGACCCTTTTGCAAGGTAGTCATTATTAAAATCTCCCTAGACAGGTGTTTCTTCCAGGCATGGAAGTGCCTTATCATATTGCATCTGAACAATCCAATCAATAAACTGCCTTATGACCTGCCTTGCAAAACGAAGTCATGACAGATGAAGTAGCTTTCCTATCAAGTTTCTCAGGTCCACTTCTCCAGCAGGTGTAAATTGATGTGACTGCCTTCATTTGAATGCAGTGAAGCTGACTTACGCCATATGGAAATGTGACCCGTCTGACCCATCGACTCCATTGTTGTCTCGTGAGGAATTATCGGTGTTGCATGTATGAATTTTACTTTGCTTAAGAGCCTCGTGTCTTGCTTGTGCAAGAACCAGTTGGTAGCAGCCGCCGTTACAGCAGAGAAAGCTTGCAGCTCAGTAGGGAGCAGGAAAAAGATTCTCCAGCTGGGGCATGGATTTACTCTGAACCTCTTTGAACTCAGAATTGACGCATAAATCCCTAAATTTGGGGATGTTTCTGTAAAAGAGTTGTCTGGGCCATGTGAGCTCTCTCTGGCGTCTCTACTGACTCCAAGGGCTGAATTTTATTAACCACACGTGGGCACCTGAGGCCATTTGAGAGGTGCTGGAGTGTCTGAGACACCCTCAAGGGCTGACTTATGTGTCCATGGGAGACTGGTGCTCTTCTGGAGCAGCAGCTGGGGCCTGAGGTGGATACTGGAGTGCATCTTGACACCTCTCTTAAGGCAACAGATTTTTAGCCAAAGAGTCTGCTTCTCCGCTGAGGTTAAAATGACTTTCCTGTAGTCCCTGACGATGACAGGAGGGATGGATTTTAGCCATAGCTTCAACTTTCCCCATGCATGTTTCTACTACTTTCAAAGCAGAGTCTTGGGGATGCTGAGCCAGGACTGTCCCCAACACTGAGCCCATTGCTCGGTTAATCTTCAATCCTTACTGGTGCAGAAAGCCACATTTCAACCCCACCCCAACACCACCCTCAAGCTCCATCCCCAGAACCAGCACCAGGATCTTGGCTGAGGCTTGTTGCATTTGAAGGACACAAAGATATTTGCAAGCATGCTGGTTCAGCCCAGATTTTATTTCCCATTCCTCCTTCTGCCACTCAGCCCCAGATCCCCAGCTGTTTCTTGCCTGGTTCCACCTTTGTCTTTGTCATAGTAAATCATCCAGTTTCTGGCTACATTCTTGACCATTATTTACTGTTCCTTTGTAATCTGTGTCTAAATACCATGCTTTATCCTTTGTCTTTAATTCTCCAGCCCATACCAAAATATTAATACCAATAACCTTGCAGATTTCCCAGACCCAGACTGTGCATTAGCAGCTCTGCCTTTCTGCTTTCCCCCATCCAGCCCTTTCATAAAGGCTTCACTCCCCAGCTACCCTGGGATGGGACAGTGCGTGCGAGGTGAGGCTAGTTTGCAAAGCCCCCATGGGGGCAACAAGCAGAGCACATCCCTGCTCTTGCTGGTGTCTGGATGCTGCGACTGTCTTACCCACTGTTGGGTTTGTCCCAATGCCGTGGGTTGGCATTTGCAAAGCACCGCATCCAGGGGTCAAACACAGGGGCTTGGCCAGAGCAGGTCTCCTCGCAGCCATCCTTGTGCAGGATCTCGGTCCTGGTTCCTGCCCGCTGGCTCTGCTCACCGGCGCTGGACCGCTTTTGCTCTCGTCAGTTCGCTCGCCAGCATTTGCCACCTGGCTACACCACAGCCTTTGCACTGCTGGCCCCTTTCCTGAGGAGCACGCTTCCCACGCAGCTTTGACTCTTCCACCAAAGCTTTCACCTAGACTGTCCACACACAAGCACTGAGAGCCAGGGTTAATGCATGGTGTGAACCTGGCTGTGTGCCTGTCTGGGCATATAGGTTACAGCCCGGGTTTCGCTTCAAAGCAGGCTTTGACCTGTCTACTTTGCTGTAAGGATGGAGTTAAAACCTGATTTGGGTAGCTCGCCAACGGTGGCCACAGTTCACTGGGACTGTATTTCTGACTTCTGCATCTATTCCCTTGCTTCCCAGACATCAGAAATTTGCTGGTTTCTGCTGTTAGCCCAGAGGTCTCTTTGGAGGTAGGTATCAGCATGGACAGACACATGTGATGGACACCAAACTGCAGCTGTTCCTCCCAACATCTCTGTTCTCACAAGGTAGCATCTCCAGCTTGGCAGCAGCAGGTCCCTCAGGTCAGAACCAAGGTGATGCCATTACAGATGCATTGAGATGGTCTTCATTTCACTTTATTTTGAACTCTTTGTACCCCACAGGATAAAGGTGATCACTGAGGGGGAGGGAAGGGAAATGCCATTCTTCAGCTATTGATGGTGTTGAAATCCTTCCTGGACAGGATAGATAAAGTGGGAGCTACAGTACTACACAAGGTGCAGAGGCTTTGGAAGAATCATTCCCTCTTCCAGATTTGCCAGGAAATAAATGCTCCTCAGACATTACAGCAACACTGGTAGGAGGCCTGAGGATGGATTATCACCACTCTGTCCCAACTAGACTTGATGAGGAAACTCAAAATCACTACTGCCATGAGCTGGGGACATGCCAGCAGCCAACCCCTGGTTAGCCATCTCTGCAGCCACCTGGGGTAGCCAGCTCCTCACTGTATTGCTGTGGTGTCCCACACTTCCATGTTCCCGTGCTGGTGAGCACTGTTGTGTGACCATCTCTTCCTAAAGCGGATGTTGCAGAGATGCTGGTGATGTCCTTGGGGTCCATGTTTTTGTGATTGCACCCTGCCATGCACCCTGTCCTGCATCGCCTGTGCGTCTCCATAGGGAAAACCACATATTAGAATAAGCATCAGTTTTTTCCTTCTATATTGGCTTGCACGATGCTCTCATACATGGTGTATGTACGGCAGTAGTTATTACTGCTGCTTCCTACTGGAGATCTTAATTTCTACCATGAATTGCAGCCGTAGAAAAGTCAGGCGCACATCTAGGTGGAGAAAACTACCCTTTGGACCTGTCTTTCTGCACTGGCTATAGAGTGTGTTTGGCCTACTTTCAGACAACTGATGCAAGGTCACATGAATGTCACCCTAAATGTGTCAGCTTGCCTTCTGTGCTCTTCATTGCCACCCCACTTCTGGTGTCCCTATCCTTGGAGCTTGATGTTTTTTCTGGACTGCTATTCATGTCCTTTTCCAGACTGGCTATGCCTTTCCTTCCCCCATTTTTTAACATCAGCTGATTTATCAACATGCTGCTTCTTTTTGTGCTGAAGTCACCAGGGAGGATGTGAGATGATTTCCAATGCTGATCCTTACGGAGTCCCATTAATGATCTCCCTTCCCTTCAGCTGATCGCCTCCTGCACAGGTCACTGTTCGCTTGCCCTAGCTGGGTCCCTGCTCCCTTCCAGCTCACGGCAGCACCGGTCTCCTCCAGAGGAACTTGCCATGCTCTGTGTGCCACTCCAAAGTCACACAGCATTTTTCATGTCTCCAAAACATTTATGTTGTAAAAACATACCATCCCTGCTGTTGTTTGGGAGATGTTCTGGCACTCGTCATGCTGTTGATCCCAGGTCAGAGGGCTTAGCCGGACAGACCACTTTCCTCCCTTCTCAAATATAGGGAGCCTGGGCTGTTCTTCAGTTGGAGGTGGTCTTCACTTGTGCCTTCCCCACCTTGCCAGCTTTTTCAGGATGAGAACATCTGCTTCCCTGGACCTGAGCACCTCATGCCACTTCCTCAGCCATGGCCACTGTCTCCTCCAGACAGTGCCCAACATCTGCTCCCTGCAGGGACTTGGAGCAGAGAGTCATTGGATGTCTCGGTATGACTTGAACTAGCTCCCCTTTACCTGTCCATCACTTTAGCCCTTCTTTCCCCTTTTATTTTTATTAAATGAGAAAAAAAATTCTAAAACTGTTACTGGTTGTTACCTTTCCGGCACATCTCTTTTTTTGTGGCTGTTTTTTTCTTTTTGTTCCTTTAAGTTGTACTTTCTTTGTTGACCTCTCTCCTTCTTCTTCCTCCCCTTCCTTCCTGTCTCCACTTAGTATCCCATTTCTCCTACCGTACCTGACACCTGCCCATGGGTTCCTGCAATAACCGAGGAAGCACAGCATCGAGCCTGCTTTTGTTTGAAGGTGAAAAGAAGCACCGTTTCACCAATAAAAAGTTCTGACTGTCAAGCAGTGTGTTATTCAGGGCTGATGAATAACTTAGAGGAGATCAAAAGATATTAAGCTAAAAGAATTATTATACAGGAGCCTACGGGACCACACAGATCTCCTGTTCCAGCTAAAAAAGTCCCAAATTAACCCCCCACACCTCTCCCCCTGAAAAAAAAGAAAAAAAAANGTGGTCTTGAACAGCCAAAGAAGCAAGCCATTATTTGTAAGTCTGCTATATAAAGCATAATTATTATCCTTTTTATCATCCAAGTTATGGGGCAGGCTTTTCCATCTTTACTCACGCCAAGTAGCACCTCCTGTCAGAAATAGCCTCGATGGTTTGAAAGGGATGAGTCATCCCGCAATCAGGTAGGAGGAGAACAAAGATAGACACGACTTCCCGGACTGGATCACCCCACCGCTCTCTCTCCGATGCACAATCTCGCTCCACGGCACCTATCAAAGAGCAACCGCCGGGAGGGTTGGTGCAGGCGTGCCTTCCCGATGGCCTGCAGGCTGGAGACAGCCCACCAGAGCAATGCATCTGGTCCGCAGCTCCCTCCTTCTTGCTCGCCTTCCTGACAGCTCCTCAGATGTGGGCAGGAGCACGCTGTGGGCTGTATGAACTGTTCTGGCAGCCGGCGGTCCCACTCCCACTTGCCTCCTTTCCCATAGCCCCACAACCATCATGTGACCATCACATAGTGAGAGAACTCCAGTTGGGTTACTTGACAAAGAGGCTCCTCTCCAGTCACTGCGGAGGGCCTGATGCCATCCCACCATGGCTGAGAGGACAGGCATTGCTGTCTTGGAGGAAAGTGAAAATAATGATGCCATAACTCAAAAAAAATGCATAAATACCCCCAAAATCCTCCTTCCTGACCACCACCAGCAGCCAGGAGGTGCCCAGGACCAAGAGACTACTTTTGTCAAGGGCCCAATTTTTCTCCAGCTGAGAACTTTCATACGTCCTCTAGAACAAGAATTTAGACTTTCATCACTTTTTTGCTGTTTTAGTTAATGAACAAAGAAATTCTGAGGGGGAAAAGAACTAGTTGTTTCCTCTCACTCATCCTCTCTATTACAATTCCTCTCTATTACAATTCCCCTGAAACCCACATCAGGCATTCAAAGCATTGAGAACAACTCAAGAGCGAATGGATTGGGCTGATGAACCGCCCTGGGTTTCAGGGGAATTAACTGTTTGCCCAGATGCTCTGGGGTAGCTCTTTAATATCCCAGTGGGAATAACACTACTAAAAAAGGAAAACCCATTAGTACACGTCTGCTCTTGCAGAGGCTCATCTGCTCCTGTAAGGGTGAGACCTTACAGAAGGCTCCTGCGTTGTTACGGTTATCGCCTCGGATGGCTCTGACAATGAGCAATGTTAGGGCAATTTTATTCCCAGCTACCCCAAAATGTCTCCCCAGCCCTTGCAGTTGCTACCATTGACAATTAGAAGTTGCTCTCATTTAATCAACCGGTCTGTTCACTGTGGTGAGCGCTGTGCTTTGAAGATGCATTAGAGCACACATAGGGAAACACTGAGTAATGTAGGAAGATAAGCAGCTGTGTTTGAAGCTGAGGATCCAAGGAGACATGGAGGAGCACAGAAGGCACACGAAAAAAGTGGCGTCATCCCGACTCCCTGTGGGAGACCTGAGGGCCCAGATCTTTGCCCTCAGGTAGGTTGGTTGCTTCATGCTCAGCATCAAGCCCTGCCTCCTGACTTTATATGAAGTGGCTTTTGTCCCTCTTTCCAGCCCTTCTCTCTTTTGATGGTCCTCCGCTCCACAATGGAGACCAAAGGTGGTGGCCACCATGTTGTCTCGTGGTCAATTTGGGTGGAGGAATGGGTGAGGGCAAACAGATCCGTTTCTTTCTCTCACGTAGTCCCTGCTTCTCCTTGCTTGTTCCCTCAGGTTCATTTCTTAGCAGTAAAAACTTTACTAATGCAAAGTCAACAGCAGAACAAGGCCACCCCAGGCTGGCTCCACATGGAGGAGAAGAGCTGAACACCAAATCCTCAGGTTCTGCAGGTGGAAGCTCAGACACTCATCAGAGACACTTGGACTCTATAGGGAGGTATGTCTATGCAGAAAGCCAGTCAGACTACCCAAAAGTTATACCTTAACCCAATGATTAGGGTATAGGGCCAACAATGGCAACATCTCTAGACATCCCCCTAGAAGAGGGGTCACCAGTATATGATCTTTAGAAATTACGTGATCCTTGGTCTCTCCCCATGGTCACTAGTGGCCACGAGTAGCTGCTGCCACTGGGAACTATACTGGCAAGGAAGACAGAGCTTAGTTTTGAGCATATCTTGTTTCTCAGTCCCTATTTCAGGGCAAGAGGAATAGGGAAGCTTGGGAATCCTGGATCTAAGGAGGGGCAGGGTTCTCAGCTTCTTTCCATAAGCCCATTTTACCAGCTATGAACCAGCTCCAAATCACCTCCAAAAAAGCAGATTATGAAGATCGTCTACATCTGGAGAAGTTCAGGTACTGATTTGTCTTGCAGCATGTCCCAGAGCTCACATAAGACCGATGGGCATTTGTCCCAAAGTAGACAGCCAGGACATCTCTGAGAAGCTCCATGATGGAATAAACATCCCAAAACTCATGAAAGGCAAATTGCCTCCTCTAATACCCGGGTGCTTTTTCCATATGAGCAGGTGCAGATGTTTTCTGGCTTGTGCCTGCCACCGGGCGTAGGTTCTGCAGAGCTGTTATCTCTCTCATCAGATGATACAAGTTCACAGGCTCATCTCCTTCCAAGAATGCAACTGACTTAAAAAGAGTTCAAAAGAAGATTAGGTTTCAAGGTAACTGGAAGCTATTCAGTCAAAGCCAAGCTGCATAAAGCGAGGGGAATCCTCCTTCTACCTCCATGACTGTGTGAGGCAAGTGAGAACATGAGAAGGGAGCTGAGAAAGTGTGTGTCTTCTTCACAGACACAAACAGGACTGCAAATTGGAGACAACCGCTACAAATTTAGCTAAAGATGCTTTAGAAATTGCAGCTTGCCAATGTTTTGCTTATCAAGCTACAGTGTTTGCCAGCAATTATCTCGGCAAAGCTGGCACAAATAAAAACACATGAGATCTCGTCACTATTGCTCCCTTGTCAGTGGGGAAGGTGGCACAGAGAATGGAACTGGGCGACACAGAGGCCTCAGCAATGTGAGCAGTTGGGTTCTCAGTCAGTGAAAAGCCCTGACCTGCAGCTGCGGGGTCCATGGTGCTGCACTGACAGCAGGTAGTTGCTGTAGGCTGGTGACCTCCTTCATTGATAGCTCTCTCTGCCCATCATCCATCCAGAAGCAGCAGGAACAGCCACCTCCACCCTCGCAGTTGTAATGCCATCATCCTGCCCTGTCTCTCCTCTTCCTGTGGCAGGAATACATAGCCTCAACTCACCTCGTCCTCCGGTCAGTTTTGGTTGCCCAGCTGAGATGCTGTGAACCAGCTCCCTGATAGAAATGGTTTGGGGAAAGAGCCAGCAAATTAGGTGACACTAGACAAGGTGGAAATAAACACCCAAAGGTGGGGATGGCCATGGCTGGAGCCTAGTTTAGAGGCCAGGTACTGCATGGGCAGGCTGCAAGGAGACCTGCATGGTGTCCACCTGGCTTGGCTGTACACTCTCAGGGTGTAGTGGGACCAGGTTCTTATGCCTAGAGACACTTATGCCTGAGTCCTGTTGAAATCTCATCCATGGACCCAGGCATTAACTCCTCTGTACCTCCATCATGTAACATTTCTTTTACAGCAGGATCCTGATGCACTGGCGGGGACAGTAGTGTCATTATATCAAGACACTGTATGAGTCAAGTCCTGCCTGGAGAAGTTTTGGGTACAGCTCCATTGCCAAGCAGCACATGATGTGCATCTAGCTGCTCTTGCAGTCATAGGGAAATTCCTTGGATTATGGGATAATTCAGGTGGAAAGGGACCTCAGGAGGTCATCTGGTACAACCTCAGCTCTCCAAGGCTTGGCAGCAAACCCTGAGGCAGTCTGACCCAAAGCCTTGCTGTTTGGAGACATGCAAAGGTGGGTTTTGCCATGCACCATGGGAGAGTGTTGGTCACCAGCCTCCGAGACTTGGCCACCATGAGGGCACCTGCAGCTGACTCCACTGCCACAGAGGCAACCACCATCAAGGGCTGAGGACACACGGCACATACCTGTTTGGGCAAGCCAGGCCCTTTTACAACATGACTGCCAGAGAGGTGTCCACACCCTGGGTTATTTTAAAGCTCTCTCGCCCACCACCACCCAGCCTCTCCAAGCCCTGCCTCAACCGCAGCACACCTGGCAGAGGAAAGTTTAATCCCACGGGGCTGGACAGGAGGAGAAAATGCATTCAGTGGCCAAAAGCCAAGCAGTCCAGCTGCTGGTCCAGCTGCTGGACCCCACAGAGCTGCTCTGTACCTCGCTCCGGGCATGCAGCTCCAATGGCTGCTGTGTGTCCCTGAAGGGACAGGTGTGCCCCCATCCCTTCTCCAAGGCCTGACAACAGGGTGCTGGATGGCCAAGCCAAAGGAACTGGTAGGTCTGAAAGCCCTGAGAAATGTCGCAGAGCTGTCCCATGGCTGTAAGGGTCACCCATGGGAGATCCTCTACACACCTCTGCTCGGACAGCAGCTCCCAGTGCTCCTGCCCATGGTTTCTCACCCGCTGGGTACGCAGGGCACCAGGTGGGCACCCATCTGCCCTCCCCAGGGATGGATGCTGCTCTGCCTTGCTCCACGTTCCTCTTCGCTAAGACATGGCCTTTTTTCTTCCCTTCCTTCCTCCTCTCCTCAGCCAATCCTGGGGGAAAAACTTTTCTTCCTCTCCACTGCAGGTTGCTCAGGGCTGCTTTTTTGAGGTCCTGCATGCAGGATGCCCCAGCAGCCTGGGCGAAAGCTGTACCTGTGCAGGGAGCTGCAGCCTGGTACCTGCAGCAGTAGCTCCCATACTCACTAAACCTGTCATCCCAGTCCGGATTTTCTTTTAATAATCAGACAGGAGTAAATGATTCACTTGTTGCTCATCTGAAGTTTGTTTTTCCCCTCCTGGAAACCTGTGCTTTGGGAGGGACAAACGGTGCCAGCTGGCCCCGAATTGCCCCTGTTTTCCAGCGCTCCTCAGCACTGACCATACCAGCAGAGGAGCCAGACGTGCCCAGGCACAGGACGGCCGGAGCAAATCCACCATCACCTTTGTGTGCCTCCTCTGAAAACCTGCTGTTTAAAATGTGGTCCTGCTATTCCACCATTTCAAGCCTCCTCAGCCCATTTTTGCTCCATTTCTTTCAGAGATCTCCTGCCATCACTCCTCCAAAAACAAAAAAAAAGAATGATTTTGCTGCCGTTGTGTTCGGGCATGGCACCTATGGAGCTGCCTTTCTTTCCCAGAGGAACGGAGGGCGAGGAAAAGGATTGCACCCGCTACTTGTGTCTGTTTATTTACAGTGTAAACATCTTCTGTGCTGGAGCTTTGAAGAGGCGCCGCACATTTGTACGCCGAGATCCCTCCACGCTCTGTGCGGTTTTCCCACGTGATCTGAACTGCTCAGAGAGGGAAGTTTGCTCCTTCGCCTCCATCCCAGAGAGGATGAGGAGATTCAGAAGGATGCAGAGCTCTGGTGAGGAGTAAAACCTTCAGCAAAGGGAGGTTTGGGTTGAATTACCCTGTTTACGGTAACCCAAGGCAGCTCAGTAGCGAGTGGTAATTTGGTAAATCCCCATTAGGCTGTTCACCATGAGCCCTAAAGTGACCCTTGGGAAGTCGTGGCTCCCACCAAACTCAGCTCAACAACAGCAGCAGAAATAGCTACCCACCTGGACCAAGCTCTGGGTTTGGTCAAAATAAATGATAATAGATAATACAGATAAATATCTCCCAGAATTGTCTCGCAGAATAGACATGCAACAGTTATTTAAGATGCTGTAGGGTATGCTACCCGCTTGCAGGGAATTATCGCCACTGCAAAATCAGTCTTTACTAAACTCAAGAAAGGCTTTTAACAAACCGAAACCACGACAGCTCCTTATCATACTCACAACCTCTTGGGTTTGACAGAAGCAATGATGGATGTCAGGAATCTTATCTTAGCAAAACAGCTCTTAACAATACCCTAACCCCCGAACGTGATTGTTATCCACTAAGCTGCCTGACTTACCTATTTACTGTAAGCTGTGAGTATGACCGTGTGCCCCATAATAAACTTAGGCTACTTCATTCTGCTGGTTAAATACTAGATTTACATCACTTCAAAATTAGGAACAGGATTTATGTCACCCAGTGCACAGTTGCCAAAATTTGGTCTTGTGTCTTGAAATATTTGCTGCCAACACAACTGTGCTCCAAGGAGACTTGGTGCTCAGACGGCTTTTACCTTGCTAGTTGTTCAGCACACCAGGGGCACTGCTTCATTTTTCACCTTAAAATGGTCCAGGGGTCCTACACTGCTTCATACAGGCTCAAACATCTCTCTACCTACTGTCTCAAGGGTTGAGCTGCTTTTTCTGCCATGTAAAAGGCTTTAAGAGAGACAGTGTCCATTGCTAGCTGGAACTCCATCCCAACCTAGCCCACCTGCCACATGGAGTACTGGGCATGGAGGGACAGGAGCACCAGTGGGCATCATCGGGAGTTTCACATCACAGGGGTACATGTCTGGGGCAAGTCATCCCTCTCTTGTAGCCTTGCCTGCCCCAAAGCCTCATCTTTGCCTGCTGAACTCTTAGTTACACCAGCATTTCGTGGTGTCTTTTGGAACATGCCTGCTGATGGACCTCTGAGGACCCCTCCTGTAGCCCCATGCATGACCTCCACAGGGGGTTCAAGGGGTCCTGAGTGCCTCTCCTCTCTCTGGTGGCTGTGCCTTGCTTTGGTGACAGTGACAAGAGACCTGCCTGGGGACACACAACGATGCAGGTGGCACTGACGGAGGTTTGTGTCTTGCTTGTTGCTATTAAGCTGATGCATGGGATGGGCAGGAGGACACAGGGCACCAAGCGCCCATTGGTCTCACTTAAAGCTTAGTGCTGCTTTGCAACCAGATGTGAGGTGTGAGTATTGCAGAAATGGTTATGCTGCTGTACCCCAGCATCACTTATGCTCCCTTCTAGGGAAAAAGATCCGATAATTTCTGTGCTCAGAGGAGAAACCCTGCAGGAGAAGGAGACTGAAGCAGAGGCATGTTGGCACACCAGCCTTGCGGACCCATGACCCTTGATGCCAAGCCCTGGGTCAAACCCTGGCTGCCCCAGCAAAGCAGCCCCCCTCCTGACCTTGAGCTCTGCCATGGGGTGGGAGAGGCTCCACGCAGCTGCAAAACTCCTGCTGCCCCCATCGGCACCGCTGCTGCCGTGCCTGTGGGATGGTGCAGGGGATGTAGCACTTTTGGGATCAAGGGCGATGGCTGCTGTGTGTGGGTGAGGCTGCCTCCCTCAGCCTGGAGACCGAGCGGTTAATTTGTTTGTTTCCTTTCTGTATAGGATACCGTTACCAAAAAAAAAAAGAAAAAGCGGGGGTAGGGGGTGCGAAGGAAAGAAAGAAAGAAAAGGCTGAGGCCAAATGATGAAAAGCCCTCTCTCCTGCAGCTATGAAATCTCACCCGGAAGGCGGCGAGGGGAAGTGTCTTCCAGCGGGGTACAAAGTCAGCAGCAGAGCTTTGAACTCGGGGGAACTCCGGCGGCGCAGAGCCCTGCCAGCGAGTCCCAGCTGTGCATACCTCAGCCGCAGCTGAAGGCGCCAGGGGCTGCATCCTGCATCCCTGCACTGGGCTCCAGACCTGCTGCTGGGAAGGGGGTTTTCACTGGACAGGCAAGAGAAGGGCACATTCCCTAGGCCAAAAACTGACCCACCTTGAAGTCCCGTCTTGTTTTGGGATGGGTTACCCTGCGCTGCTGCTGGGAAGCCTGGCCCCAGAGTGTGGTGCATGGCCAACACCTTCCCCGGGTCCGGATGGGGCTCTGCTGTCCACTCGCCTGTCCTGCGGCAGCTCAAGGGCGGTTCCTCCATCGTGGCCATTGGACTCTGAATGCACCCAGTTCCCTTTGCCACAGGTGCTCCGAATACACCAAACAGGGCAAGGTTTTACTCAGATATGGTAACCAGAAAGCTGGGGTTTGGAAGGGAGCCCTAGCTACTTGGGGGAATTTGGGCAGTTATCCCACAGTGCCTTTTTTTAAATTTTAATTTCACTCTAATGATTTCAGAGGTACCTTTTCCCCATCTCATTTCCAATTGAAATGTTCAGTTGCTGAGCCGAGGAAGGAGTTTAAAAATGGATTTTGTTGCCTCAAAATGAAAATAAACTTTGGGATGAGCAATGGGCTCTGAGTGGAGCTGGAAGCCAGGTGGAGGTGCTGCTGCTGGGCTTTGCTTTTGGCTGAAGTGTCCCTCACCCTGTCGTCAGGTCTGGTTGGATCTCCTGGGAAAGCGCATAAATCCGTGGCCCCATTTCTTGGGGTGGATCACAGCTGCACCAAGTGGAAGGAAGGCAATGCTGTCAGCATCCAGACGAGGTGCAAAGCAGCACAGCATCAGGCTTGGAGCCTCTTCTCTGCTAAATTACTCCCAATATACTCAGCAGCTACCTTTGCTGCAAGGGCCTGCCAGCTGCAATGCTTCTCCTCCCTTATCAGAAGCTAATCCTGTAAACAGCCATTCAAAGGAGGTTTTTGCTCTATTTGCCCATGAGACAGCTATCAAATTTGCTGTTTCCTCAATGACTTACAGCTACCGGTCCCAGGCATTTGGTGACAGGCGTACCTCCATCCCTGGGAAAACACTGCCCAGCCCAAAGTGGATGAGATATCGAAAAATAAATCATGTTGTAGGTATTTCTCAGGGCTGTAATCCCCAAATAAACATCCTGCCACTCGAACCTGTTGCACACTGCATGATTGTCACCGTCCCTAGGAAAGATGCTGTGACAAGCTGCCACTAGTTCAGGGATGGAGCATGAGGATGGACGTGATGAGAATGGTTTCTTGGCTGTTTTGGGGCTGATGGTTTGGCTGGGTTTTGGCCTGTCCTGGTGCCAAGGAGAGGTGCTACCATGTTAGGGAGGCTGGGGAAGTGGTGCCATGATTTCTGGGGTGCTCACACTGAGACCCACCCTGCAAACAGTTTTGTTTTTTGAGTTGAGGAATGAGGACTGGAAAACCTGTGAAGGATGGGCAAAGGAACCTCTCCATCCTTGCAGCAACGTGGCGTGAGCTGTTGTGCCTCAATTACTTGTCCAAAGCTGGCTGGTGTAAACCTTGAACCCATACACAGTGACTGGAAAGCATCTGCCTTACAGCGTTGGTGCAGGGACACCCTTGGACCACTTTTGAGCCATCTGGAGATGGAGCGGATGTCCTGGGAGCACACACCCCACCAGAGTGGGAGCACTGGGTGACCAAGGGCTCCCAGCTTCTTCCTTGAATTGATAGTGAAACAATGCCATTGTTTGAGGAGGGTGGTATTTAATTAGCTTTTACTCAAAAGAAAAGGGGGTGGTGGCAGATGGAAGGAGGTTGGGGGGAGCAAAGCAGAAGACCAAGAGAAAATCCCCTTTGCCTGGTGCAGAGAGGGACGTTGCCTGGGTGCTGTGGACCGAAACACCTGCTGCCCGGAGGGAAAGCGAGTTCCCAGGAAATGCAAGAAAGGCACTTTCCAATGTGGAATATGTTGAAAAGCAAAGAGGAGGAGAAGGGGAGGGGGGTGTGGAATGGCTGCGGAGATGCATGAATATTAAAATGATTATAGCACTTAATAAAGTGCCGTGCAGGGGAGGAACAATAACAGGTATTGTTGGCAAGCCTGACGCTCAGCTTCCCTTGATTTGATGGGGTGATAACCATCGCAGTATCTCTTTCATGATCCCTGGCTCCGTATCTCTCGCAGCCTGGCAGAGCCACACACATTCCAGGCGAGACTTTGATGTCTCTCACACGGCGCAGACCTACCAGCCCTGGGAAGGCTGCGCCGCGCGGCGGCTCCCCCGGCGAAGGGCCGTGGGTGGGGGACGCGG
>VXBL01001075.1:2122706-2157687 GCA_013400195.1 Aramus guarauna
GGACGCGGGGAGGGCAGGGGGGCGGTGGGGGGAAGCAGCCGGCAGCAGCTCAGCCCATAGGTTTGCCTCCCTCATCCCCCAGGGTGGCCTGAAATACCTGGTACCCTCTTTAGGGTCACCCCCAAGAGCTGAAAGCCCCAGAGATTGGGTTGCTGGACATTGTGGTTCCTATGAATGTCTGGTGAGAAATGACCAAGGGGGTCAGCCAGGAGGGAAAAAGGCACTTTCTACTCCTCCATCTCCCCAGATGGACCAGGATTTGGGATGGAGAGAGAGACCCAGTTAAAAAAAAATAAAAAAATAGTAATTTGGGATTTTTTTAAAAGGTTGAGCAGCACAGCTTGCATGTCATCAGGTGATAGTTGTGGTGGGTGAGCAAGGCTGGCCTCAGGGACAGGCTGTGGGAGTTTGTCCCCTGGCAGAAGGTCTGGAGCCCAGCAATGCATTTTGGGGGCTGGCAGAGCAAGCCCCTCTGTCTACCCCTTCAGGGGGACACAGACGTGCCTTGTGTGAAATCCCAAAGGCTGTAGAACGGAAAGACACAGCTGTATGTTGTGGGACTCTTGGTTTGGGCTGACTTACTGGCTGGGACCAAAAAGGCACCAAACTTTCCCTGAGAGGTGACGAGGGCAGATGGGCAGGAATGGGAATGGACAGTGGGATTTTCTCCTCGGAGAAGAGGATGTATGTCCCAAAAAGATGCTTAGCAGGGATGGGTGGTGCAATCACACCCACGAACACAGCATGTCCCACAGCTCCTCTAGGCCTGAGAGCTCCTGATTTTGGGTCAAAGTTGCTTTACTTCGAGCGAGGTGTTGGGCAACCCATGCGTGCTGGAGCCAGTGGAGTGGAGCCAGTGCTGCTCAGCCACAGCCACCCAAATGCTCCTTTGGTGAAAACTGAGAGGAGGAAAGCGTGGCCATAACCCACATGCCAGCTTTGGAGGGTCCCATGGCACCTGCAGGCCATACCCCACATTAGCCATGGTTTCTCACCTGCTTTCCCTCCCTTGCTCACTCCTTCCCTCCCTCCCTCCCTCTCTCTGGCTCTCTGATCATCCATATGAGACAAACTATCAAGACTCCCAACCAGAAGTGCTTGCTTTGCTGTTTTCGAATCAAACTTCTGCCGGTAGCTTAGACCTCATACTTAATTTGCTTTAATTGTTGTTGGGTTATTTTTTAAATTTAATTATTAGTTTCAGAATGCAACAGAAAAAAAAAAAAATCCAGTCCTTTTTTTCGTGCGTGTGTGTTTTCTTTCTCGTGGGAGGGAGCCACAGCGGGTTCACCCCTCTGTGGGTCCAGCTGGAGAAGAGGGGTGCCGAGACCCAGGAGGGAGCCCAGGCAAAGCTGCCCTGCACTTCCATCCTCCCCGGTATGGCATCCCAGGGCTGTGGCGCAGCCAAATTTGGGAGAAAAGGCCGCAATGCCTTTGATGCTCGCTCTTCCCCCGCAAGACCGTGCCGATAGATGTGCGTGTCTCGCGTGTTGGCTCTGTCTTTGAGATTTGCCCCTGGTCATTTCTGCTGGGAGGGAGCTGAGGTTGGTGCTCTGATGTGGGTGGCCCGGAGTTTGTTACCTGAGGACAGCCGGCTTACCTCTGAACTCCTGCCTTCCCAACGGTTGTGTCTCTGCTTGTGCCTGCTTGTATTTTTGCTGTGTGTCTCGCTGGTACACCTTGACCAAGCTAAGGCAAGTGGCTCCCCAGGGAAGGGGCTCAGGCTGGGGTGCTGGGGTGGTGGTGGGAGCATGTCCCACCCCAAGGTTTCCACCCTTCAGGCACACGTAGAGGTTTAGTTCGGGTGAATCCAACACCCATGAGGATTTGGAGTTGAAAAGGAAGGACCTAAAGGCAGAAAACTCCCACTGTGCCATGGAGGGAGAGCAGATCAGAGGGAGGCAGTCAAAAACCCCGAGAGAAAAGGCAGCCTGATGCTTTGCCCTGAGGTCCAGCAGAGCCATGAGCAGCTCCTCCAGCCCCACTCGCTGTGGGTGCTTAACGGGGTCCTTCCTCAGGGACCCCATAATCACCTATCACTCCCTCTGTGATTTTTCACAGCTATGCAATACAGAAAAAAAAAAANTCACCCAAGCTGGAGACACATCGTTATTCCATTTAAACCCGCTGAACAGTGCCGCAGCAGGGAATCTGTCTGTCTTGGTTAAAGGTCTCGCTGCCAGCCCAGCCTTGGAAGTGCCAACACTAATCTGCAAATTGTTGCAAAACCTAAAGAGCTGCGGAGCTGGGAACCTTCCTGCAGCCCAGACCCCTATGGACCGGGATGCCCTTCCCCATTAACGTCCCGCTCCCCGCTGCCGCCGGACAGGCTCAGTCAGGCACCGCTCGCTCCAGACGGGCTGTAGTAAAACTCGCAGGCGTTAATGTACTGGATCCTGCCGGCAGCCCCGTTGCAATGGGAATGGGATGTTTGCCACCGAGGGAGGTTAGATTCAGCCTGGGGAAACTCTTGCATGCTCTGGATTAAATTTGTGCATATCTTTCTGATTAGTGTCTTCCAGCAGGTCCTCAAATAAACGATGATTGCCTTGTCCTCTTCTGACCCCACGGATCACATTCAGAGCCCGTAGCTTTTGCTGAAATGCCTGGTTTTTGGCCTGGAAATCTCTGGTGCAACCACTGGTGTTGGCCAGGAAGAGGGTTGTCACATGTGCTCTTAGACTAACAAACAGCGCTGTTCTTCTAAGACCATGGGTAGCAATAATTCAGGGTCAGTGAAAAGGGCATATCTAATAAGAGGGACTGGTCTAGAGGATAAAAAAAAAAGAAAAAAAGAAAAAAAAAAGGGAGCTAAAAAAACCAGGCTAGCGTGGATGGAAGGCGACGGATGTGGAAACCTGGCTGTGGAGCTGACAACAGGAGACATCTGGGAAAACAAAGTGATTCACGGAGAGGGACTGAGGATTGAGAAAGCCTGGGCTTAGCTGTGTAAATCACGGCACCTCCGAGATGCCAGGCGGGCGGGAGGCTGCAGCACGCCAGCACCAGGGCTGGCCCCTTGCGGCACGTCCTAAGGACACCAGATGACTTGCTGGATGGGTCCCCACAGAGTCTTTATACGGTGCTGATTTTTGTTCAAGACAAACAGTTAACCCTAGGATGAGATCTGAGTCCGAATAAAAGACCGGAGCTGACAGAGGTGGTAAAGAGCTATTCTTAGTAACTGTATTTATTATTAAAAATATCAGTTGGNAAAAAAAAAAAAAAAAAAAAAAAAAAAAAAAAAAAAAAAAAAAAAAGGACAAGCTATAAGAACAAGAGGGTTTTTGGGGTGAGTTTCAAACTGTGCTGATGCTGAGGAGCCTCTGAGCCCAGGAGGAGAGGGAGGGTGAAATTCCTCCCTGACCCTGCAGGCAACCAGCTTATGCCTTGGAGCAGAAGATTTGATTGCCTTTTACCATTAGCTCTGCTTGCGTTGGTACAAAGAGTTATAAAAATGATCCCCCCACACCTCCCAAAGCACAAAGGCAGAAGAGCAGCAGTGCACAGCTCTCCCGACAGCCTGGGCTGCGGCGGTGACCTGCAGCGGGGGGGGTGGGGGGGGATGGGGACGGCGGGGGAAACACAGCGAAACAGAAAAAGATTGACCCAATATCACCCAAGCTGGAGACACATCGTTATTCCATTTAAACCCGCTGAACAGTGCCGCAGCAGGGAATCTGTCTGTCTTGGTTAAAGGTCTCGCTGCCAGCCCAGCCTTGGAAGTGCCAACACTAATCTGCAAATTGTTGCAAAACCTAAAGAGCTGCGGAGCTGGGAACCTTCCTGCAGCCCAGACCCCTATGGACCGGGATGCCCTTCCCCATTAACGTCCCGCTCCCCGCTGCCGCCGGACAGGCTCAGTCAGGCACCGCTCGCTCCAGACGGGCTGTAGTAAAACTCGCAGGCGTTAATGTACTGGATCCTGCCGGCAGCCCCGTTGCAATGGGAATGGGATGTTTGCCACCGAGGGAGGTTAGATTCAGCCTGGGGAAACTCTTGCATGCTCTGGATTAAATTTGTGCATATCTTTCTGATTAGTGTCTTCCAGCAGGTCCTCAAATAAACGATGATTGCCTTGTCCTCTTCTGACCCCACGGATCACATTCAGAGCCCGTAGCTTTTGCTGAAATGCCTGGTTTTTGGCCTGGAAATCTCTGGTGCAACCACTGGTGTTGGCCAGGAAGAGGGTTGTCACATGTGCTCTTAGACTAACAAACAGCGCTGTTCTTCTAAGACCATGGGTAGCAATAATTCAGGGTCAGTGAAAAGGGCATATCTAATAAGAGGGACTGGTCTAGAGGATAAAAAAAAAAGAAAAAAAGAAAAAAAAAAGGGAGCTAAAAAAACCAGGCTAGCGTGGATGGAAGGCGACGGATGTGGAAACCTGGCTGTGGAGCTGACAACAGGAGACATCTGGGAAAACAAAGTGATTCACGGAGAGGGACTGAGGATTGAGAAAGCCTGGGCTTAGCTGTGTAAATCACGGCACCTCCGAGATGCCAGGCGGGCGGGAGGCTGCAGCACGCCAGCACCAGGGCTGGCCCCTTGCGGCACGTCCTAAGGACAGCAGATGACTTGCTGGATGGGTCCCCACAGAGTCTTTATACGGTGCTGATTTTTGTTCAAGACAAACAGTTAACCCTAGGATGAGATCTGAGTCCGAATAAAAGACCGGAGCTGACAGAGGTGGTAAAGAGCTATTCTTAGTAACTGTATTTATTATTAAAAATATCAGTTGGAACGAGAAACGTGAACAGCAAATTTAGAGGAGCATGAATTCCTTTTGGCAGGAGCTTTAGAAGCAGCCAGGGCTTTAGACAGGTTTTCTGAGGTATGTAATGAGATGCCAAAAAAAGCACAAACACTCTTCAGAACATTAAAAAAACCAAAACCGAACAAAAGCTCCAGTCAATCACAAAAGGGGAAAAAACAACGTTACTATTAAAAAAAATTGCACAAAGAAAAAAAGAAGGCTCCTAGAGCATTATCCTTAAGTCATGTAAAAATCAAAAAACCACTATGCAAAAAATAACCTGTCTGCGCAGAGACTTGCTTATGCATATGACTGTAGCGTGTGCCTTTGCTTGTAGTAAACATGCCCTTTGCCTTCTGCTGATGACATGACACTGGCATGTCACAGCTGATTTATAAACACAATTGGATTTTCAATCTTCAGGTCTAAATTCATTGCAATGTATCTCTGTTTATCTATAAATACTGGTTACTGTGCTTTCCTGGATAGAGGCAGGTATAGAAAGATGTTGTTTATTTTTACTTGCTTGCAATAAGAGGAAATGGTGTTTGGTATCAGTCGTCATCATGAGCTAAGAGGCTGCAGGGCTCTTTCGAGGGCTCTGAACTGCATAATCAAAAATGCAAGCAATGCTCTGCAGTGAATCCTTCAGCTATCGCTGAGGCCTCACCTTGTAGCTCAATGAGACTGAGGAAGAGGAGGACCGAGAAAGGCTTAGAAAATACAGCAGTGATCAAGACTGGGGTGTGGGTTGCAGATATTCTCAAGCCAGGGGCAAGCTGGATTCAGTGGGAGCTGCCTCGCCCGTGCACTGAGGTTCCCAAACAGCAATGGTTCATATGGGGTGGGTTGGGTGAGGGTCTGGGACTCAGTGCCTGGAGGTCCCTGCCAGGGTGGACACTGTATAGGTGCATGAAGGGGATCCAGGTTAATTTGGTTCCTCCAGCCTCCAGCTCAGGATCACAACGGCCGTTGCTACAGGACACTGCAAGTGGAGTGCTGTAGAAACATGCCAAATTGCTCATCCTCAGGTATTCCCTCTGCAAGGAAGATCTGGGCTTCAGCAAGCTTTCATGGACCAGAAGCAGAGGCCTAGGCATGTAGGTTGAGGGTGAAGAGGTAAACCTAGCTCTAGGCTTTCAGCCTCTCTGTTGCAAGCCAAGAGCCAAAAAGTCCTGGGACCCTCCGCCCCTCTCTCACCCCACAAGGTTACTTCCCTTGGAAGCTACCAGGCCTCCAGCTCCAGCCCTGAGCTTGAGATCTAGACATCCAGACATCCCGGGATGGGCTCTTAGGATTCTGCATAACCAGTGGGTTTGGGGAAGCTTGGACACCTGGGTCTAGCAGTTCTTCCTGGGTTTGCAGCATCTCCTGGGCTCCCCCAGGAAGGAACCAGCTCACCTCACAGTCTACAAGCCCTGAAATCTCCAGTCCACATGGAAAGCTGGGAGCTTCTCAAGAAAATGGTCATCCTTGCTAGAACTCTGACAGCTGAAGGTGGTAGAGCATCAAGTTCATGTAGTAGCCACCAGGGACGTCCTTGGTCTGCAGAGGTGCCCATCATAGTCAAGAGGAGCTGAGCTTTCACTGTAAGGAATACACTATTTACTTGACAGGAACAGAAAGGGTAAAAATGGGCAAGGATTTAAAGGTGCTTGAAAGAGACTGAGCACAGGAAGAAACAAAGCTGGGAAACAGTCCTTGATGATCCATGAGCTATTTAACAGGGGCTTAAAGGGATTTGGTCAAAAAAAAGACAAGAGATTAGAAACAGAATCAAATAATGGCAGCTATGTGTAGCCCTGTGTGGCTGAATGAGCATGAGCATCAGAGATGATCAGTATCCAGAATGGTTTGATTTTGGCAGAGGAAGAAGAGGAGGGAAGCAGGGAGGAGTCTTCTCTTCAGGAGAGATTCAAAACCCACCTGGACATGATCCTGTGCAACCTGCTCGAAGTGAACCTGCTTTAGCAGGGGGATTGGACTAGATCTCCAGCAGTCCCCTACCATTCTGTGATTCTGTGAGACAGGGGAAGAGGTGTTCCTGAGTTTGGTTATCAGGTTGCCCATGGAGGGCCTGTTTCTGCTTCCACAACATGGGTAGGTGCACGGCCAATGGGTCCAGGTCCAGAGCAGAGGCTTCAATTAGACAGACTTGTGCCTGCATGTGTTCCTGGAGGGATTCAGGGTATCTCAAGGGCTAGTGTCCCTGGTAGACCCCATCCTTCCTCAACTCTGCAATGTGATCGACAACACCAATTGTGAATTGAACCTGCACTTTGCCTATGATGCACGTCTGTCCTTACTTTTGTGAAGGTGACCGATTCTCACTGCCCACAGCACCGCATCAGGTGGCGAGGTCCAGGCAGTTGCCCTGGCAGTGACAGCGAACACACACGCTGTGGGCTCCAGCCACTGAAACAACGGCACAAAATGCGGCTCGCCTAGACTTTCCTCTTCTGCCTGCGAGGGAGAGCTTTCCCGGACTCCATGACACAGCACCAGCCTACGGGGGGAGGACACCAAACCACTGTTTAGATAAGGAAAGCCCTTATCAAGCAGAAAGGAATTTTTAACGAGAGCTCCCAACGGTGGCTCCATGTTAACAAGATTTTCCCATAAGCGCTGACGTTTTGTATCTAAATGTTTTCTAAATGGTCACATTCCCAGCAAACATATTTGGAAACAGCCATAGGTCCTCAAAGTCTTGCCAGATGGAAAGTAACAGCAATAACTGCCTCAGTCTGAGAAAAAACTTCAAAGCCTTGGTGTCTTCTTGTTTGTGTCATGTCAAATTGGGAATGTGCATGCAGGAAAGCATGAAAACACAGTATAGGTCCGTATACCACGGAGCTTAGTCCCTTGCCGAGGAATTTCATGAATAGCACAGTGTGGCTTGGCAGAGAGATCGTGGGTCTGTTCCTCGCTCTTTCCCTGTTTTATTAAGTGATCTTGGACACGTGGCTGGTGTCCCATGTCTTGAGATGATCTGTCTGGATCATCCAATGGATGTAGGTTTCAAAGTTTAGTCGTAAGTGTCTCCTGAGGTGGATTCAGTATCAATAGGCATTCCTGGATAATTTCCACGTGAATTTAGGTCTCCTTAGGCAACGTCTGTAAGCAGGTCAGCATAGTGAAGTGCCTCTACTCACTGTGTGTGGATACCATTAGAACTTCTCCTGCTGCCTCCAGAAAAACAGACCTTTATCGTTTCAAGGTTTGATGGTCAGGTTTATAGCTTGTAGAGAAGATCTCTGGGAGCTCTGCTGAGGTGGTGGGAGAGCTCAGGATGCTCCAAGACCCTCACCTTAGCCCCCCGCAGTGGTCCTGGTCATGCTGAGGGCTTGCTCATGGGCTGAGTGGTGGAGGTCATGAGAGCCAGGCAGCTTCTGCAGGCTTGCAACCAAGCGAGATGATATCCAAGGGCGCAGGATACTGCCAGCCCACGTACTGAAAGCGGGCAGAGAAAAGCGCAGCAGGCAGAGAAAAGCTCAGCAGGCAAGCTGCACACAAACAGCGTGCACGGCAAACAAACAAACAAGTTGAGCAAAGGCTGTGTGAGCAAGCCAGAAATCACCGCTCGGTGCAAAGTGAGCTTGGGCCAATGGTTTGAAGATGTGGAAGAAGCACATCTGCCTTGTCTATGGGGAAAAGCAATTGCGGCTGGATTGAAACGCGGTGTAGACGGATGCATGGACAGCCATGTGTGCACTCTTCCTTATGAGTGTGTGAGACAGTTTGGGTGTGCAAACGTGTTCACGCAGGCTACAGGGGTCCTGAGCAGCATGGCCTTGGCATGAGCCTCCATCCAAATCTGCTGTACCCTGTCCCGTTCTCCAGCAAGGGGGCAAATAATTTGGCTGTTGGGTGTAAGAGTAAAGAGCATGAAGCTGCCACAGAGCGGCTGAGCTCCCAATCAAAGCCCCACGTGCATCCTGTTTCCTCTTGGAGAGAGGCTGCGCTCAATGGCCTTAATTGCACCAGAGAAGGAAGCCGTCATCGTTAGCCAGATCCCAAGGTGCCCACCCTGTGGTACAGGTGGGTTTTAACTTAGTTGGGCTAAACCCCATGGAGCTCCCCGGGGTTACTGTGCCCTTCGTACCACTTACCCCCGGAGGAAGCCTGGTTTTGGGGTGAGGGGCACGCAGCGATGGGTGGGACGTGCCTCTTGATCACGTCGCAAGGGCGGGAAGCCCAAAAGAGGAGGGCTCTGAGATCACAAAAGCCTTTTCAACATTGGGAGAGGGGAATTTTCAAAAAACACCCCGAGCAGAGGGAACGTGTGCTGTTTGGGTGTAGGACTGGATCTCCAGCACGTTCACTTCTGGCGTTTGTTTTGGGCCCATCTCTTCCTCCCGGGGCCATGGGGCAAGCAGGAGTGCCATAACAGGGAGCCGTGGAGAGAGCAGAGCCAGCCAGCGGCAAGGATTTTGTTAGCGTTTGGAGGAGAAAACAGGGAATTTCCACATATGGAAAAATGTTCCTTTAAACTGTGATTATGTAAAAATACAAAGCCACAACTGATAATATCTCTCACTCTGGGGAATGATGGAGAGTGTTTGTTTCTTTAATTGCATTTAATACTCATTAAAGTTACCAGCTTGCCACCACTGCAAGCGAAGCTCGTTTGTTGGATTGCTGCACGAACAACACCAGCTTCCTTTCCGTGCTCCTTCAGCAATGCATTTCACCCTCATTATTAAAAGGCAGCTCCTAATTTGCCACGTACATTTGATCGCCGGTGTTTTGCCTGCAAATTGCCTGTAGAGGTGCAAACTAAAATTAGGTGTGTGATGAGTTTCTAAATGAGGACCCTTGCCTAGTTGAAGGAGGGCTGACTCCTGTCAGGCGGGAGCAGAGCCACGAGCCGGGCTCCGATGCCTGCCCCAGGCGAGCAACCCGTGTCTTAGATGGCTGCAGATGTTATCCCTCTGAACGGTCATCGTCTTCTTGAATCTCACCTGGTTTTTGGTCTCAAATTTAACAACTAAACAATTTAAGAGTTTAATTAGGGCCTGGAAAAATATTTCCCCCATTGGTTTTGAATGTGTGACCTTGGGATTTTGCTTCGATTCCTGTTCAGAAGCTCCCCATCCTCCTTCCCTCGGTATGCTTTTATCCCATCCTCTCCTGTATGCCTCCTCGCTAAGGTAAATGATTTGGGCTAACCTATAAAGCGATGCAGAGGAAAAATCATAGCGCGGACAGGAGCCTGTGAGAGCTGACACGGGCTACACTCCTGTTGCTGCTTTAATTCATCAGCATTCAAGCATGTAAAACCAGGACAGTCGCCGAAGCTGCAGCGGATGAATCACCCTTTGAAAGGAACGTGTCTCTGCGTGCTCTGACAAGCCCTTCTTTTCAAAGTGTCACTGACAAACCTGGCTTGCTAAGAGCGTGGATTTAAAAAGCTCTCACTGCAAAGGTAAATTATATACTGATCCCTGCCTGGAGTTTGGTGCTGTGCCAAATAGGTCCCGAAACCTCCCAGTGAGTCACATAAATCATAGACCAAAACCCCGAGGGAGTTGGATTAATACCGGATCAATGCGAACGTGCCACAAAGTTATTTGATCGCTACAATGCTGGTATTGACTGTTATACACCTGTTATATCATTACGGATTACATCTGTTGTAAACACGCTGTTTGATGTTGCAGGCTGTGCTAACCACATGCACCATAATCATGGCTTGTAGCTGCTGTGGTGGCCTCAACATGCCCGAATGATGCTAATTTTCTTGTTGTGTGGGGTGGCCCGACAAAAGAGGTTTGTTCAGGGTAAGCCTGTGCAGAGGGAGCATGAGTGCGGCAGGCAGGGGGGAGACAGAAGGGGTGGAACAACAGCGATGGAGATGACTGGGGAGGAAGGTGGGAACAAAAATAATACCAGACTACAACAGACACTGGCTGAAGGAGGGACTTTCCTGCTTCTGGCTAAAATTTATGACCCGAGTAAGGTCTGAAAGGATGAAAAAAAACATATAAGGATGGGCAAATGGCTGGACCGGTATGGGGCAGGGTTTAGGTGCAGGAGGGGCTGTTGGTGATGGGAAGGAGTGAAGTGAGGTTGTTCAGCTGGGGTTTCACACCGTGGTGAGGTGGTGGAGCAGACTCACTGATGGTTGTCTGCCACCGACAGCGAGAGCAGCCTTGCAATCCCTCCTTCAGTAGGATGGGCCTGCTATTTGGGACCTTAATGGAGCAATTTTGAGTTCACATCAGTGGTTCCCAAGACAGTATCAAACCTTTCCTTGCTGGGTGTATTTCTGTGATCTCTGTTTTGGCAACCTGACACTTTCTTAAGCCTGAGAGATGAGTTACCTCATGACAGCAACCTTCCTCATCCTCATTTTTCCCATCTTGGATGCCAGGTTTCTCCCCCTTACACCTCTGCTTCCTCACCCTGGAGAGGAGCCAGGCTTTCTCCAGAAACCATCTCCTCAACGTCCCATGCTAGACATGCTGACAGCCGGACTAGGAACCAACCTCTTCATCTGGTGCTGCTCTTCCAGCTGAGCATCCAACACAGGCAGGGGACTTGACATAAACCTCTGCATTTATATTAGCTACATCATGACTTCAGGGTAATGAACAATCTGTCCCTCCCAGATGGTGGAGCAGGTTAGGATACTCCAGATGATGGTGGAGCAGGGTAGGATCTCCTTCCACCTTCCGTATTTGGGTGAGAGCATAGGCTGAAGGGCGTGTGGTTATTCTGTTCCCACATGGGGACATGCCCTCCTTAGTCTCCCAGGACCAGAGTGCCATTGCAGTAACAGGGGTCAGACAGAGGAAGGGAGGATGAAACATTTAGAATTACAATTAGCATGTCAATAAAAGAAACAACAACAAAAAAAAAAAAAAACAGGAAGGGAGGATGAAACTTTTAGAATTACAATTGGCATGTCAATAAAAGAAACAACAAAAAAAAAACCAACAGAAAGGATCTCTGTGAAATGTTCTTTCCTTCTACATTTGCCATGGGCTGAAGGCCCAGCCAATATCTGTAATTCCCTAAATTCATTCCTTTCTCTCCCTTTCCATCTTACCTGTCTTTTTTAATTCTTTTTTTTCCTAGCAACATCCCAGGGCTAACCCAACGCCAGCTGGAAAAATCATAAAGACTTGGGGAAGAAAACAATACGGGAGGTATTCCCCAAATATTTCAAAACTTGTGGGTTGTAATTTTTAACCAGTCCCAAAAGGTTATTTGCCTGAAACTGAAGAAGAAAGATGATGCCAAGGCTTTTGAGCTTGGAGGGATGAAAAGTCAATACCATTTTTCAGTCCCTTCCTGGATGTACCTACTGAAGGGTCGAGTTGGCTGCCTGACACATGTGGCCACTCCAAAACTGTGCTGGAAACAGTGGGTCTGAGACTTTCTGTCCAGCTCTGCTCCACACAGACCCTGTCCCAGGCTAGTGCCAACAGTCAGAAGTAGCCTCTGTGTCACACTCTCCTCCTTTGCATCAGTTCAGTTCAGCGAGGTAACTTATTGGAGGCTGGAAAGAGAGAGAACAAAAGTGATATTTTGGAAGAAGCAGGTGAAGAGAGAAAAGGACACCTGAACAGGGTCTGACTAGGAAAAGGTCCTGGGCTGGCAGCAACCTGGGGCTCAGGGCAAGCCCTGCCTGTAATATTCGAAATACTAAGTTCAGGGTGGGAGGAATGAAGTTGAAAAGGATGAAAGTCCTTCTCTTACCCTAGCCCCTCCAGATGACTCAATGGTGGAGCAAGATGAGGTGGGAAATGCTGAGAAACCCCACCAGTTATGAAGAAGAGCACCCCAGATCTCACCTCATGTCAAGTATGAGCCAGGGATGGGGACAGTTCCAAGAGCTGTGGTGTGCAGGTCAGAGTGTGACCATGTCTCGTTGGGGTTACTGCCACCTCTCCATCCAACTCCTCATGCAGTCTTTTCCAATGTCTCAAGAGGGCATGCAAGAGTCCATGTTGTCTTTTTGGAACTTCACCTGGGAATTCCCAGTAAAAAAAAATGCCCTACAACTGTTGTGATGCTCTGGAAGTACCACAAGAACCCTTCAACCTGTGAAAAGGTTTTCCCCTGAACTTTGTTCCCCAAAAACAACGGACAGCCAAAGTTGGCATGTTTTGGCTTTTACCCAGCATCAACCCAACAGGTACAACACCAAAGGCTGCACTTTGAACTTGCCTTGTTGTTGTCAGGAGGAAATCAGGGAGCAGGGTGTCCTGAACTTTGGTTTGGAAAAAAAGGCTTGGAGTGAGTACCAACTTGATGAGGCCAGCAGCACCTCCACTCCTACTGCCAAGCGCTGCACTGGGGCAATTGTCACAACCAGGGATTAACAAAGTGATAATCACGACAATCAGTCCACTCTGACCCAGTAGCACCAGTGAGACACCCAGCTTTCACCACCCAGCGGTGTGTTACCTAAAAACTGACCTGTCAGGCAAGTTCTGGGGTCTTTCCTGCTTGTCCAGGCAGCACAGAGATACTCTGAGACACCTTCCTGGTGTGCCCTGGGCTCTTCCTCACGCCAGGTCCTGACACACAGGCACAAGCCTTGCAAGCCAACTGCTCTGCAGGTAGCCATGTGCCCCCAGGGCAGATGCACGGGTTAACTGCTGCGTGCCAGGAAGGGTGTAGATGGGCTCTCACTTTCTGAGAGGGCTGACTCACGCTCTGGGGCAGCATCTACCTCCTTCCATGCTGAGACCTTACCACAGAGCTCCCCATCCACCCTGGGATACCAGCAGCCTTTCCGCATCCATTGCCTTATTTCCACCCTTTGGATACCTGGGCCTTCCATGTGCTGCAAATATGACCGTGGCCCAAAAAAACATTCCCATTTCCCCTGTCCTCCTCCTTCCCTGTGTCTCACCCCCCTCCCCCCACCTGGGGATGAATGAGACGCTCGCTGTGGCTGCAATATATCATTCTTACTATTTGTTATGAGGTTTTAATGAGTGTGGAAGATTAGGATGTTTGCAACAGCGTAACAATAAAATACATATCTCGCTCATTCCTTGCCAAAAAGTACTTACAAATAATAAAAGTGAGGCTAGCTGAATGCATAAATCTCCTTTCACAAGCCCCCACCCACTGTGCAATAATTAGTACAAAGTGCAGTGCTAATAGATCATCTTACTTGTGTGGGAAACTTGACATTATGCTTTGTTTATATTATCCCTTTGGCAAGAATCTGCATGGCAAATCCTGGCAGCCAGCAAACAAGAGGCTCTCAAGGAAGGTTTCCAGACTGTCGTGCGGAAAAGCAAGCCACAGGATTGCGTGCTGGTCAGGATGCCGAAACCAGCTGGGGAGCTGAAGCGTTAGATCCAGCTTTTATGGAATCGAGCTACCAAGTTTCCAGTTGACTAGGAGCAACATCCTGCGACTGATTTGCAAAGGGCTGTTCCCACCCCAGCCACAACAAATCAGTGTGAACCTTGGCTTCAGGATGGTGCCCTTTGCTTAATTATATATTCAGGGCCCAATTTACCGCCTGGGCCTCCTAATGGGAACAGACGGGGTCGCCCAGACTTGAGACAGGCACCGAATGCAGCCCCTGCAGTCTCTGGCTTTGTACGTAGAGGGTTTTCAGCCAGTGCCCAAATAGCTCCAGCTCCCAAGACCCTTCTACTCCACTCAGCCCCTGTGGAGACCTTGGCTGATGTGGGAATCACCTCCACCAGGACATCTGGCTCTGTCCCATGGTCCAGAGTTGCTGCAGTACGACTTGCCTAGGGCATGAGAGGTCTCAAAAGGCTGCCGGTAGGCACAAGGGCTGTCTTCAGTTCTCTGATGACCGAAACAAGCAGTGGCTTGATGTGCTGGGTGGAAAGCCAGCCCTTACTCACCATGCCTACTGCTCTTCATCCCACAGCCCCTCTCTCTGGTTGGGCTCAAGTACCTCCCGTTTGCTTGTTCCTCCATCCCAGAAAACAGATGGAAAAAACAGAACCCAGTGCTTGGACATAGAAATGCATTTGTGCCCAGTGAATCACGAACCATTAGCACCACAGGTCCAGGTATATTCACAGGAGGACACATTGCTAGGGAGGAAAAAAAAAGGCTTTCTTGTCAGCTGGGAAATTGGGGAGGGGAAACTTTTCTTTCTTTCCTTGAGAAACTTGGGATCCACCTGCAAGCTGTCTGTTTTGGGAGTGCAGTGATGGAGTACCACCAGGCTGGACCTTGTCCTAAGGACACATCCCAACAGTGACAGCTTGTGTTTGTGCTGCCACCCAGCACCTTCCTCTGCTGAGGGTCTCCCCAGACTTGTCCTAGTGTTTCTAATTCCCCAGGAGGCTTTTCCCCCCACATCCTGGGAGTCTGGGCAATAACAGAAAGCCAACGATGCCAAGCTATGCAGTTCCACATGGGCTTTTTCTCTGCTGTCTCATGAAACGCTTGCACAATACGCTCTACCAGGTCCCTCTGTGCTGCCACACAGGTCCTGGAGCACCTACCCCTGACTGGAGCTGGCGTTACGATGTGCTGAGCACAGTGTCCTCAGTACCTTCCCTCCCCCTTCTTCTGAAGGGCATTTGGAAGGACTATCCTGTGAAATGAGATGATCTGCTAGCCAAGCCTCAGCAGCATTTGCAGTGGCAGGTGTGGCTCAGACTCCACCTTTGAACAGGCTTTAGCTGTGAGCATCCAGATTGACTCCTGCTCCAGCAAAGTCTTGGTGTGCGCTTGATTCCCCACCTCCCTGCCAGACCCCTCCTCATTACATCCCACCCACTGTTCTTGCTCAAGCCAGGCCTTCCAAATGCACCGAGGTTGTCCTGCTTTGTGGCTGGGGAATGGAGACGAGGTGTCTTATCCAGATGGAGAAGTGACTCATCCTCCTGGGAAACACGCAGTGGAGTCTCCCAGTGCAGGCTGCCCTCTGCCCTGCTCCTCTGGCTCTGTGGTGAAATCGCTGGGAAAAGGAGAAGGTTTTTTTGCCCATGGGTCCAGTGGACATGTTCATTTGCAAATTTACACCCTGCCTGTTTGTTTTAGTTTGGGTGTGCATTCTGCCTTGGGTTCACAGCAGTGCACTCTGCTGTTGGAAGAAATCTGGAACCAATTCCCTGACTTCACATGGCATATGTAAAACTTTAAAATAAGACTTGGCAACTGTGGCCTCACACGGGCATTACAAAGAGCTCACTTTGTAAGGCGTTGGTCAGCTGGGAAGGGTGTTGCAAACACGTGCTCTTCCACGCCAGACCCAGCTTGCTAGAACCACTTCAGATTATATTTATTTGCTTTATGCCGACGGGCTCAGGGAATCCCGGTAACATGCAAGTAATCCTGAACAAAGTATGAAGCACAGAGACAGCATCGCTGTGCTGACGAGGCTGGTTTAGGCAGGAGGAACTGGGTAGAGCCCTGACATTTCGGTGACTGGTGAGGTTATTTGAGGGGAAAGCGTTGGGAGCCCGGCGTCCGGCAGCCAGTGCCGGCAGCAGCCTCTCCCACTACCCGTGTTGACTCCGTTGGCTCAGGACAATGGCAAATGGGCTGAAACATTGACAGTTCCCCGCAGACTCTTCCCAGAGTTACTAAAATTAACCTTTTTATTCCCCCCCACTGGATAAATATAAAGCTTTTACTTCCCTTAACCTCTCTTTCCCACCCAGTGGGCAAAGAGTTTGTCAGATCTACAGTTAAAATAATATATTAAGGATTTCCAATGGTGCAAGTCAAACTTCACATTTCCTAATGATTCCAGATGCCTTTTTTGTCCTCAGACATTTCAAGTTAAACCTCTATGAAACTGACCTTTTGGCTTGTCAGTCTCTGTAAGGACCCCAGAGATGAAACACTTCTTTCAGTCTGTCACTACTGTCCGTAGACCGCCCCCTCCCTTCATCCCCCTCCTCTATTTTATCAGCAAGAACCCATAATTGAGCCCCTTGACAATAGCAGGACTGTGCATTTCTTTGTCAACAACAATGGGCCGTCCAAGTTCATTACTGGAGATTGTTTAAAAATTGATTCATGGGCCAGTAGTAGTAGCTTATTATACAGCATAAGTGACAGTGTGATCTGGATGGAGGCCGAGTCATTCTTGACCAGTCATGTCCAATTAGAAAGAACATTGCACACATTCCTGTTGGAGCCACATTAATGAATTAGTCCTACCACAAACTGAGAGAAGCTTGCAGGACCCTAATACCTTTTGTTCCTAAGGATAATTCAGTAATTTATAAAGAGAACAGTGCAGAGCACATTAGCAAAAGAATAGTAATCGCAGGATTGAGTCAGTCCTTACACTTGTCCTTCCTTTCAGGTTTCTGGTGAGCACCGTTCCCTTTGTGCTTTATGGTTCCCCGTACAGCACAGACCTGCGACAGCCACCTCCGTGGCTCCCAGGGTTGCGGTTGCTGTGCTGCTGGTGACCAGGGCTCTGTGGGCCTGTGCGCACCTGAACTTGGGCTAACATCTGGCATCCAGGCTCTGCTTCTCAGGATAATAGAACAGCCCGGGCACGCGGTACATCATTGTCATGCAAAAGTCACATCCAAGTGCATTAATGTATTGTGGTGCTTCCTCCTTGCTCTGCAAACAGGCGCTGGTGTAACTCCGCTGTGCTGGCAGAGTTATGTCCGGCTGGCACCCTGTGAAAAAGAAGAGAGGACCGTTCAAGGCACAATTTTCAATCTTAGAAGTCTACAATTGGTGTTTAAGCTCTTAAATCACAAAGCTGATTTTTAAGCATGCTGAATTCAATTTGAGCAGCTCCCTGGAACCAGGAGACTTTGGTGGATTTGGGAGCTGTGCATCAGACACCCATTGCTGAGGACGGTTTGTGTCCGTAAAGTCTTTGCAGAAGCTGTGTTAGGGGGAAAGATGGAAAGAGGTGAATGTGTCCAGCTTGGCAGGTGCTGATGAAGACCATGAGTGGAAGGCAGGAACGCTGTCAGCTGCTGTCTGAGGGATGCCGAGGAATTTCTTGTGTAGGTACAAGTGAATACAATTCATGGATGGAATTATTTCAGCAGAAAACACTTGTACTTGGCCATGGGAACTGCAGAAAGAATGAAATGGAAATGGTATAAACTCCCAATAGAAAGGTTAGCAATCTTCTCCATTACAAAATTGACTCCCAAGAGGATTCCCCCTCCCCAGGGATGTCTAGAAGTTAACTGCACAAAACACAGTTTAGTGTGACTTAGCGATCACAAGCGGTTACTGCTGCTGCTGTCTTCTAATATATAACAATTTTTGACGTGGGGCAGATTTTGCCTATTGCTCAGTAAATGTCCTTCATTAAGGACCATAGAAACCCATTCTTGGTTGGTCCACATGCTCTTAAGTAGCATTAGTGGCAATATAAGCAGTAGCAGTACAGTAATGTCATCTTTGTAATGACATAATAATATTTGGACTTCTAAAATCTACCTGAGCAGAGGAAAATAAGCAATTTTCAGATTGTAATACTAAGCTATGATATTTTAAGAATAATTATTATTTGTCATCAAGCTGTCTTTGTTATGGTTGTAATGTTCATGTACTATCACTCAACAGCCTCTGAAATTTTAATGTTTACAACTTCAAAAGACCTGCGAATTTTTGTAGCTGGTAATCATTGATCTCCATTCTTCCTGTTTATAGAAAGTTTTAAAAATATGCAACATCATACATGTCTAGGCCATGTGGTTTTAACTCTGTGTAAGCAGAAATGTAGTGAATATAGATATGTAAATGATTGTTAAATTTACCACTATCTCAAAACACAGAAGAAATAGCACTTAATTTGTCTCTAATCTTAACACAGGCACAATTAAAAATGTATGCAGTTAACAGTTCAGTGATGAGTCATGCTACTAAAACATGTTTACATATCTATTCTGAATGGAGCCTGCATCATCCTGAAGATGGCTAAAGAAACATTCACTTTTGAATGAGAACAAATATTTGTTGGAAAACAGACATTCCACTCTACACTCAGTACTACACCATTACCACTAGTGAAAAAAAAGTCTGAAAATGAGAGAGTATACAAACACACATTCACAGTAGAGGAGTAAGTACACACACGCACTGAAGGCTTTCTGAACTGCAGGATTATATTTTTGTTCACCATTTTGATAAGACAAAGACTTAATGAAGACTTCAGCTCCTCTTCAGATTCAGAACCTTTTGGGTTTGTTGTGATTTTACAAATTATGCCATTTATATCCTGAACTGGCAAACTGTGGTGCATAGGTAATTTTATTGCTGTGATTTTGCTTCTCCTATAACTAAAATTGTCAATCCAATGGCATGAATTCTACCATCTCCCACTTAAAAATTCTAGGGAAAAACATTCACAGATATTAGAAATCCAATTCTCTAACCAATGCCTCAGTTTTTTGCATCATCATTGGACTGGAAGGGGCCTCAAAAAGTCTGTCTCCACATCTCAAGGGTGTTCCATAGATTGGATACACTTTCTGAAGGTGTTCAGTGATGCAGGCATCCCAGCCTTCTCAGCAAAACTTCCTGACCTTACTGCTGGAAAAGTTTCCTAATGGCTAAAATAAATTCAGAGACCATTACTGCTTGTGCTGGTCTACGGACATGGAGAACAGACCGTTCCCTTCTTCTCCACAGCAGCCTTTTACATATTTGAAGGCCATCAGCTTATTCCCACTCTGTCTTCTCCTTCTTAGGCTAAGCAATCCCAGTATGTCCGATATTTCTGTGTAGGTTATGATTGATATAGGCATTTTGTTTTCTTAACAATTTCCAGCTTATCTCCAGTGGCCCACATCTTCTTTGGGTGGTTATGCTGAGAAAATGAAATCCTACTCCAGCAAAGCCCCGCTGGTGTTAATGGGGACTGAAGGAGTGCTTCAAGGGGTTGGTGTTTACACATCCCAGGACGGCATTTACTGCTTTCACAATGCACTGGCTTCCATTCCACTCTTCAACCAGCCTAATCGCCAGGTCCTGTCACAAAGACTACTACCCAACCAGGCATCATATATGTGTACAATTGAAGCAGCAATATTTTGCTTTCTCCCTTGGCAAACCCATTCTGAATGTCTTTCCACCAATGTGCTGGTGGTCCCTCACACTTGATCCTCAATGGTGGATCTCCATAACTGTTGCCTGACACATCATCCCCTGTGTTGAAGGTAGAGCAGATACTTTTGAAAATCTGAGTGTGAACTAAAAGTCACTCTTTTGGTGAACTAATACCATTCTTCTGCTCCATGTACAGACTCATTTTTTTTTTCTGCAACCTGCTCTCCTTATGATCCAGGAAGGTCCTGTTGAAGACAACTGCTTTGCTTGCAGAATAGTCTGCAGTACTGAATCATTCCTAGCACATCTCTGCTGCTTGATTGAGCCATCTAACCTCATCCCCAAGAGTATCCAAAGCTATTTATTTTTGAAGGAAGTGCTGATTTTGCCCAAAGATCTTCCAACCTCCAAAATCCAGGGCTGAGTTCTTAAACGCATCCACTCATTCCTCTGTGTCTGAACTCAGACTTGTAATTAGAGCTTCCTCCAGCAGATAAAAGACAGGAAAGACATGGTGGTGAGTCTCTTCAAATTCCATCTTGTAGAGTTGAGATTTACTACTCTGCTATTTGTCAAAACTGTAGAAAGCAGCAGAGGACCTGAAGTAGGATCAATTCAAGAGGGAAATACACTATTATTTAATAAAGTGTGGTCTCTGCAAGTCATTAGACAGTGACCATAATGACTCTTTATCCATAGTTAATTGTTTGCATTTGGATTTTACTTTGCTCTCTCTGTTGATTTTCATTGTGTCCTGTATGCACATTTCGTACTGAATCATTAACAAAATTGTGAGGAACAGGACAGGCAGAGTAACTCAGCATATATCAAGTTGCATGTGAAATAATATCTATGGAGTTTACTAAAATTATAGGCAAAGTCATCTTACTGTCTCAGAGAAGTTTTTGGGAAGGAGAGCTATCTGTTTCTCAAGGTGAGTTATCGACTGTCTTATATGTGTGTTGAACATACATGAGATCCTGTCCTGTACAGAAAAAAACCCTCCTCTTCTATGTATAGGGGCTTTCACACTCTAGACACCTGGTCATCACCATGGTTGTCCCCTTGTCCCTGCCTTGTACCCAGCACTGAACAAATATTTCCATTTTTTTTTAGCAATGCAACATATTTTAGCAATTGACAAATGAAAGAAAAGTGTATTTCTGGACTGGTCAGAAGCTCTGTCTCACAGCAGAAGCATTCGTTGTAGGCAGTCACCTCCCAATAACAAAATGTTGGCTGGAGGTCTTTGGACCATGTCTTAGGTAAGTCATAGTTTTTATCATCACATTGCAGAGGAACCCATCTGCTGGGCTGTGAGGGCTGGTGCGGAGGGAGGGAAGGGGTACAGCTGTGGCCACAGGGGCTGACCAAAGTCAGAGTCCTCCCCACAGTGACTCTGAAGCCAGGGACCATCTCCACAGAGAACTTCAGGGATAAACACAGAAGGCAATCAATCAACAGGAATAAGAAAATACCAATATCTTCATTTTCTAGATGGGGAGCTGACTAACAGGCATGTAGGTATCTATTCCAAAGCCACTGCTTAACTTAATTTTCTGCTTACTAGCCCAGTGCTCTGACCACAAAATTGCTCTTGGTATGAAAGTTCCCACAATAGTGAAGCTGCAGAGAAGCAGAGTCAAACTCTCATATGCCTGATAAAAAGAAATGGCTGCAAGTTGGGAAGGTCACTGTGGGACTTGGAGAGATACTTTTTCAGTAAAAGATGTCAAACCATCTGGTCACTTATAGTGACACACATCCACTTCTAGTGGTCATACATCCACTGTGATGGATGAGATGATCCTGTAGTTCATTTAAAAAAAATGTTGTGTGTTGCAGGCTATTTAGCTATGATATGATCACATCTAACTTGAGTTAATTTTACAGGGCCAGGTATGAAAAATGACCATCAGCTTCCCCATCTAAGTGAATGTCAGGGAGTGCTGGATCTGTATGAAGATCGCCAAAGGACTGCAGAATGTTGGCTGTGTGCTCACATCCACTGGGCAAGTTTCAGTGTCTCCTCCACATTTTCATGTTCTGTGCACTAAACGATCATTTGGAAGATGATGAACATGAACAGGAAAATATACTAAGGGCATCTGGTCCATTTTGTGCACACTTAAAAAGTACAGGAAACTGCAAAAGCAACTACCTTTTAATATATGACCCCCATCTTGCTGTCTAATCAAGAACCTACTTGAAGGCACTCCACTCCATCAACACATCACAAGGCTTTTGCAGGGAACGTGCTACATCCCATTCTGGGATGGACAACCAAATGAAAGTATGCTTGGAAAAGGAGGGGAAGGAAACTGAAGTGATGTGGAAGCTGTAGGGAATTTTGAATACCAATTTCTGCATGAGCAGATTTCTATATTTAATCTACAGAAGCTTTCCCCTCTAATAACAGCCAATCACGGGGAAGGCAGAAATCTCTGTGAGAAGAAACTTGGGTGACTAGATGTGTTTTGAAACACCTTAGGCTTCCAACGTCTGCAACGGCAGAGAATTTACTCGTTGCCATAGATGTGGAATCCAGCTCAGTTATGTGTGCACCAGCTGTCACTACTGCATACAACCCATATCGGAGGTACCTGTGCACAGGAGACATGCTGGCTCTCCTATCTGACAGTGAGCAGTCCTCTCTAACTATGAGTACATTTTCTGCAAGCCACCCCATACATATCATATTAAGGAAAGGTTTTAAAAAGTGGGAATTACAGTGCAACTCCCTAGGCAGGATGGGAGGCAATGCAGAGCTGGAGGCAGGAGCCTATTTATCCAGACAGGTGAATCCAGGAGAGATGTTCCCAGCCTTGGAGCAGAGTGTGAATCTCAGGCAAGATCAGGATCAATGTTATCTAATGTACCTTGCTGCCAAAGCCTCCTTTCCCTTTCTGCTCGGAGAAATCTCTCCTTACCCTCTGTGTTGGGTACTGTGAGTACTTACACACTATGCATGCTGAGTTTCCTCTGAGCTGATTGAGGCTTTGCCAAGTCGGGTTTTGTTCCCTTTTGGCTAGTTTTCTGTTAGCTTTACAGCAAAGATGTCACCTCTTTTCTTTAGCTGGGTGTGTTACATTTGATTGTGTTAAGGTATATCTGATGGCACTAAACTACAGTAAGATTCAAAGTCATGCAACATGTTTCGGCACAGACAGCATTATGAATTTACACATAGCGTTGTTTAGATCTCGTATCGAATATCCTCTGGCATCAGATCTGAAATGAATTGTATATAGCAACCAAAGAAACACTCTATCTGTCTGAATAACAAAAAGTAAAGAGAAAATGAGCTTTGCTGTATCACCAGCTCTAATCTGGACAAATGGCAAGCATCCCAGTGAGCAGCAGACAGGCAGCCCCATTGCTGCAAGTCTTGCTCTGTGCCGTTCCCATAGCCCCCTCTCTCCCCCCACACCTTCCTTTTGTCTCTCCCACCTGGACCCCCTTCCTGCCGTGAAGGGCTTACCAGCCATCCAGGCACTGGAGCTCCTCTCCACCTTCTTGCAGATGGCCTTATCCATTGCCTTCCCTGGTTTGGATGGTGACCCCTCTGGGTGTGTTAAAGGCTCCCTGTCTGTCATTCAGTAAGACCATAGGTGGGTCACTGATGCACGGGGCTGTTAAGTTAAACCACCATTAGGATTTGCTGAGCAGAGACCTAGGGACAGGCAATGGGTTTCCAGCCCTTCGGAGCTGTGAGCAACACAGGGCAGTGTGAGAGCAAGAAGTAATCACTAAGCAGGAGTCCTTCTGGAAGATGGATGGGCAAGGTCTGGAAGCAGTGTGAGGACACAAAAAACCACCTGTCCCTTTCACAAAAATTCACCACTGTGGTATATTCTTGAGTAGGAGAGGTTACTCCCTCGCCCCAAACACTATGGGGATGGTGAGAGCTTGCCTGGTCTCCATGATCCAGGGTGGTCATAAAAACTTACAACAACTGTGGGTCTGTCTTGAGACTTACATCTGGGTTATCAGGGTAAATGGAATTTTCCAATGAGCAGATCTGCTTACACAACTGATTCTTGGTTTCCTGATCCATGCTCTAAAATCCACTTCTTTCTGAATTTCCATTCTCCATCTACTAGTGTCATCTATAAGGACTGCTATGGCATGGTACTTGGAGCCAGACAGCTATGCCGCACCATAAAACTTTAAAAACCCTGGTCCTGTCTTCTCACAGCAATGAAGCAAGGATATGGGGCATGACAGACTAGACTCGTGTTGAAATTCATGGCTCTTCCACCTCTGGTCTGATCTTGTCCAACCCCCCACCAGACTGGATGGGAGCTGAGGGGAAGGATATCCTTGTGAACTCTTCTTCTGCTCTGCCATGGGCCTCTTGCGTCACCTTGACCAAGTTACTTAAATCCCAATAGAAATTGATTTCAAGGGGAATTAGGTACTTCAATAGAATTGAGGCACCAATACATTTTCAAAGATGATAATATCTGATTCTCCACCTCTTGGTGGATAGCAAGAAAAAATAAGCCTGTGAAGATCTTGAATACCCTTGAAGTCCCTATGAACACGTGGAGGTGCATTTCAGCGGTGCTGCCTGCAGACGGGCACATGTGAGCAGGATTTACCTTCCCTGCCTTCAGACATCTGAAGGTCAAGGCTCTGCTGTGGACTAGTTTCTTTGGTCTCCCCTGAGGGTGAAGGACAGGAGCGGGAGCCCGAGGAAGGTACAAGGTCTTGCTGTCATGGACAGGATGCCTCTGCCTCCCCCTTACTCAATGGGGCTACAGGGACAGCACTAGCTTAAGTACAGACAATAAATTTGGTGAACCCAAACCCCTCTGTCTGTCTGTAGTGGGTGAAATCATATCCTCCCCCATTAGAACTCTTCCAGCTTTGGAAGGAGTCCAGGATTTCATGTCACTGAGCTGCTGTGTACCCATATGTACATTTTACATAATGCCACTAGTCCCCAAAGTCCCCTGACTCACTCCAGACCTTCCCAATGGGAGTCTCTGGTATGGAAGGTGACATGTAAATGTAAAATAACACCGTTGGCTTGTCTGTAATGATAAAACAGAGCATTAAAATTCTGTATTAAAGTTTCTGAACATGATTTTAGACAGCGTGTTAAAGGAGCTGGGTCATTGCTTTGATAGCTCTGACTGTGAATTGCTCAGGTCTGCTCAAGCATGCGACCCCTTCGTGAGCCACTCTGTTTGTGACAGTGCCACAAACCACTGGTTTCACATCACAGCTTCTCCGGTTAGACCTCTTGCCAGCCGGCATGCCCCACACAGCTGCATTTCCCACAGAGGAGACCCAGGTGTGCACTGTTTGCTGAGACCTTGCAGGCTTGTGTCCCTCTGATTCTCTCAGGAGGGTACCAGCCGTCCTTCTCAATGTGGGAGCCTGGTTTGTGATCACCCACCTTGGATGGCTGCTGTTTTCTCCATCCCAGTAAACTGTGCAGATTTGCAGGATCAACTTAAGCCAGTTGAGCATTTGAGTGTCTACCAGCGTTCAGCTCTGGCTGAGCCGAGATCAGTTCTCCTTCCAGCATCACAGAGGGCTGTGAGGAGGGCAAAAGGAGGGCTGCATCTATAGCCAGAGCTTTCTGGCAGCCACTTCTAGTGCAAATTAACTCAGCGCTCACCCTGTTACTAACTACCAGCACCTCAGATCTCCATGCTCCCCACAGAGGCTTCCCCTTGTCTTGAGGCTGTGTTTGGAGCTGCTCACTGTGGAGAGGATCAGCAGCCACATGGCCCCACTGAGGCAGGAATTACAGCCATGGGTCAGGCAGTGCCAGCACCTTGACCAAGCTTGCCTGGGCATCGCTGAGGGCAGCCATGTGTCTCAGAGAGCTGGATAAACCAGAAAGTTTGGAGAACCCCAAGAGCAGGTAAAAGAAAGCACTGTTAAATCATTGCTTTTCAAAGAACCTACCCTGGAGCTAACTAACTGATCCTGTTAGATCTTTCCTAAGTCAGATAAGAAAAATAACCTGGCAGGAGTCATCAAAGGTGGAACGATGCATAAAAAGTCCATTGTGTGGAGACCCTGGAATCAAAGGTAGAGGGTTTGCAGGCAAGATGGATGGGACTCATGAGCACCAGCCCCATGGAAATTTCCACTCCTTTCCTGGTTGTAGGAAGCAGGGTTTGTGCCACTGCCTTTGACTGGGAGCTGATCTTCCCATCGACAGCAAACGCCTTCCCCGTCTCGCATGGTGACTCATTTCCAGGGAGCTAGGGATGAAGAAAGGAAGGGAATGGCAGTTAAGGGAATAATCAATCCTTTATTATTATTTCAGCTTAGTGGGAAACAAGTCAAGGCTGCATAAAAGTAAAGAAAATGGTCTTGCCTTATCCTGATAATCCTTCTCTGAGCTCCTGCCTTTGGTCCTGTTGGAGACAGGTGACTGGTCTGGACAGAGGGGTGATCTGAGCTAGGCTGGCTGCTCTTATGTTCTTCCTTTTCCTGACGACGAGAAAAATGCCCAATAAGTAGATGGTGCTTTAAAACACTATCTGGCCCTCACATTATGCTTTGAAGTGGGTAAAAGAGGTAAGTATCACTATCTTCATTCACAGTCTGGAAAAATGGGACAAAAATGTTCTCTGAAATGTTTTATCCATTGAATACTGAAGCAGTGTGGTTCTCAGCTGCGGGTACGTGTCTAAGCAATGCCTGTCACAACTGGCCAAGGAATATTGGGTTCCCCTCATTGAAGGCCTACAGATGAGACATGAAAGAAAAGCCAGGACAAAGCAGCAGAAATGGGAGCAGTGCAAACACAAGGTGCTGCCAGAAGATCCATCTCGTGTCTTGCCAAAATGCCCATAAGCCAGAGATCTTGTCTTATGTTGCCATATGTCACACACAGTATACATAAATCTGTTTGGTTTTGGCTGCCTGATATTCCTCTTGTTATAATCTCTGGTGTATCTTCCCATGTACAATTAAGAGTCAAGCCCTTGGAGGAGAGGGAAAGTCATTAAATGACCTGCTGACATTTCCTCTGAACAGTAACTACATCTGCCACTTGAGATGTTGGAGAAAGCCATGGAAAAAGGAGAAATACAAATAAGGTGGAGAAGTTACAACTCCAGGCTGAAATCCAAAGATAAGCAACCAGTTACCTTTTGACTCCATTCCCTACCTGTTGTGGACTCAACTAAAAAAAATACCAAACCAAAAACCACATGAAAAAACACCATCAGTGAGGATGACGGGGGGATGCCCAGGAGGAAGAGGTTGCAGATATCTGTCCATCCTCTCCTTCCATCTGAGAAGTGTGTGCTAACTTGGCTGCCAAGCAATCTGCAGATGATGGTGGGACTCCATTCCTGCTTCATAGTTGTGCTGGGATGTGGGAGTTGTCCACTCCTAAGGTAAGGACAGGGTTTCTGGACATGACCTGGATAAGGTCACTGGCCTTTCTGGGCCAGGCTGTGAGGGGTTCATGGTGTTCCTCAAGGGTGGGGTATGCACAAGGGGATGAATAATGGACGGTATATATGTCAAATCCAGAAAAAAACTATGCTGTTCATGGACCGAATATAATTTAGCTGGATTGCCCCTCTGCTTGAGCTTGAGTTGTAACCACATCAGAGTTCCAAAATCTTTGCTATTACAGGGGTTGAGTCCTCACTTCAGTTCCAGGCTGAAAGGCAAAAGCCTTGAGGAAAGGCAGCTCACAGTGCTAGTGTCCCAGATGTTGGAGGGGGTAAATGTGATGGGCAGTTACTGAGGAGCTTTCCTGCTCCTGGTCTGGTTGGCTGGCATTTCAGTGGTTTTCCATGAAAAGGAAGAGGAATAGCCAAATCAGTTGTGGATAGATAGGCAGGACTCATCTTGTCTAATTGCAGATGTCTGCACTGTAGATGTCTACTTCTGAGCTGTCCATCCCACCTTTATACCTCCATAGTCAACAAAGCAAAGTAGGGCATGTTTCATCAGTCAGATGCAGAGGTTGAATTAAAGAGCGACGGAGTCAGGCTCTGAGAAATCCAGTTTCTCTACTCTGATGAGAAGAGAAGCCCAGGGGGCTTGCTCAGACAGAGAAGCTGGCTGGGTAGACACCTACTTCTGATCAGATGAGCTTCACGTATTTGGCCCCTAAGCATGCTGCACCTCAGTAGGTACTCCAGCAGCAGAAATATTCTTCAGGAAAAAATGAGCCTCCATGTGTAATAGGGGACTGCTCAAGAAGACTTGCTAGTGATGTTGCAACGGTGTCCAAACCAGCCTACGCAGCACCAGCACAATCCCACAGTGCCTGGAGCTGGCGAAGTCCAACCTGCAGGAGAGACTGGAGGGAAAGAAGCTGCAGTGGCTGCTGGAGACCAACAGGGTCGTTGGCATTAGCATCTGCTGTCAGCCAGAGCAGGGCTTTGCTTTTAAATAACAATTCCGGAAAACAGAAACTTTTCTTCAGGCAGGGTTCATTTTTACATTTTTTCAACAATTATTTTTAAGTCCTTTTTGAAGCTGTTTTGGTCCTAGCTTGCCATTTTCTCCCCTCAAAATTGTCATGAATAATTATCAGTTTAAAAAGCACTTGTATTTTTTTTCCTAAGGAAAAACAATCAAAATCAAAATCAGACATTTTGGCTTGAATTACTATTTAGAACATTAAAACACTGAGATTTTAGGAAAAAAATATTGAGAATACATCCACATGTTGACACTTCCAATTTATGAACATTTTACATAGTGTTATTTCCAGGAAAATGATGGTATTTTGGCTTTTAACTCCAGTTTTAGAAATAAACAATTGAAATAAGAGAATTCCCTGTGAGCAGGAAATTATGGTTTCCTGAAGAGGTGTATTCATGACTGAACAAAGTATTGTGCAGAAAGCCATAGTCCGATTTGTGTAACGACCCTTGCAAATACTATTGAGAGATCTAGTGTATTTATACATAATCTTAATCAGACTGACTATTCTCCATCGTTTATAACATGGGCTTTCATTACGCCATCAAAAGAGCTCCTAGTGTTTCTTAAACTAAGGTGTTCTCAGTCTTTGCCCCTTTTAAACATCTGAACCTATTTTAAACTCCTGAGGGAAAGGATTTAAATTATCGACAGAAAAAAGAATGATTTTTGAAAGAAAACAATTATTCCGACAACCACTGTTCATATTAACCAAGAATAGTTTCTTAGTTGAGTTCATGTTTACCAAACTCGCTTTTCCTTGCTCCATGCTAATTATGAGGATTGCTAGATTAGGTATTTGGAGGTTTTGTTTGATTGTTTGTTTCCAAACAAGGTTAAAGTATCTTTTAGAACATTTGATAATGGAAAATGACCTACTCACTGCCTTACCTGGATCACTGACACCTTTTTGTAATGTGCCCTACTTTCTTACTCACTTCCAATTAGCATGGCCCAGAGATTAGATTACAACCCAACCAAAGACTACAACCCAGTCAAAGCATTTCGCCAATGCTTTTTATAGCATTTTATCTTTAAAGACTCTGAAACCAGACCTGAAGATATTAAAATATCAGAGTTTTAGAGGTTTGTTGTGCTCTGTAATTACTTTTGCTCCATACTCAGGGTAGAACTATACCAGCATTATTTTAAATGAGCACACATGGGAAAATCATTCTGGAAGTGTCTTAATACTTGCAAGAGAAGCAGGTTTTTGCCATCATGATATGCAATGTATCAGGGAAGACTTCAACCTTGAAAAGAGTCAGAAGGAGGTTTTCCTTAATCTGGTTTTATACTATGTGATGCTTATCAGGGCATTTCTAGATCCCCCCTCATGAGCATTAATTAGAACAAATGCAATTAGTCCATAGCATCCTTATGAAGGCAGAATTCTTACATTAATCAGCAGAAGTTTTGCTGAATTAGATTGTCCTACATCTTCCCATGAAACAATATTGACTTGGCACATGAGTCAGAAAGGATTTAGAGGATAGAGCCAGTGAAATCTGTTGAACCACACGAAGCATGAACAGAAACCTGAAGTTTTAGCATCATCTTTATCTTGTGGTGGATCTTACCTCCCTTGTGCAATGGTTGACTTCAGTTGACTTCAAGGGAGTTTGTCATTGGGCTCTTCTGCTCATGGACAGCTCATCTGTATTAGCTAACAGTGTTAATTGAAATTTCCCACACGGGTGGGATTGTGACCTTCTTGGACCTCCAAAGAGAAGGATTTCTGAGCAGATATTGGGGCTCCGTGTGCAGAAGTTGAGCATTCGGCTCTCCCGTGGCACGATTCCTGGGGTGCTGCAGGAAAATGCCAGGTGAATACTCCGGCTTTGCCTTTTGAGCTTGCACTGTGACCTGGCCGGGGTTCACCACAGACTCCCAAAGGAAGTCACGCTTGCTGTAACTCCATTTCCCTTAGCATTGCCACCCAAATCAGAGAACAGATACTAAGACTGCAGAGAGGTATGATGGCATGTTGTTCTGTCCTGTATTCCCTCGTAAAGCAGCAGATGCAAGATCGCTCTCAGCCTCATGAATCTGATGAGGATTCATGAGGACACAGCTCTGCATATCACAGCATCATCTGGGTTGGAAGGGACTGCAGGACATCTCTGGTCTAACCTCCTGCTCCAGCCAGGCTCAATACTGAATTCAGACCATCTTATCCAGCTGTAGTATATCCAACAGGGCCGCAAGAAAATGGGATAGGTACCCTGCAGTTAGGATCTAGTTCAACTTTCTCCGAGAGCACATCTCTTCTTCTTTCTGCCTTCCAAGCAGGTACGTTTTTTATTAAGGAGATGGCGTGGCTCCAGCAGTGTGCTTCGTGTGATAGGCACTTACCCTGAGGGTGCCGGGATCACACTGAACAGCACTTCTTCTGGGACTGAGGTCTGGGCTTGCACTGCTTTCCTGCTCTTCCAGCACAGATAGCTCCTCTCTGCAACTTCCCTTGGAGATCAGCAAAGAGCAGGAGAAAATGCAGCAGTCTGATGTTTTCATCCAGCTTAGATGCCCATGCATGAAAAAAGTTAGGTGGAAAAGACTGGTTTAGTGTTCTTGGGATCTACTTGTGGGAACAAGAAAAGCAACTTTGTGTGTGCGTTTGTGTGTAAATCTTACAGCAGAGGACCTCCTTCCCCAAAAGGGTTAATGCAACCTCTCTTTTCCCCCAATAGCTTCATGGCCCTAACAGCTTTCATTGTGAAATGGGTGCAGGTGTGGGCTATGCTTTGTTGATCACAATCCCTTTTGCAGAGGAAGCTTTGAATATGTTTGACATAATCAGCTCACAGCCTTTGCCCGTACTCTTTCATAAACAGGCCATTTTCACATCCTTTTCATGGGATCCGACAAGCGGAAAAATAATTAATGTTACCTCAGCCTAACAGTGACCCAGCTTTGATTCAAAAAGACGGCATGTTGCATAAACTAACCATTTAATTGAGTGATAGAAAAAGCCCACATGTATCAATTCTGCCTCCACGTATTATGATTACTGGGGCTTTGCAAAGGATTCTGCTCCCTTGGTCATAAAGCAGAACTTAAATTCAAGCTCATGAGGTGCTTTCAGAAGGACTGAGTGAGCATGAGCTGGGGATTATCCGTGTTTACGGTGGCAGGACATGGGAGCAGGGGGATATGTGGGTACCCAGCCCTCATGGCGCATGTTCAGGTTATGTCCAGGTTATGTCACATGTCTTTGTGCGCATTATCCAACCGCAGGACATTTTGGATGCTGAGAGCACTACGCTGCCACCTTGCCATGACCTCAGGGCTAAAGCTAACTGGTTTATACCACAGTTAGGACTATGCCTAATATGAATAGGACAGAGTGACCCTTGAGGTAACCCACGAAAAGAAAACATCCAAGATGAATCTCAGTTAAATTCAGACATAGTCTTGAGGTAGCAGTGGCTCCTCTAATGAACCATCTCCTCTTGGGGTTGCAAACAGCCAGACGTGTTAGTAGAAAGTGAACCAAACCAAGAGGTGCTGCTACTAACCACCATAAGTGACCATGACGGCAGTGTGGGGGTGTCATGCACTGGTGGAACAGTGCCCCCCAGGATCAGCTCAACACAAGCTCATCTCTGGCTCACTCAATGACAGTGCTAGTGGAGCCACTCATATTTTCCTAGGTGAGGAGTCTGTGCAGACCACCATGCATCCCTTCCTCAGTGCATCACGCTATAGGAGCAAACAAAACATCTTGAAATGGCTCTGGTTCCTCTTCTGAGGCCAATCATAGGCATAGGGTGTATGTTGTTGTGCTTTTAAATGGAAAGGCTTTCATAAAAGCAGCCGTACAAGTCAGTAAAACCAGGTAGGTTGGTATCTCACCAGTTCTTGTAATGCAGGGGCAGGGCAGTGTTACTACAAATTCAAAAGGAAGACATTTAAACCCAAGGACAGGAAAAGTCTTTCCACACAGGTGCAGCTGGGCTATCAGATCCTGCTCTGTTAGACATCACTCTTGCCCAGAGCTTAGGGGATTTGAAAAGGGTATTGGCTATTTCTTATGCTCACAAGAATACCCCAAACTAAAACAGGTTGGAGACAGAGAGGAAGACTGAAATTCTCCTCCTCATAAAGGAGCAGATAATAAGCAGGAGTTGGACCTTGGTCTGATCCCAGCAAGGTAATGACTACGTTCCTAACCCACCCTACCTGTGGGGATCTTGGGGTGCTCAGAGTCCTTCCTCTGGCTATTTGGCATCTGTACAACCTTGCTGAGTTGGAAGTCACCTATGCCAGGCCCAGGTCCAAATTTCTGGGACTTACAAGCACAGCGTCATTGGCCAAGCTGGAGTGAGCTCCTCCTGGCACCACCAGTGCTTTGAAGGTACGCTGAGAAATTTGCCTTGCCTAGTTCCACTTCAAGGAGGTTATTGACCCTGCAGCATGCAGTCAGCATGAAACCTTGGGGTTGTCTGCAGAGCCTTCTGGAAAGATCCAGGTGAATGGCAAGGCACCCACCTCTTGCTGCAGCTGGAGAAAGATCAGGTTGCATGATGGGATGCAGTTGAGATTCAGCTGGGATGACTCCAGGCTCCATACCATATTTCAGAAGGAAATCCTTCCCCTTTGACGTCCAGCATTGGGCAGGCAGAGGGAATGTCATCCCATCTGAGCCAGCAAGAGGAAGAAAGCCTGAATAATGCCACCTTCACAAACAGCTGTTGAATGCACCACCTTATATGTCCCCCTGCCAGTAATTTCGATGCAAGGCCTTCTTGCTCACACAAGAATTTCCCCCTTTGATGTAGGAGGGGAAAAGATTGTCCTCAATACAGCAGGCCAGAAAACCACTTAGTAAGACAAAAAGATCGATACTTGTGAGGCATGCTACTGGAGCCTTAGAAGACCTACTGATTTGCTGGTGTAAGGACTCCTGTGCTCTGTGTGGGCACAGCAGAGGTGGGTGAAATGAAGGCAGTGCATCTTCACAGCTACGGACTCTCAGAAAGCTGCTGGAGAGACATTGCAGGCTGTCTGTCACTGAGGTGATGTCAAGTGCCTTCATGATTAGGTCAGCTAGGAGCAGGTACAGAAGCCATTCTTCCTAAGAAACCTTCGGTGGTCTCCCGGGGGGCCATTCTGTGTCCAAATGTCCATAGCAAACGTTGTCTTTATCATAAATACTGGAGCTGGGAGAGCTGGGGAGTAACCATTGTATTTCAGCTGATTGCATTTCGTTTCACACCCACTAACACAATCCTCTGCATTTCCTCCCTACCCTTTGACTCTTCAGACCTGCAGGTATTGGTCATGTTTCTGGATTGTCTGCCATGCTATTCACACTCAATTATTCTCTCTGTTTCTCACTCACTCTCTTAGCCTTTTTGTTGGCCTTCTCTAAATTTTTTCACAGCTGTCCATGTTTTTTCCATGTCTAAGTATCCCAGTCCAACCTGCTGGGGAAGGAGGGCCTGAAGAACCACCACTGATCTCTGGGTGTTCACTAATGGTGGTGATGGTACCTGTCACCACAGCAGCCAAGTTATGGTTCTTTGCTGGCCAGCACCCAACCTGCGAACCACCATGGAGGAGGCCTCCACTGTACCTCTTCTCAAGGAAAAGCTTGATGGCACTATAGGAACCGGACCTAGGACGGGCTGCTCCAGCTTCTGCATCTGTGCTCAGCTGGAGCTGGGTGACCTCTCCATGCCTTGGGGACAGACATGACATTTCCTGCCTTTTCCAGCAGAAAACAGGTTTGAAGTGCTGCTTCCATGTAGTGACATTCAAAATGTTTTGGGAGGAAACTATTCAGTGTTTGTAACAGAAAAGGAAGGGCTTGTTTAAATCCCGGTAAGTGCATCAGAGACAATCCTGCAGCTCCCCTGCCATCTTGGGGAATGGATGCTCCTCACACCTGATCACCTGATTTATCTTTATCATGCCCTAATGCACACACCTTGTCCAAGTACCTCTCTATTTTATATTATCAGATACTCCATAATTACGATTCATTTGTATTTGGGAAGTCAAAAGGCTACCGAGTAGGATGTTCCTAAGTGCCTAATTCTGCCCTGATAGGAATCAAGTAGGGACAACATGGACAGCTCTGAGATATTCCTCGGAGGGAGACACAGGCAAAATCCTGGTGGGGTTTTATCCTCAGCTGGAACCAGAATATGCTTTGAGGCATGAACTGCACGAACTGTCTAAAAGCAGTGCCATCACGTTCACCTTTGTTTTGGAGGAGGCTACAGATTTTACACCCTGCAGGGATGGCAGCTGGCTTGAGGACTGATCCCTCCAGCCCTACTTACAACAGGTATTGCCTTACTCTGCCTGTTCATTCCGGCAGAGCACTCATAGAGTAGGATGCTCTTCAAGATGAAGGTGTGCGTGGGGGTATCAGCCCTCGGTAGATTTTAATGTGAAATAAGATCAAACATCACTGCCACACCTCTACCTCCAGCAGTTTCAGCCTACACAAGAAAGGGAAACGTGCAGAGGAGCAGAGTGCTGGTGCTGGTGTAACTTCTGGAATGGTTTAGAGAGGAAGAGGAAAGGCAAGGGGAAGGGGGAAGGAGGAAGGGGCAAGGGAAGGGGAAAAAGGGGGGAAAGGGGAAAAGGAAAAAAAGGAGAAAAAGGAGAAAAGAGGAGGAAGAAGAAGATAAGAAGAAAGAGAAGAAAAAGAAACAAAAAAGAAAAAGAAACAAACAGAAAAAAAAGAAGCAGAAAAAGAAAAAGCAGGAAAAGAAGCAGAAAAAGAAGCAGAAGAAGAAGCAGAAAAAGAAAAACAAGCAGAAGCAAAAGAAGCAGAAGCAGAAGAAGCAGAAG
>VXBL01001075.1:2159076-2170353 GCA_013400195.1 Aramus guarauna
AAAAGCAGGTGCATCGCCTCAATTTCTCTCCTTCAGCTCAAAAGGGAGACAAGGGTGATTAGCTCAGATGTAAACATCTGTGCTGGAAACACCTGAAGTTGGTGAAACTAATCCCACTCTTAGAAAGAGCTGAGGAGTTTTGGTGAGGATCTGAGTGCCAGACATGTAGGTGGGCAGGGAGGGCAGGACGCAGCTTGCAGATAAGACACTGAATCGTATGTGTCTGCAGGTGGGTGTCTATGAGTGAGCGAGGTGTCCAAGTTCTGTAAGAAGCAGAGGAAACATGCTCTGTACGCAGTGAAACGTCTGACGTGAAGCGAGCTGGGGCAATTCCTCTGCTGTAAATTGACATGTTTTCCTAGACTTGTTGAACCAACACCTCCTAGCAGCTGAGGATCTAGTCGTGGTGGCTTGGCCAGGCAAAGGCCACTTCAGAGGTCGGTTCAGAAGTCATCCCTCCTCCTGCTTCCAGCACCGTCCTCACAGAGGCACCGAGCATCACTTTCTCCTAGAGGAAACAGATGGCCAGTGACGAGGGGAAAGCAGCATTCCTGCAGCCAAAGTATTTCATCAAACCAGAGGTCACAAGCTCATCCATCTACCAAAAACTGGGGAAAAATCGCCCCCCAGCCCCAGGAAGAGGGAGAGCAGATGCTCTCTGTGCATTGCAGCAGCTACGTGGAGGTGCACGAGTGCAAGCAGCACGTGTTACACGAGGAGCAAGACTGCTGCTTGGAGAGAGCTCGCACTGGGTGGAATCAGATCGGTATCACTACTGGGTGCAAACGTGATTGCGCTGGGGGTAGAGAAGGGACCTGAACTCCTGTAATTAGATTATCAGATCTCCTGAGCAGGATTCGGCTCCTAACACATTTTAACCCTTTCTTCCAAGATCATGGTGTGCAAATTAAATATCGCTACTATAAAACCTGAGCAGATTCGTATTGCATGCAAATGGATCACAAGATTCTGGTCGTTGCAGCTCCCAGCTGCTGGTATTATTTCTGGCAGGTTTAGCACATTTTCCAGTTGTCCTGTGGTTAAGAATAGGTCTTACACACTATGAAAATCCCTTGGGAGAGAACCAGTCTCTGGCTGCGTGGGTGACTTGTGGGGGATGGAGGGAGGAAGATTAAATGCTGCTGGATTCCCTGAGCAGGAGCAGTGCTCCCCCAGCAGCACCCATGCTCCTGTGTAAAGCATAGGTAAGGTTTAGGTAAGGAATTTTGTGATCCATTGTACTTTCCCGTAACAGCACCAAGGAAGGAGCACCAATTTTGGAGCCATGCCGGGGTGTTTCGGGCTGACTCAGCAGGGAAAGGACAGTTTTGTGATGGAAGCATTAGGAGCTGTGGATTTGACACCTAACTCCACTATAGCACCGTGTGACCTTTAGCAAGTTAATCATTTTCCCATGATGTTCCTTGACCCCTCGCAGTAAAGCAGGGCCAGTAACACTTCCTCAGTTGTACCTGTCTCTTTGGATTGTCACCTTTTCAGGGCAGGGAATAAGGTTTCACACTGCGACAAGCAGTCACTGTTTGGAAAGACACAGCGTTCGGAGCTATGATAAATGACCTTAACATTCATGACATGCTCATTGCTCTAGTCTTCCCACTCCTCGCATATTCTCTGCCAGGGACAGTGAAAATAAATACAATCCCTTGTTCAATTATAATAAAGGTATTCCCTGATACTTTGAAAGGTCTCCTGGGTTTCTTGTCAGGTCTGCTTCCCTGCCGTGCTGCCAAGGATAAGCTGCAAATACCGGAGAGGAAGAAGATGACAGCAATTTTTTCTCTGCCAAAGTATGACAGCTCTTATTATCTTTTGACAACACATATCCACATTTAGGCACACGCTGCCCTGGCTGCTGAACCCAGCTGCTCTCCATTCACTCGTGTGGCTTTATATGCAAACAGGGACAAAGTGGTTCCTACCTTTCCCATGAGCTGAGAGCTCTGTCTGAAGAGACTACATTTTATTTTCACTTACTAGCTTGTGGGAAAGCCACAAACTCACATTGTCTTCACTAGGCTCTGAACGCGTATCCCTGAACTTGAAATGAGCCCTAATGAAGCTTCTCCAGAGCAAGGCCAGGGCATCCTGCCATAGTCCTCTCATCAGTGTTGCTCTTCTGTTTCCCAGCAAAGGTTGTCCAACCTTCTGCCACTAAGACATCTGATGGTTTTGATGCTGCTGATCAAATAATGACTTGGGGTGACTATTTCAAAACTGCTTCTCTGGGTGCTGGGGACAGCTTAGGGTGCAGTGGAGCTGCTGTGTAGGTAAGAGATGGCACTTCTTCGTGTGCCCAGTAAACATTGCCCCACTGGGAGACGCAGTGCACCACAAATCTTACCTCCTGCTGTTCCCCAGCCAGGCAGAGCAGCCTGGACGTGTAGGAAACAGTATCTCCCTGCAAAACCAAAAGCTTTACGCTCCATGAGCATTTCTTGTAGCAGGAAAGAGAGAATACTCATGACATATCGATCAAGTTGCACAGCTGGAAGGTGCCTGCACTGATGAGGGCAGTGCGTGAACAGGAATATAATAAGTAGAGTGGAAAAAGCTTTTCAAACCTTCCTGTCCCACCTCAAAGAAATTCCCTGGCTCTCCCCAGAACAAAATGAACCAAAGCAAAGCTGAGACGCTGCTGCACTGGAGAAGGAAACACTGTGCAGGAGTTTTCTTCTCCCATATCTCTCCCATGACCAAGGAGGTTCACCTATGGATTAGACCTGTGGCCTGCTTTGAAAACTCCTTGGACTTCTCCATCCCTGATGGCCACAGTGTTATTTATAACCAGATACAAGACCGCACATGACAGATGCCCACATCTGCAGACATTCATGCATTCCTGCCTGGAGGAGATCTAAAAGCTTGGCCTCAGTCAGGTGTCCAGGCTCCCGCTGCACTGGATTCAGGGAAATAGGCACCTGCAAAGAGCAACTCATCTGCCCTAATGTAGCCAGGGTTTTCCTGAGGGTGAGAACTGCGGCAGCGAGCGGAGTGTCTTCAGTGCTCATGCAAATCAATAGGACTGGCCAAAGCTCTGCATCGGCCTGGACTAAGATGGAAACTTGAAATGATGTTTTCAGCTGCTCTGCTGTAAATAAAGGAACATAAAATGGCTGTGCTGGATCAGACTGTTGAACTCACTGTCCTGACTGACAGTGCTGAAAGGGGGTTGGTTGCCTAGGGAAGGCTGTGCTCTTCAGTGGTACTTCCCCAAAATATATTCCCGTGCTCCAACACTTTGCAGTTTGGGAACTTGCTACCTAAAGATGGAGGGTCTTTGCGTTTCCTAACCCCTGCTGGGTTTCCTTTCTGTGAACCCATCCTGCCTTCCTACAAGCTTCCATTCCCCTGAAGCAAGGAAATCCCCATGCCATCTCCAGCACCAGTAAGGCACCTCCACCTCCTCTTGTCTAGCTTCACTAGATGTCCATTGACTAGACTAGAAGACCACTTACATGGATGCAAATAACATAATTTGCCTTCCCCCATGTAACTTGGCCCCGTTTGACTACCATTCATGTTGCTGAAGGCAGCCCAAGCTTTGACTCCCTCCTCTTCCTTGAGCTGAGGCATTATCCCTGTGTGTTTCAGGATCACTGATTGTGGTAGCCCCGAAGTGGTAGGACGAGGTGTGGGTTCTGCCACCTTCCAAACCAGCCTGGAAGGGAAATAGCACAGCTCAGCTCCACCATTTACTTTAATTAGATATAAAGTCAGCACCACTTGAAGGGTCCAAGGGCAGATTAACCATCTGTCCTGACCTGATTTGTCACTGTTTATTGCAAACGTGGACGGGCCGCACGGTGAGAGCTTTGCTTTGTCAATAAATCCCATACACAATGGACTACAGGAAAGGGAAAATGATCCGAGGAGCCCGGGCGGACGGGGCAGACGGCTTCCGCTCTCCTGCGGCAGCCAATTGCCTGGATCAGGCCTACGATGTTTAATTCACAAATGTGCAATCTTTAGCTCCTTTTACGTGTCCCCGGGCAGTCTCGTAGACACCACCTGAAGTATATTAGAGCCTGGCTGATTATGGGTCTGCTCCAAAGCCCTCTGAAGTCAGTGGGAGTCTTTCCCCTGACTTCACTGTGTTTGGGGCAGGCCCTGGATGAATATCCCTCAGGTTAGACAGTTTAATCATCCATTCAGCAGTACACAAAGCAGATCACATACACTTTTAGCCCGCATTGTATGGTGTTATGAAACGAGAAGATTATTTGATATGATTCAGAGATAGCACAGGTATAAGGTTAAAAAAAAAAAAAAAAAAAAAAACCGAAAAAAACCACCTTTGATGTTTTACATTACACTTCAGTTATTCCTTGAGGGGCAAATTCTCGTCACCTTACCCAGGTGAATATTGCGCTCGGTAATTTGGTCAAAAACATTCCATCAACCTTCTTTTTAACAGAAAATGTTGGGGGGTGGGGGGAAAGTTCAGTTTGATGGAGATTTCTGCCAAAAAGAAGGAAAAAGAAAAGGTAAATCCATGTTTCTTTTCTTTCAACAATCAGAGAAAAAAGTAATTGGGAACAAAAATCTGTTTTGGAGGGACTTTTTAACAGGATAATAAAACTAGTCTTTTTGTTTTGCCAAAGCCTAAGGAGAAACAACAATTTCCCAACAATTGCAGTCTCCATCTGGCACAGCTATTTCTAGCTGAGGCATCAGCCATCCATGTGCCATCAACCCGGCCCTGATTCTCATCTTGCCTCTCTTAGGTCAAGCTACAAAATGAGGCTTTGTCCCTCTTGTTTTGTGTGCTATCGGAACGAGAGTGACAGGACCCTGAACGAGCAGGGCAGAATTTAGATACATCACATCCAAAGTCAGGTGAGATCTTCAGGGCTAGTGGGGCCTTATCTCAAGAAGTCTGATGAAGATTTTCTATTGCTAGAAATACAGAGAGGGCGAGGGCAGGATGTCTGGAGTTTCCTTGAACACTACTACATCTTTTGAACTATTCCTAAAAATTGCAGGGAAAAATCACCCTCAATCAGCGTAAAAAAGGCAATAAAACCTTCTGCACAGGCACACTGTACTGTGGCCAACTTTCATGGACTTTGTGAGCGACAGGGCAAATCAAAAGCCTTCGCCTTCACAGGAGATGCAAACCACAGTCCATGGCCAGTGGCAGTAATTGAAGCCGTATTTCCAAAAGAGTTGGCGGGCGATGAAACCCAGCGCGGATGGCTGTGTTCTGCCTCTTGAATCCCCTCCCACCGCCCCACATTATACTCGGTGTTGCTGGGGGTGGGGGGGTTTAACTTTACTGGCACAAGAGTTTCCTTTGTTGATGGGAGCTGGGTCTCCTCTAGGGGACTGGGCTGATCCAGCTGTACTGGCAAAGCCTTTGTACTGCGGAGCAGCTCAAGTGCAGACCTGCAGTGGGTGCCTGCCTGAACCTTTGCTGGCGTGTCGATAAGGCCAGCGCTGAGCAAAATTAAACGACCCCGTGCTGGAGAAATGCCACACGTAGGAGCCAGCAAGGATCTGTGTTACTGATCCAACGCGTCTCTTGAAATGCCTTTGGACTGTACTTCTTTTCAAGCAGGGACCGCCTCGTTGTGTGTGCAACCCTCAGCTGGAGGAGCCACGGTCCCTGGCCGGGAGTGTCGGAGGGTACGGGCAGCGCAGGGCAGAGGTGCCAGGCAGTTATGCTTGTGGTCATCAGCACGACTGTGGTTTCACAACCAGTATGGCTGCGCTGCATCAGTCCTGTCCAGATGAGGTGGCATCCTTCTAGATGCCTAGAAAGAGTGGAGAAACCCAGCAAAGGCGAGAGACTTCCTGTGACGCTCAGCTTTAGCGTCCAGCAGACAGGATCTGCGGGCTCCCAGCTACCCCCCCATGAGATCACTGCTCCCCTCAAAGCCAGAAGAAGCCGCTTTACAGAGTGATTCCTATGGCTGTCAGAGCAGAGAGGACAGAAGCCTTAAGTTTGAGCCTCTCTCCCAGGGAAGGACACTTCTCCGCTGACTATGCACCGGGAAAAGGCTCATTGTCATGGAGAACTGCCCATCCCAGGCATGGCCTTGGCATTTAGAGGGGAGTGGGGACTCTCAGGGCGGGACCAGCAGGCTAATTGCCTTTGTCTTCCCCCCCCTTCAATGGAGGAATCGCAGTAAATCCCCAAAGCCCATGACAATAGTCCTGCTGCTTTTAAGTGCCTTTCATTAAACTCAATCCCTCTCCCAAGATTTGCTAAAAGAAGAGTCTCTTTTAATGACAAAAGGAAACCTAAAAGGCTGCCAGGAGCTCATTGACTTGGCTCCTCTCTGCAGACTAGGTGTCTATTTGCTGAAATCTACTCTCAAGTGTCCCTTGGGCAGGTCGCTTTATCATGAGCCCAGCAGCCTGTGGGGTGGTGTGTCCGCAGGAGGGGCCGCAGCCCCTGGTTCCAGCAAAGGGCTCACTTTCCCTGGAGGGAGCGGGATTTGGTGCTAATGGCAGGAAAGGTGCAGTGGGGACAGTTAAACCTCCTAGAGCCCATCACCCGCCCTCAGGAGCCAGGCTGGAGCACTGCAGTGGGTGGTGAGTCCTTCCCTGGCTCGGCTCTGGCAGTTTCTGGCTATCCCACCACCCAGATGATGCAGCACGAGAAGGTCTGTAGAGCCATGGATGGGTATTTGCTGAGGACATACTGCCGGAGGCAGACCGCACAGCAACACAAATTTGCCGCTGATTTGGGATCCTCGGGAGAAAATGTTTCTGGGTACTGTCTGCAAAAATACACAGCTCATGAAGTGGCAGAGGGTAAACCCTGAAACAAATCTTCTGGGTGGAAGAGCATGAGCTGGTCACATGCAGGTGTCCCACATTGGCCCACTGCTTGCTAAGGGCTGGGAAAGGGTGCGATGTTCACTTAAGATCCATGAGTAAGCAGTTCCTGACTTAATTAAGGACTGGCTCTAAATCTTTTGAAGGTGTTGGGGATCCCTCCACTGCTTTTAGATCAAACTCAGCACTCCAAAATCCAAATAAAGCTATTCCATACCCGATGTGATTGAACCTAAGCAGGACAGGACTGACCACCTTGGCTTTTTGCTAGTGGCAGTCTGCCCTTTCCCTCTCATTAGCACTACCACTGCATCACCTGAGACGCAATTAAAAATCAAGACATGGAGGAATTACCCCTAAAGCCAGGAAGATGGTATCTGTGCTGGGAAGGGGTGAGCGAGAGGGGGATGAGGCAGGAGTTTGCCACCCGCCCACTGGTCTCAGCTATTGCACAAATGGCGGTTGGCCAGCGCTGGGGAAAGTACTTGGTCCCGATCCCAAGCACATGGAAGTCATCTGACGTTTCGTCACGGCTTCATTATATTTTGGATCAGGCCAGTGGTTTGTCTTGCATCACTACCCTGTACGTTATGCAGGTAGCCAGTGAAGAGGCGCTGCATTGCACTGCCAACGATTTCGTTTTCTGAATAGCCTGCAGGGACGGCCTTACATCACGGCAGATGCATATGTGTTAAATAGCTGCAATTTCACACTTAACTTCATTATTGATGCTACATTCCTCATGAAGACATTTATATTTATGCTCTACCCCACACAGCACCCAACAAACAGCACACGGGAGTTGATAGCTTTGCGTAACGGCTGCGAGGATGGAGTCTCCTTGCCCAGCAGCATGAATCGGGAAGGATTCTCAGCAGAGCCCCACTATGACTGCTCCGACTTCTCAACTAGCCTGATATTTTATGCAGATGCAATCCTTTTTGTAAAACTCACTTCCAAAACGGATCGAGCCAACGGTGAAGCTAAGACTTCATACCTCCTGCTAGCTAGCACCACGCTGGAACCAGCCCCGCTTCTTTTACTTTTTCAAACTTTTTTTTTTTTTTTTTTACTAAACCAGGCTGAAAAAGGACAGTTGTAATTCAGATCGTTGACACAACCAAACAAATAAAAAAGCCCAGAGTGCCCACTCTGCACAGTGAAACTATGACAGGCTGCAAATCAGCTTTGGGCCCGGAGCAGGGTTTGGTTTTTTTTTTGCCTTCCTGTGCAGATGAAATTATTCATAAATCTTTGCACCTTTTATCCCAAACCACGTGAAAGCAAAACCTGTCTCCCACAGAGTTGTAAAATACCTCAAACATAGTGAGGAACAACCAGGCAAAAATCTAACAATTGTTAACATTTTATTCCCAACAGCTGTTCAGCCTGAAGTTTCATTAACGCACTAACAAACAAAAAGAGAACCAACAAAAATTTCAAAACAAATAAAACAACAAAAAAGAAGGGGAAACGAAGTAAAATAAACTTTAACAAAGTTTAAAACACATTATAAATAAGTACAGCTCCAGAGCATAATTTACAAATATAAAACCACATAGAAACATATGTACAGAAGAGTTACATTACGTACAAATATGTATAAAAATACCCCAGTGTTTATTCTCCTGCTAAAGCTGCATGGCTAGAGTTATCTTTGGTACTAAGCTCAGGGAAAAAAGATTGTTTTACAAAACACAGCCCCGGCTGTACAATATGCCATACACAGGAAGACCAGAGTGAACCTCCATGTGTTTTGAGAAGGTTTTGGGTGGGTGTTTACCCAGTTTCCCCTCCCCGTGCATCGCATGTTGCAGGATCAGGGCAGAAAGCAAGGGCTTACAGAGGCAACTGCTGGCAGAAGAGTTTTTTAATACATTGTACAAGGCACTTCATAAGAAATCTCTTCATTTTTTTTTTCCTGTTCTCTTCTAAGACTCACTGGATGTCTACACTTGGCTCTTGCTGATATCACTTTATGGTTATAGTTTTTAAACTTCTTATTCTACATTCAGGATTAGAAACCTCTGAAAACATTGACTCAGTTCACTTTCATCTGCAGAATTTAGACGACAAGCCATCCAAATCACCTAACATTTTCCAGGATGGGGAAAAGACTTTGCATCTGCCTTCTGCTGGTGTTTAAGGGGTGTTCTTATTTTGAAAGGTGACAAGATCTGTCTTCCTGGAAGAACTCCTGGGAAGTGTCCACATTGAAATGCTGTTTGCAAAAGCATATGGTCCTCCGTGCTGCCAAAGACACCTGCAGCTCCCGTTCCCTTTGCAGCGCTCACCAGCCGACTGCCCCAGCACCCTACACCTCCGTTCCATCCCGGGTGTAGATGAGGCTGTTAACTGTGAAGTTGTAGTAGTGGTTGTACTGGGCTCCCTGGCTGCTGCTGCTGGGATGGAAGGAGCTGTAGTAGGCGGGGGAAGGTCCCGCAACCCGCTGCAGCTGGTCCGGCGAAGGCACCTCCTGAGATGAGCTGCTGGAAGGGGTGAAAGTGCCACTGCTCAGCTGTCCAGCAGAGAAGTTCCTGTGATGCAGGTCACTGCCAAGACCCCCTGTCAGCCGGCTGCCTCCGCTGCTCAGGGAGCTCATGCCGCTGAAGAAGGTGCTGAGGCAGCTCGGGGTAGATGAAATGATACCGGAGGGAGAGGAGCTTTTCGGATGGTCCCTGGCAGAAGGCGAGGGGTCCAGCTCTGGGGGTGGGCTGTTTCCACACGGTTTGCCTGCCGCTGGGATGGGTCGCTCTTCCTCGGCCTTCAGCCCCCCAAGAGAGGAGGCCGCAGATGCAGTCGCGGGGGCGTTGGGCTCAGAGCGCCGCTTGCGTTTGCGACGGAAGTTCCCATTGTCAAACATCTTCTCACAGTTGGGATCTAAGGTCCAGTAGTTTCCCTTCCCTGGTGGAAAACAGGAGAAACAAGACAGAAGGTCAATTTCTGTGACAGCGAGCCCCATTGCAGACAGATAAGCAATATCCATGTCTTGTCCGATCAGCGCAGCACCCGCACCTCTCCTACACCTGTTCTTCCTCTGCCTCTTGTCCAGTACAAGGATCCAAATCCTAGCTCCAGGACATCATCACCTCCACCCCTCTGATACCCAAGTGAACCTTAATGCCACATGGAACAGGAAAACCTTCCCATCACAGAGCATAAAACCTCTCTGGAGGATCTACACCTCTACCTCAGACCTAGCCAAAGGGAACTCGAAGCGGGGCTCCCTTGCTCTGGCTGCCTCACAGCAAGCAGAGGCACTTGCAGCCACCTCGGCCGCGGGTGACAAGGTGGTGCTTCTGCCTTGGATCTTCTCAGAAGAGCTGGTGGAACGGCGGCTGATGTGCCCAGGTGCACGGAGGGGACAGCAGGCCAGCGGTGGGGCTGCAGACAAGCTGCCCCATGCCCAGGACTTAGTGCAAGGGGGGCTGTGGCGGCATTAGCTGTCCCCGCACGCCTCTTGGCCGCGCCCGGGCCTGACGGGAGCAGTGACCCCACAACGTCCCCCCAAAAGGCTCCAGACCGGGACGTCCCCTCCCCGCCGGGCCGCAGCAGCACCGTCCCGCTGCGCCTCCGCCCTCCGCCCACTCCTGGGCACCGGCTGTGCCCCGGGGCCGGGCCGGCGAGCAGGGAGGGGAGCCATGAATCACGGCCGAAGGAGCCGGGCCTTGCACAACCGGCGCTCCCGGCCTCAGCCCACCCGGCCAGCTCGGAGAGAGCGCTGGGGCCAGCCGCCCCTCGCCCAGACCTCCCGCGGAGGCCAGCGCCAGGCCCGAGGGGACGGTCTCCTCACAGCTCCCCGGCTTGAAGGGACAAGGGAGTCCGCTCTCCTCATGTCACCGGCCCCGAGCGGACAGTGAGTCCAGTCACCTCATGTCACCGGCCCCGAAGGGACAAGGGAGCCCAGTCACCTCACAACGCCGGCCCCGAGGGGAAGAGGGACCCGCCGAACAAGGGGACCGCAGCCGCCCGCTCTCCTCACGCCGGTGCCGGCGGGGGTCTGCGTCCCCCCAGCCCCAGCCCAGCCTCCCGCCCGGCACGGCGGCCTCACCGGGGTCGTCCTCGTCGCGGGGCACCTTGCGGAAGCAGTCGTTGAGGCTGAGGTTGTGGCGGATGCTGTTCTGCCATCCCGCCTTGCTGCGCTTGTAGAAGGGGAAGTTCTCGGCCACGTACTGGTAGATGTGGCTGAGGGTGAGCTTCCTCTCGGGGGCGCTCTGGATGGCCATGGCGATCAGCGCCGAGTACGAGTAAGGCGGCCGCACCAGCTTCAGCAGCTCCTCCTGGCTGGCCAGGCTCAGCCAGCTCAGCCCCGCGCCGCCCGCCGACGGCGAGCCGGGCGCCGAGGGCGAGCCCACCAGCTGCCCGCCCCGCGAGCAGCCGTACGAGGCCGGCGGCAGGAAGGGAGCGGCGGCGGCGGAGCCGGGCGGGCCCTGCAGGTAGGGCGCGGGGCTGTTCATGCCCCACAGGTAGCCG
>VXBL01001075.1:2170655-2191349 GCA_013400195.1 Aramus guarauna
TTCAAGGGATCCGATCCCCCTTTCCCATGGATGCGATCGTCCCTGATCCGTTCAGCCCCGAAATTGAGGTCTGGGGGAGATTAGCATCGCTGCGGTTGCCCCGACGGCAACGCGAAGGGTGAAATTCACTTAAACTCTGTTATTTACGTGTAATTTTGCTGCGCGGCTTGCAACAGCCGGGGCTGAGATCGCAAAGTTAATTAGCTTCGGATAAGGAATTGCCCGAAATTAAACAAATAAACAACATCGGCACGTTCGCTCGGACTGCGGGAGGAAAGGGCTGGCAGTCGCCGGGCGCGACTTCGTGAATCAAAGTTGCTTTTCGCCTTCGTGCTTCGGGGCAGCTTGAGGGAAAGCGCATCCTTTCGCAGAGAAAAAGCTCTCGGCATTCGTAACGATCCCGACACCCCGGGGTTTATACGGGGACCGGCTCCGGCAAATCCTCCTCGTCCGGAGCAAAGCACACGATCAGACCCACACGTATAACAAGAAAAAATCCGCTCAGTTGTGCGGGAGAATTTAGTTTTTGTCGGTCTCTCAGAAGATGTAAATCCCCGGGTCTTAAAGGGGATTGTTACTCCGTTCTCTGCCGGTAAAGACGGGTAAAAAGCCCTTTTCCAGGTACAGATGCGAAGCGCTCTCCCCAGGGCTGTAGGCGCCGAGTGTCTTGATTTGACATCACGATTTTGAGGAAACAGGAGCGTTTGGGAAAAGCCTTTTAGCGTTTTATGGCTTCGATAGAATAGTTACAAACGCACATGGAAATCAGTGAAGCTGAATCGGGGCAGTTTTCCCGGGCTACCTCCAATCCCAAATTTTCATCCCTTGTGTGATCTAAGCAGGGACGTAATAACTGCAGGATTTCCACCATTATATTTCGTTTTAAAACAAGTGGACAGACAGTTTGGAGACAGAATCGCTTAAAAGTGAGCATCATGAAGAATTATGATTTTGAGTTTCCTCCTTTACTCACAAGGGGAGGTGTTTGGGTTTTGGGTTTTTGTTTTTTTTTGGGGGGGGGGGGGCTTGGGGGTTGGTTTGTGGGGTTTTTTGGTCTTGTTATTTTGCTTATTTCTGTCACTGTTGCTGATTTTATTTTGTGTCTTTTGGGGAAAGAGCTTACTGTGTGTATTTGGATAGCCAGAACAGCGGGAGAAAATCTTACATTATGTTTCGCAAGGTGTCTTTTCCCTTCTTTGCTTCCTTACCTTTATTATTTATTACAGCTCCGCATCTCTTTGGAGAAGGATCGTACAGGAAAATGCTGACTTGAAGTCTGACCGGACATCAGGCATTTAAAACAAGCTGTTTGTGGGAAAATCACAGCTAGAAAGGGCATCTAAAGGGCAAGAAGCAGGTAGATTTTTAAAAAGCAACTTCCCTCTGTGTTTGAGGAGCTAAGCCGAAAATGTTATTTTCTAAAATTCCAACAAATCTGTGTTTATCCGTTTGCTCAAGAAAAAAAAACAACCATGCTCGTTGCAGGAGGGAGAAGAGCGGTTAGTGGTATTGCTGTATCGCTCGAAATTGCGATTTTTGCTTCAGAGATTTGATGCGTTTGGGCAAAGGCAGAGCCATCTAGAGGAACAGCCCGGCTATGGCGGGGCGGGGAAGGCAGTTTCCCTCAGAGGCATGTTATGCTGCCTTCGAGTTTTCTTTAGTTGATTTCTCTGCTTCCAACAAAGGAAAGGGGTGAGAAAATAATGCTGAATTAGCTCTAATAAAAATGCGTGTCCTCAGAAAACTCCAGCTTGCTTTACTAAATAGTAAGGAACGTGAAACAAAAATAGCTTTAGAGAGGTTATTACATAGCTGGGATGGCACGGATATGCAAACCAACACTTAAATTAAAGAGTGGAAAGAATAAAGCTTTGATGGCGTGATGGATGTAAAAATGTTTAATTTTCTTAATGCATTTATCCTGCAAGTAGCATGCAGTGTTGCCTCGAAACATCGTCAGCTCTCAGTACAAACCTGTTGCTGTTCCCTTCTGCCAAGAGCAGCATGAAGAGATCCAGCACTCTGCCTCCCTGCTTTCTAAAGAGTGCTTTTTTCCAGAGAGCTCTGGGAGGCATTTGCCTTTCAGAAACGCACCGAGAAGCTGGCAAGCGAGGTGCTGAAATGCAAAACCGAAAGCAGTTTCAAGGTAAGAGTCTGAGGCTACTGTCCATCACTGCGAGCAGGTTCGGGGTTGGGCTTGAGCGACGCTGTGAAATTATTGTTGCTCCCAAGTCGCCAGGACATTCGTTAGCATCGGTGTTATGAGCATGGACGTGAGGTCTGCTGGGTAGGGGAGCCCATGGCACCTGGGAGTCGGGGCTGAACCGTATCCCCAGCCGGCTGCGATTACACGCAAAGCTCTCCAGCCAGCTGCCTTGGAAAGTGTTTCAGGACTTCCCGAGGAAAAGTGCAGCAGGAGAACAAAGTCCTCCCCATCCTTGCCTTGTGCTAGCCACACCGTTCGCTTTGGTGTTGTGCTTGTCCTTGTCACAAACGCAGCAAGCGCTTTTCTCTCTTGCAGGAGGACACCGTCTTTGCCTCTAAGGCCCTGCTCCTCTGAACATGTAGGTACAGGCTTAACTTTCCTGTTGTGAATCTCAGGTGTGTACAGCTGAACGCAAACCTGAAAACGCTTCAGACCTCAGCACCCAGCATCGCAGCGGGAACCGATGCCTGCACCCACCTGGGTTTCTTCATTTCCCGAGGATACTGAGGTCTAGACACATGGAATGTGTTGGAGGATCGGGACATAATAACCCATATTGGCTGCTATTGACTTTACCACTAGGAGGGAGACCAGGATCCCTTCAATGGCTCCGAATTGCTGCAGTGAAGCAGGAACCACAGGTTTGGTTTGTTTTGGCTGCATTTGCAATATAAGTCTCACTTTCTCCCTAGGGCTGGCAAGAGGCAAGGCAGTAACTCGATGGCCCACGTACAAAAGAGTTCTTCGTGTGCAGATTGTATCTTTCTCCGGAGTCATCAACAAAATTGGGAATGAGTTCTTCATCCTCAGGGACAAGACAGGAGAATTATCTTTTCTCTCGCAGTGGTCCAGGACTGCGATTCCACTCTCAAGAATATCAAAGAATTGCCTAAGAACAGCTCAAATTAAATTGAGACTGTAGAACCACTCACTAAGCCTATTCCTTCCTAGACTGGGTGCCTTACACCTATTAATCTGCTCTAAGTAAGTCCCTTTTTCGCTCACCCTCTGATTTGTCCTGTAAATGGGTAACAGAGAGAGAGTATCTGATGGTGTGCAATAGATGGTTCACTGCCTTGAATTTGGGAAGGGTGTTCTGTGTATGTGTATACAGGTTTAAGTAATTTTTGTCCCTTACCTAAGGAGAATACTGTATTTTCCTCCCTCCATGTATCTAGTCATCTATTGGACTGAAGTTCTGGCGATCAAATTTTACCAACTTACCTTATGATAAGATCAGAGGTTTTCAAATGGTTCTTGATTTTTCAAACCCTACAACATTTCCTGGGGAGGTGTCCTCATTCCATGATTTTTCAGGCTACCGACAACAGACTTGGTTTGGTTTTGTTTCTAGTTCCTGGTCTCTGTAAAAGCACTGCAGGCTGCAGACTGAGGGTTTTGGAATAGCAAATATTTTCCCAGTATGTTTATATGGTGCTGAGCATGATGGAGCCCCTAGACTCCGCCACAAAGCAAAGAATAAATCATAATTTATCGCAAGCGGTAGTTACTCCAGGACTTCGGGCTGTTGTGAGTGAACGCCATCGCTGAAAGAAGCCGTTCTGCTCTGTGTCCACTCCTGGCTGCTTCTTCTGGCTGCTGTGCTCGCACAACTGTTTCTGTGCCTGTGGACTGGGGCACTGATCCAGCTCAAAAGGAACACCCTCTTCCCAATTCTTTTTTATTTTTTTTCCCTCCCTTTTTTTGCCCCCCTCAGGTTAGTTTTAGCCTGGGCCTGCCTAGCCCCTTCCTGAATGAGAGCTTGTTAGCGACTGATTAGCCAAAGTTTTGATAAAAGCTTCATTGTTTGTAGCTTTTGTAAGCTACCCAGCGCTGTGCTCCTAATAAAAGTGGGATTAAATAGACACCTTGGGAGTGAGACGTTTACAAGCGGGAATTTCAGAGTTTTGGGGGACAAAGGGATGCGGCCAGGCTTCAGTAACTCTGCGTATCAGCCGTGATTTTACCAGTACTGGGATAGACACCTGGCTTTTGGGTTTTGGAAGGAAGAGGAGCCTGGTGGGAGACAGAGGGAAGTCAACTGTTTGCAGGTGGATTAAGCACACGCTCCAGGTGTTTGGAAGCATGTTTGCAGAAGCTCTCAGCGCCCTGCATTCCTCCTGCTTCTCCTCAGGCTTAAGATTTATAAAAAGCGTTAAAAAATCACCACTCCGATCCCACAAATCTAATCCTTCCTCGTTCTATTTTTGCAACAATAAAAAGTTGGCCCGACAACGAGGTGTGACCAACTTGGTGCTATCGGATAAGGTCTTTCTGGGAGGAGTGTTAAGCAGGGAGCTTCATCCCTCCTGCTTAAAGCTAGAAGGTGACCTGGGCTGAAATAAAGCAACATTTTTGTGCTTTCTGCGTGTTTTTGATGCGTAATGGGATGTTTGAAATGGATCTTTGTGCTCTGGTTGCCGTATAGTGATCATTCCTGTAGACTAGGGTAGAGGCCAGTATCTTTTGGTCTCAATTCATCAGAATAGGCCACTTCTCCCCCTGGAATGAGTAATGGAAGTGAAAGAACATGAAGATAAATTTACGGTCAGCTAAGGTAAAAATAGTCAAAACTCTTCATAGATAAAGGCAGTAGCTGCCATCACCACCACCACAAGGAAACAGAGGAGTATTAAAATAATATTTCTTTTCCATGTTGTCTGGGGGAGAAAATCAAATAGTGTATCAGGTGCTGGTGAAAGAGCATTTTGGGCCCCGTTAATAACTAGGGATTATGTTTGATAGCAACCACATAAATTAAATATTTTATAATCAGCCAGTCCTGGTAATTCACAGCCCGGAGTTTTGGAACTCTTGAAAACAAGAACATATGGGTGGGCCATTGACGCTGACTTTTCATTTTGGGACACTGGAAAGATTTTAGAGGACAAAGTAAAAATAAAATTGTTGCAAATGAGTGTGTCTATATAGAAAATAGGTCCTGTCAAATCAGTTTGCTGTTGTTCTCCAGTAAGAGTAAGCCACTCTTGATGTAACTGTTTCCTCAGTGTTTGGTTAGTTTCATGTTGGAGGTGGATTTTTTTTTTAAAAAGGGTATAAAATCAACACGGTGCAAATTAGGTGGCTCTAATGGTTAAACAGAGATTTCCAAATGTCACTGTGAAAAAGGAATCCTTGAGTCTCTTTGCAGGGAAATCCTGTGGAAACCAGTTCATTATTCTGTTTCTGTCATTGGTTTCGGGGGGAAGATGAAGAATGAAAGCCAATCGAATGTGTAGGAATCTAAAACTGGGGCTATGGAGTGTTAAGTAATAAAGAGGACAGTTCACTGACACAGGACTGCCTAGATCTCTGCGTGGAAATTGGGAGAATATACGAAGGATGTCTTTTGATACAGAAGAGTGAAAGGACACATTTAGGGACAAAATCTGAGATTGATGAGGTGATGGAGTCTGTCCCGAAGTTAATTTTTTTTTTAAAGTTGTGGTTCTTGTGAATAATCATCTGTTCCTTGTTGTGACCTTGGGGTGAATGATGCATGGAAACGAAGAACGATCTTGAGGGTCTTTTCCAACCTAAATGATTCTATGAATTACAATAATTTTGTATTGGTAGCACCTGTAAAATCGGGAGTAGCAGGATAAAGTAACAGGGATGAAGTTGTTTACTATCCAGTCAAATACAAGAGCTAGGGGACATCAAATGAAACTGGTAGGAACCGTGTTCCTGGGAAGATACCAGGGCACACGACGTGCAGCTAAGCCTTGAAGCTTCCCAAGGAACCCTCTTTCATTACTTACGGGAAGGGAACATTGTGGGTGACTTGTTTGCAGCCTATAAACACCTGCGCGAGCGCAGAAGCACGAGGACAAAGTTGTAAAGGAGTCAGTGGCCAGAACTGAAGCAGGGCAGATAGAAGGGGCTCGGTTCAGCTGCTCGCACAGGGATAGCTGGGACTATTTGAGGTGCTTTGCAGTCTCCGGTGGTCCCCCGCTGGCACTGTTTCAAGTCTGTCAGGCATTGCAGACATCTCAGACCTCAGACAGCGCTGAACACCCTTGTGTGCAACTGAATTAAGTACAAAATATCGGGTTTTACTGTCATGCATAGTTAGTGGAACAACCTACCGGGAGTTTTTGTGGATTCTCCACCAATATTAAAATCAAGATAGGACTTTTTTTTTTTTTNTCTAATGCATACTTGAAAGATGACTGCTACTAAGAGAAATCTTAGCCTGGATCCTTCTGCATGCACGTGGGCTGTCCACAGTGATCTCCCGTGTTCCCATTTTCCCACCAGCAGCCCTGCCTTGAACATCGCACTGTACTCCAGCTCCAGCCCCAAAGCTTTCCCCAGCTGGTTTGCTGTCTTTGCCCTGCGCTTAATTTTACCCACTACAGACAAGTTCAGTGATATTTCTGTCCAGGTTTTACTGCCCACCCAGGCAGGTGGTTTTGGCCATCTAGATACCGCTGTGATGTGTAAATAAGAATTGCTCTCTCTTGGAAGTGTGGCTCTTATGAGAAAGGCTGAGCACCTTGTTATCCCCTAAGCCAAAAACCCACTCATGAGAAGTGCTCGGAAGATGCTGGGCAACATGTGCTGAGACCCACAGGGCCGTGTCTGCCATGAAGGCTGCTAGCAAGAAATGTTTTGAGCTCTGTTCAGTCTTCTTGGCCATGTAGATGCTATCTGATATCTCTAACCAGGTCAGCGTATGATAAAGGGAAGTGGTCCAGTGAAGGGATTGCTGTTAACGGAAGCTTTGGTGAGCAGAAATGGGAATCTGAGATCACTTTTGGTAAAATCTCACTGTTGATGAGCAAGGTAGAGATGTAGCAGCGTAATACTGTATGCCTTTTGCAAACCGTGTTTTAAGGCAATGATGCAAAACTCAAGGGAGGCATCAGCAGGAATCACGGTAGTAAAAAGAAAACGCTGGTCAACTCAAATTTTGGACATTTTTCAGAAATCAGCCCTTCAATTTAGTGCTGTGGAACAGGTTCTGTAGTGCTTATAGACGTATGGGCTCCTATGACAGATACCAAGGAAGAATTTCCTTTATTTCTTTGAAGAATTTCAGGCGATTTTGCTACCAGTCAAGGCATGCCTAAGCCATACCTTGGGAGTGAACCATTCATGTACCCAGTGACTGATGTTCATGACTGACTGGCACATGCCAAAGATTGGCAAAAACAATACTAACCAGGAGGAAATATGGCAAGTGCCTGCAGGCTTTCATGAGGCTCTACAGACTCTACATATGCAAAAAGAGGTGCAAGTGCAAACTAAACAGGCAGCAGAGCTGACAAGCTCTGATTAGCATTTAGGAAGACCAAAAGTAGCAAGTAGAGGAAGAACAAGCACTGGGTATCCCCTGGAGCAGTGGTCTTCTGCAGTCATAACCTCATCATCTGTCTCAACAACATTCATTTAACGTGGCTTGGTGAGAAAGAAAGCAGGCAGCCACTGAGCCTGGGCGTTGGAAGATATTCTCCACCTGGCCAATGCTTAGCAGAATGCACAGGTGAAAAGACCTTTGCCTGAGCAGGCATACCCAGAGCTGGGCAAAAGTCAAATAGCAAGGGCAGTCAACGAGAATTGGTTTAAAAAGTAAGGCAGCATTAAAACGTTCTTGTGAAAGTCCAAATCAAAATGGCCTTTTATAATAGATGCTGAGGAAGAAGAGCAAGTGTACTCTCCACAACATTTAGGTTGAGGAGAGCCCCTCGCTTTCAGAAAAGGACAGGTTGAAGAGATGAGTGAAATATTACCAGAGTCTTTACAGATGACTGATCAAGAGATGAAGAGTTGCTCAGTGTTTGGGAGATTATAACGCATCAGAAGGAGGACAACAAGAAGAATCTTGCTGGCAGAAGCAGCAAAGAAGGGTCAGGAGACTGAAGAATCTGAGGGGCTGAGAATCGATGGGGCTGTAGTATGGGTCATGGACTCAGTCCGTCAATTGTGTGTTACCGGGAAAGAAAAGATCCCTTAAATGAGGAAAAGGGGATCCTAGTAAGCAAATTCCCGCAATGGTGGCCTTCCAAATTCTGTGCACTTCCTGATACCTAAGCAAATTCCTCACTGTTCCTTGCTGGAGGATTCAGAAGGTGGATTTGGTTTCCACAAAGCAAGAGGGACAGTACAGGAAAACCAGTGCAAGAGGCTGGTCACTGGCAAGTTCAGAGATATCAAGAACTTCGGTTGCACAATTTCAAAAAGTCATTTAACCCAATGTGTTGCAATAGGTGTGTGGAGTGTCTTAGGGCTATATGATATGTGTAAGAAGCTGCTGAAAAACATTATGAAGAGGTGAGGTCAGCAGTCCTGGTCAAGAGCAAGCTGAACAACTGGTTCAACACAATGACTGGTAACAGGGTGACTTGATAATTTGCAGCAACTTCTGAAGCTGCCTGTAGAAAGCGAAGGATGGAGTTACAGTCACCAAAGACTTTGGGCAAAGTCAGACAAGGAGATCAAGAGCCTGAGCATGATCACATCTTCAGTGGTGGTGCCTGTTCATCAGATGTGCTAAGTCAGGTTGCTGTGTCCGATGATGAATGATGCAGATCAAGCATTGGCGTGGGCCAGACAAAGACCAGGAGGGAAGGGAGAAAGGATGAGAACTACACAGGCAGGTAGCAGCAGGGTGGACAAGATGGACTGCCCCATTTATCTGAGAAATTTCACCACACAAGACAGACAGCAGCAGATCCCTCTACAGAGATGTGAAGGAGGATGTAGTTGGCACATGTGGGCGTAGATCATCTGAAACAGTCATGGCAAATCATGAAAGCAAAAACCAGGCTGCTCAGTAGGTCCCTGTCCTTGGCCTATGTGCAAAGAAATGGACAATCAGGAAGGCAAATCAAAAAAAGACAGCTGGTATTTGCAACAAAACGTGACAGATTGTGAGACCATGTCAGAAATGGGACAGTCAGCAGTAGGATTTACAAAAGTGACGGTTGTCTGTGTGAGGAAACTGGCTGCTGGCTAATCACTTTCAAGGTACCCTGTTCTTTGTTTTGGTAATGGGAAGAGGATTAAGATGCTGATGGTAGGAGAAATTAGATTATATGTTTTAATTTTGATTTTTATTTTCTTTACAATTTTCTCAACAGAGGGGTTCACCCTTAGGTACTGAATTTACACCTACCTCTGTAAGCTGCTACTTCCTAATCTTCATAGACCCTTTGAGTCTGCAGTCTGTGTGGACCTGAAGGGGTGGATGACGAAAAAAAACGAGTCTGTATTTGCTGAACACAGTGGAGCACTTGAGAATGACTTGTAACTGTCCTCTATGGTCATTCATCTGCGGGACAAAAAAATAAAGGGCAAACCTCTCTGAAAATGGAGATGGCAAAGACAAGGGAACTGAGAGGGAAAAGGGGCAAACAGAAGATTTATGCCTGCAGCAGTTTCAAGTTCATCCTAGAGCAATGAAGCCACTGTGAGTTTCCAAACACTGGAGCTGCGACACCAGATCACTCTAATGGGCCAGGCAGACAGAGCCCTGCGAGACAGCAACCAACACCAAGCGTGCAGAAGAAGAGGCAAAATCCAACTTGAATTTCTACCCTCGCCTCTTGACGAGTAATCTGGCTCTTTACAAGTCAGGAGGTTTCTGTGGAGTGGTGAATTCACATTGCATAGTTCCAAAGTTTTGGATGGGATCCCTAAAAAAAAAAATAATAAAAAAAAGAAATCAAATGTGCAGGATGAAGAGAACCAGATGATTTAATCTGGGCTGTAGGAAGAGTGAGTGAGATAGAGGTGATTGAGCAGCATCAAAGGGTGACAATCAATTTGAATTTCCCCAGAAGTGATGTTGATGCCTGTGCTGCTTCTCCCTGTGCTTTTCCTTTAATTAAATACCGAATGTTCCATTAGTAGTTGGAATAACACGCTGTTCTTGGGGAAAAGAGAACCCAAGTAATCCCCTTATCTGCTAAAATAGATGATTTCTAGTAGATTAAACAATGGCCTTTCAGCTACCAGAGCATAGTTCAGGCCATAATTGAAGTCCTCTCCTTGGCCTCTCCTCGGTCCCTCGCAGCCAGTAGTCCGTAGAGCCCCATCATCAGAGATAACCTCGGTGACTCTTGTCTGCAGTGAGTGTTTCTCCAGATGAGGAGATTAGTCAGAGATAAAGCATATTACCTGAAAATAATAAGTGATTACGGTCCCAAACTGTCTCTCCACATTCATTTCATGCTGGTTAACCCTTGCAAAACTGGCTGCTGGTAGGGTTTAGGTCTTTGAAGAGGAGGGAGGGTGAAGGGAGGTTTCCCATGAGTGGAAAAGGGGAAATTTTGCCTTTTGTTTTCTGTGTCTTGCCCTGGGTGGGGATTTCGGGGCATGGCAGGAGGCACTCGGCTCCTTGCGCTGCTGCGTTCTGCGGAGGAGATGGAGCTTTGCCTCGCAGTGTCCTTGCGGGGTGCCATCACCTTCTGCCTCCCCATGCTGGTCAGCTTGGAGCTGCAAGGTCTTAAAACTCCCTTGCAAGTCATCTAACATTTACTAGCAACGCGAAAACATACCAGATGCCCGGTACGTCCACACTGGCTGTATTTCCACTGCAGCTTTAAACAGGACTGGGTTGTGGGCCCGGCCAGTGACCTGCAGCAGTCCATGCTGTTAAATCATGAGCGTGGGCTAGGTGTGTTTTGGGGTTAACAGTACTCTCCCATGCCCAGGCATGGCTCAGAGGCTATGAACTTCTCAGTGGGCAGTTTTCATGGGACCGATCTGCTGGCTGGGCTGTGTGGATGTGAGCTCAGGGCCAAAGAACAGTCCCTGGTATTTTTCCCAGCGCGGATGTATCTGCTCTGACTGGACAACATGAAATCATTTACTGCTGTCATATTAATTCAACAGGAGATCCAGAGAAATACAAAAACCTCGCAAGGTTTTTATAGCAAATTGTCTACATGTCTAGCAGAAAAAAAAAAAAAAAGAACATATTGTGGTTCTCTACAAATTCAGGCTGGTTGCCTAGGTAGGATGGAGAGAAGAAATGTAAAATAAAACTCAGGTTGAAGAAATGCCTTGAAATCTGCTTATGGGGCATTGCTGTTATGACTGCTGGGAGTGAACTCCTGTGCTGCAGAAAGCAAGTGTCCTGATAGGAAGATCTTTTCCTTGGTCTCCCTGAAAATATTACAGGTGAAGTCCTGGCCCTGTTCCTCACTGGGAGTTTTGTTAACGACTTCATTAGGACCACTGCTGTTTCATTCATAAAGGCATCTCCCCAGCTCTCATGCCATTACAGCATCCTCCGTCTGTCATCGGGCTGGTCTCCATGAGTGAGGGACGAGCGGGTCCATCCTTCTTCCTCTAAATGCTTCATCAGCCGCTCCCTTGAAAACTGTAAATAAAGGCCGCTGGGGATAGCTTTTCTGCTTGACCCCTCACCTGAAATGAAAATAAAGGTGGCTGAATTTCATCCTGACGTGGAGCTCCTTCCCGAGCTGGCTCTTTCCCATAGCTGTTGACAGTTACCTGCCAAGCCCCATGGTTACCTTTGATTTTGCCGTAATGACATCTCGGTACTTAGGATGGCTCTGGGACTGTAATCCTCTCTGCAGCCTTAACCAATTTATGGGGTAACCTGAGACCAGGCTCTCGCTTCCCCATCATCTTGCCTCTTGTTAATGCTCACCGAAGGTATCAACAAGTTAAATGCCAGGGGTTTATTTTATTGCATGCTCAGGGTTGGTGAACGTCTGAATGCACACGTGCTGTAAATCTCCGCTTTTAGAGGGTAGCTGCATGCACTTGCCACAGTAAAACTGCACAGTATTTTATTTCCCCAAAGCGTGCTGCTAAAACAAATGGTTTGTTAGCAATAACCAGGCAGCGCTCCAAGGAGCTTTTAGGAGCAACAGTGAGAATTCAGCAAAGTGGGATTTATCCACTGTTTTGCCACAGATTTTCTGTGTGATCTGCAGCTTGCTTTGTCTTGGAGTGCTTCGTCTTTAAAATCCTTCAAGTCAAAATCCTTTATCTGTCTCGTGTGTTTAGACCGTAAGCTCTTCAGGGCCAGGGCTTCTTTTGTTGGCGTAACAGCTTTTATAATAACTCTCCTCAGATCTTTAGAGGACCTACCTGTGCGTGTATAATACAGTGATAAAAGAGCAGCCTCAGCTTCATCGCAGTGAATGTACCTGGCATTAGAGGAGGACACGAGTCCTGGTTCCTGCTCCCTAACCAGTATTAATTGCCTTTTCTAAAGGAAATCTCAGGGAAGATGATTTACACGGCGGCGGAAGTAGGAGGAGGATCCCCGGGGAAAGCAAACACTTGAGACTTCAAGGTGGGATGGCTTCGGTGGCACACTTCTCTAATGACCATCTGATCCAGGAGGTGCCCGCTTCCTAAGCACAGATCAAAGACAAAAGGTGACTTCTGAAATGACATGCAACCACCTCTCACATTGCTTAAATTCTCTCCTCCTGCTGGCGTTTGATCTCACTTTACTTTTCCTGTCACTGGAAGCAGGTGGTTGCTTTATTCTCCCCGACAAGTTTAGATCAGCTGAACAGCTAATGGCTGCAGTGGGAAAATCTCCTGGTTGCAGACCCAGTCCAAACCTTGGTGCAGTCAATGGAAAGGTTCCTCTTCGCTGTAGTCAGTTGTGGATGAGGTCTAGATGAACTGATTTGGAGCAGTTGTTATCCTGCCAAACTTGCCTTTAAGAAGGCAAACCCTGAGCTCCTCTAGACGTGTGGGGGATATGGCTTGAGGATTTTCTATTATTGCTAGCAAGGACTCGGGGTTGGTAGTGTGGGCTCTGTATGGTGGCTCCACTGACTGCAGGTGACAACGTCAGGCTCTTGGCCACCGTGAGATCTGTGACAAATGTGATTGCAAGTGACGGGCACAAGTCAAGCCAATGTCATATTGTAACCAGGGTTTTGTTAGATTAAGAGCCTCCCCGAGACTTAGGTGACTTGCATGCTCTGCTCTGAATTTTGCCTATTATTCCAACATGTCTGTAACGCATGGTGCTGTTCTGCCGTACTCGTGTGAGCCTATCTCTAATTTTAACCTTCTCCTTCCAAGGAGAAAGAGAAGCAGAATTTATCTAAGAGGCAAGCTCTTAACAAAGCCTCGGATATCTGATACACATAATGGTCCCAGAGGCATGTTTACTTTGGATTGAGTGAGTGAGTGAAAACCATTTTGGAAGGGCTTTTTCACCTCTAGTGACTTAACCTAACGAGGAGAAAAGTGATGTGGTTAAAGGGCTATTTAAACAACGGCATTAGTGAGCAGATTTAGGTTCTCCAACAATACCTATATGTATTTGCCTTACACAGGTGCATAAATATGCATTGATTTGTATCACAGGACCCATCGCATAGACAGTGCTGAGATTTCAGCCTTCCTCTGCTGATGGATGCTTTTTTGGGGGAACCGTGAGCAAACAGCTGATTGTTTTAGGAGGCTATAGCAGAACTGCCCAAAGATTTGGGACACCACCATCGAGTTCACCAGCTGCCCTTGTCTTCTGCATAGAGGAGCGTCTGTGCAATAAGGAGTTTGACTTTGAGGACTCAATCCTGTAACTGATTTAGGTGGTGGAAGAGAGCTACAGATTTAGGCTGAAAGATGCTGCTTATTTCTGACCACAAGGTGCCACAAATGTCCCAACAATTTATCAAGAAAACCGGAGAGAAGCATGGAATAAATAACTCCATGGGAAACCATGCTGGACTGCTGCACTGCCACGGAAGTTCATGTTTTTAGACCCAAATGGATGACTGACCTCATGCTGACAGAATGGGCTGTCAACACTTGTCCCTTGAAGAAGAGCCTCCCCTTTGCGCTTTGTCTCCTCGTGGTGATAACGTGAATGGAGATTCACAGATTACCCCCTGCCTCTTTCACGCGATGGGGGTCCTGCTTACTGATCGCCTCCCTCTTTCAACATCCTCATGGGGGCAATGAATCTTATTCCTAGCCCAAAGAACACTTGTCAAGAGCCGGGTTGACAGAGAGGTATGTCCTCCTTGGCCATGTTTTCTTGCATTAAATTGTTAATAGCTGAGATGGTTCACCTGAACCCTGCCTGGTACCCAGGGCACGGTACCTTGCACAAGAGCAATACAGGCTTAAATAGCACCGTTGCCATTTCACAAGTAGAAAAAAAGCAGCAAGTAGGGGAAGTTAGGGCCAAATTGAGGTGAAATTCATCTCTGTATCATGTTCCATATGCTACTGCGGTCTTACTGAGGCTATGAGATTGACTTTCCAGAGGTGCGTAGGTACCTGTAAGCACAGGGAAATGTCCAGCAGGATGCCAGGAAGGAGCTGCACAGATCGGGTGCGCAAATATCATTGCTTTACATTATAATTAAGATCCTTGACTTTAATTTAAACTTTTCCCATCTGATTTTAAAGGTCCTGAACTCAGCTGTCATGCATTTTGGCCTTTGGAAAATTCTCCCAAGGTGCTGTTAAAACACATAATTATCTGCCTTTGACAATCCGGTCCTGCCTGGCTTGTAATTTCTTTGTATCCATGCACATAGCATGATGTGGAGAGGGCAAAAGCACCAGCACCCTCTGAAAACCTCCCTGGATGTTTGGGGTGATCGTTGCCTTGAGAAACGGGCACTTCCAGGCTCCTGACCCTGGGAATCTCAGCCATCGCCTCCCTGGAATATTGTGGAAATAAACCAATTATTTAAGAGCAATTTTCTCCTGCAAGTGTTTATAGCACAGTGTTGGTCTTCAACATCAACTTCTGTCTTAGCGATGTGCAGACAGCTGCACTGGCAGCAGCCGTGCAGGGTACAGTGAGCCCTCTGCAGTGAACTGCTCCTAGGGCAGGGAAGCTTCAGAAAAATGTAAGAAAGTATTCAGCTGGGAGGAAGGTGGGGAGGAAAAGGCACAGGAAAAGCTGCCTGGTCAACAAAATGCTGACAAAGCAACCCCATGGCTGAGATTCCCAGGTAACACTGAAGTGCCCGGCGCTGCTTTGTGTAGCCCAGCAGAGTTTGAATGGTCATGCAGCGGTCGATGCTGTAGAGAAAGGGTGATTACAGCTGCTGTGAAGCCAACACAATATTTCCATTCATTCCACTTGGATGTTTCCCTCCTGGTGCTTCTCATGTGCAGCCCTCACCAAGCACTGTGTGCAGGGATGCCAGGGGAGGGATCTGACACGCAGGACCATCCTTCTGCAAAGTTTCCTTGTACCAGGGGGCTCAAGAGAAATCTGGGACCGTTGCAGGGAATTGGTATCGCAGGAGAGATAATCACACTGCAGCCCACAAGTGTCTGTGAAGGAAGTTTTAAAAAGTCCATATGTATAAAAACACTTAAAAAAAAAAAGGCATGTGGCTGGTTTACTTTTTCTCTGTATCTGAATTAGCAATGAGGAGGCAGATAAGCTCTCTTGGAGGTAGAGGAAGGTGGGAGTTGGGAGTTTGTTTCCTACCCACTTCTAATTGGGATTATGTTGGCAATTATCAGCCCCATCATTTGGTATTTGGGAAGAAGAAATGGGAAGCTGAACAGCAATAGTGGGCTGCTCCTGCATGAACTATCCTGGCAAAATGCCTTTTAATTTCATGTGAGCGGTGCCTGCGAGAAGATGGAAGGATCGAGCCATCATCAAGGGAGATCAGGATTTGGAGCCAGGTTTTGGAAATTGTCTCCTATCTCAGTAATGAATCAGGCACCTTAGGTGAAATTTGGATCCTACTGAATAAGCATTTTGGTTTTTTGAGTTTAGCAGGGCCAAGATTTCACCCCTAACTTCAGATATATCCAAACACTGCTGTGCCTGCAGCTTGGAACTAGTTACCAATGTTACATCCTAAAATTGGCTCTCATTTATGTTAGTCTTGCACGACCTGATTCTGCTCCCCTGTAACTGATGTGGGTTCAGATACTGAGCTCAAGATGAGAGGGCTGTCCCGCCTTTACCGTGCTGCTTTACGGGATTATGATATTTCAAAAGTAAATCTTCCTAATTTATTTTATTCCTGGTAATTCTAGAGTGCAGACTTGGTTTTGTTTACATCAGAAATAGAATCCATTTTCCCTGCCCTGGAAGGAAGACACTCTCAAGGGCTTACTGCTATTTGTGTGTTTGACTTTAAGGCAGAAGTTTGTTCCTAATTAATTGAATAAGTGCTTTAATCCCTGGCCTGAGGGCTTCCCATAGAGCATTAGCTGTATTAAGAAGGAAATGGAGTGTAATCCCTTTAATATAAGCACAGGAGAACATGAGAGTTTCACATTTCTGAAAATAATTTCTTTCCTTGTTGCATTGTTTATCCTAATATTACTTTACATAAAATACCATGGGGACGAAGGGCTTCTCCTCCTGCCTGACGCCGGTGCTGAGCTGCTGGCAGCACACGACCCTTGCCAGGTTAGCATCCTCGGACTCCAGTTATACACTGGTGCGTAACAGGGTGCAAAGAGAAATAACTGGAAATTCAGCTCATTCCAATGGTGCCTGTGAACCCAGGTCTGTGACCGACTCTCCTCTGTATCCAGTGCAGAACAAAAAGGAAATTTCTGTCCCAGAATCAGAAACCCCGCAGAAATAAGCTCCCATGGACCTGTCTCCACATTCTTTCCCACAGAAATCATCTGACTGATCCAAACCAGAAGTTTTGTTCTCATTGCTCTTTAGGAAACTCAGCCCAGGATCCTGGAGCCAAGATGTCATCTTTCTGACTCCTGCATCATCACTGGCATTTACTACTATTATCATCACTGCAGTTCCAGAGAATCTCGTTTCTGAACTGATAGCCAGGTTCATGTGTAGCCACAGAAACTGAACTCTTGGATGAGATTCAGCTGACCAAACCCAGAGAGAGCAGTTTATTTCATCCTGACGTGTGTATCTAGGTTGGTCACATGAATTGGGATAAATGAGCCAGAGAGCCAGGAAGGATCAGCTCAGAGGGACACATCCACTTTGTAGACATCTAAAATTACCTGAGATTAGTCTCAGATGAGATGGATCCAAACCTGGTTAATGCTTGACATTTTTTAAAGAGATCCACTGCTTTGTGGATCTGGGCTGGTGTTCCTGTCCATTTGTGGGACAGAAGACTAAATCTGACCATCCCGTGCTGTCTTATGTTGCAGGTCATCAGAGGAAGAGAACCGCAATGTCTGCATGGGACAGTTCAGGTGTACTTGTCCACTCTCCAAGACCAAGCGGAGATCCCTGCTTGCCTTGCTTCTGCAATGTTTCCCACTCCTCCATGCAGTGTGGTGAGGATGCTGTTTTCTTCTGCTTTCAATGCCCCCACAATGGGTCCTTTCCTCTCATTTCTCTAGATACCTGGAGAAACCTGCTGCTGCAGGTAGCAGCTCCCCAGCTATGACTGTGGGGTGGCTTCTGCTGGAAGAAGCCCTCACCCCACACCAAGGCCTCCAGGGTTCTGGAGTGCGGGTGTCTCACAAAGGGGCAGAGGTTTCCCTTGTCCCTGGAAACACTGTGGCCACGCAAACACTGGTAGATCCCATCGCACACGTACCCTATCCCAGAAGGGAACACCCATATTCATCCTCCGGCTGGCTCTGGGGCTGGTGGATGGTCGAGTGCCACCATCTCTTCCCTGCTGTGTCCCACCAAGCTGCATCCCCTGAGGTGTCCGGCTCCATACGTACTAGTTGCTGGGCAGGACGGGTACATTTTGCAAGTTAGATGAAGTCAGTCATACTTTAACCACCAATTTGGGGTGCATAGGAGTCCTAGAGCCCCAGCTGAATCCCCTTGCTTCTGCCAGTACTCCACTCCAGGTCTCTAGATCCCTTATCCCTTGGGGCGATGTGGAGGAGAGGGTCTGGTTTGCTGGTTGGTAACTGAGTGACTTTTCTGCTCGAGGTTCCTGGTTCACCATGGTGGACACAACAAGGAAAACAGCGCACTCAAAGGTGAAGTACACACGGGGCTTTCATGCTCACCGGTGTTTGAGTAATGGGTTTGCAGGGTCTGCCAGGCTGGGAGGATAATAGAATAGAAGCTGGTGACAATATTTTTCTGGGTCCTGGCCAAAGGCAGCCACTAGTCTGGGAAGCTCAGAGGGGGGGAAAGAGTGGAATGCTAGAAAAAACAAGTGAGAATATAAAATACATTCTTGCCCATAATGGGTGACGTTGTTGCCAAGGCACAAGGAGCCCTCCTTTAGGTGCGGGTGATGGTTCCTTTTTATCACATGAGCCATGGAAGCACAGACCAGTGCCTTGGCTGGCCAGGCCACCCCTGCATAGTNCCTTTTTATCACATGAGCCATGGAAGCACAGACCAGTGCCTTGGCTGGCCAGGCCACCCCATCACAGTACCGCCGTCACTTACCACACAAAGAAGAGCTCATCTCCCCCAGCCCTCTGCCATGCATTGACAAGTTAGCACATTTAATGTTTTAGCATAAAAACAGCTCTCCTGGGTCAGCCTGAAGGCTCATCTCACCTGAATTCCTGGCTCCAGCAATGCCTGCGGTGGATGCCGAGGGAGGAGCACAGGAAACACGACACTCACATAGTGCTGCTTTGCTAAAATTCTCTCCCCATCTCCATCAGTTTGCACTGCGATGATTTTCGGTGTTAGGGCTTGAAATCCCTTGGCAGAGTTTTCCTCCATATTTTCCCCAATCGCTTTGCAGAATGAGTATCGACATTAGCCAGCAGTTACCTTTAAATATGTGATGAGCACATGGGAAATATTACTGAAATAGGAGATGCTGATTTAACCTGAGGGACACTGGACCTCAGCAGCTGATCAAAGTATTTCAGCAGCTTTATGTTAGTGCTCTGCCCAGAGGCGTCTGAGCAGTCAGAGGAGGTTTGCGAAAGGCAGGAGAAGGTGTTTGTTGCAAGGGACACCCTGGAACTAGGAGAGCTCCAGAGACCATTGCCAAAAGAGTGTAGGACCTCCCTGGCCACCCTGCTCGGGACTCGACTGAGCAAGGGGTTGCCCCTGTTGGACTGGCTCCAGGTGGCCCAGGGGACAGAGGCTGCACCCAGAAGAGCAGCTCATTCTCTCCTGAGCTACGAGGGACCGTTTTGAGTTTGTTATCACTGCTTTTGAAGGGTTCCCCCAACTCCTAGCATCTCCTTGTGTTTGCTCCTCTCATTTCAGCTGCCTGTGTCACCGGGCACGTACAGGAGTTCGTACAAGAGAGACTACCGATGGTGCGAGGAGTACCAGCCACTCAGCGAGGAGGATGTGCAGGTACCGTGGGCTTTTCTTTGCTTGGCTCTTTAGCCCGTGGTGCCAGTTCCCCTCTCATGGCTACAGGGGATGGTGCCAAGGGGGCAGGAGACGTGGGTGCCATCTGCACCGGCGCTGGCAAGGTCTGCTTTGGTCCCCACCGCTGTGACCCACCAGCAGGTCACATCACGCCCAAATGCCCTTGGCTTGTGTCCCCATCCCTTCTGCGGGGAAATTCCCCTCGTGCCCTCCAGTAAAGCTGTTTGGGGCGGCGATGCTAATTACGCTCATTAAGTCAGGGCACTAACGACTGCTTGCTGAACGGGCGCCTAAGCCTTGGACTCGTATGTCTCCCTGTGGGGCTGATGGAGTGTGTAAGGATTAGACCCATCCCAGTACCGCCTTGAGGAGGGGGATTGCATTTGGGATGGAGATGTCTCCTTGCCCTGACACCGGCTTGAGAAGACTTCTGCGGGAAAGCTGAGGTTGGTTTTTTTTTTCCTAATCTCCTTGCAGTGTGAGCGACCCCCTGAGCTATTTAATCTGATTTGCCTCGCTCCGCCTGCCCTGGTTTAATTGCTTGTGGCAGCCCGGTGGGGACAGCTGCAGTTTGCACTGGGCCACTGCGGAGAAGTGGCGGGGGGCATGTTCGGTTGCTAAAGTGCTTTGGGCTCATACGCTCACAAGAGAAGGGAAAAAAAAAATAATGTTCAGGCTGGGGAGGAAAAGGAGGGGACGACAACAGAGAAATCATTGTGTGAAGGTGCCCGCTGGGGCAGAGGGGCTGTCTGCGGCCACCGCTGCCATCCTCGCCCGGGCAGCAGCCGGAGGAGCCCTCTCCTCTCCTCTCCTCTCCTCTCCTCTCNGCGGAAGCTTGCTAAGGCTTGGGAGTTAAACCAGTGTCTGTAGGTCAGCCTTGCTCAGCTGCCCTGTGCTAGCAATGGTCTCACAACACCAGCGGGTTTTACGAAACCGCTGGCTCCTTTAACACCTAATCGAAAGCATCACAGCCTCCTCCTCTCCTCTCCTCTCCTCCCCTCTCCCCTCCTGCCCCAGGGAGGGCTCCCGCTGCCAGCAGCCTTCATTACCGGTCCCGCTCGGGGCTCCCGCTGTTCTGCGGGCCTGGCGAGCGCTTCCCGGGCAGCCCCAGCCTTAGGTGGCTGCTCCGCTTCCAGGAGCAGAGATCCTGGCTGGGAGGGCAGGGTTTAACCCCTGCCTGCTGGAGCACAGTTTCCAAGCCATGCATCTCAATTCCTTCTTCTTTTCGCCTTTCCTTTCCTTTCCTTTCCTTTCCTTTCCTTTCCTTTCCTTTCCTTTCCTTTCCTTTCCTTTTTTT
>VXBL01001075.1:2191373-2224335 GCA_013400195.1 Aramus guarauna
TTAATTTAATTTTTGGAAGGCTACATGCTTCCTGTGGAGGTTCTGATGTAGTCTGGGAGATAAGAAGGGAGGAAGCACCTGAGATATGTCTGCTTTCCTTGGGTTGCAGCTCCCTCTGACTCTTTATTAACTCCCAAGGAAAGCTGTCCCACTGGGTAGCGTGCTGATGAGCTACTCGGGAGGACCAGATTGCCCTCTTAGCCCTGCCAGGATTTGGGCTTGGTTTGGGTTTTTTTAAGAGGATAAAACCACTGTGGTGTTTTTATCTGTGAAATTTTGAAGCTGTTCCCAAGGAGAAGGTGGGGAGCTCCTTGGGTTAAGGAAGAAAGCAGTGGCTGGTGAGCCATCCCCACCATGGGCTCCTGGAATCTCTTCTCCCTCTGGAGATGCCTCATGAGGAGCTCTGGCCATCCTCAGTGGGGGAAACCACCAGACACATGAGGTTCTCGTAGGTCTGCAGCCTCCACCTGCCCTACTGTTAGTGTGGCAAAGGAGAACCCACCTTGGGGAGAGCCCTGAGGACCTTGGAGGTTGAGGACAAACAGAAACCCACGGAAATCCAAAACAACGATGGACAAACCCCGTGAGGATGGTCCTTGCTGGCCCCAGCAGCCTGGCAGAGCTCGCAGCAGGAGAGTGTCTTGCTGAGCCCCTAGAAAGGAGCAACTGGCTGGTGACGGAGCTGCAGCGTGCAGCTGAAGAGGCTGGAGCCAGCAGCCCCATTAGCCTTTCCCCAACATGAACCCTGGAGCTGTTCCCTCTCCCACCATCAAACCGCTGCTGGTGCTGGGGCTGGCTCCCTGTCTCCTCCTGTCCACCTGGGGCCCAGCAGAGTCCCAAGCCATAAGATGGGCAGAAAGAGGAAGTCATGATGGTCTGTGCATTTTTAATGACAGTTACGGAGCTGTTTTGTGGCCATTGTATCCCCAGGGGTGCTCAGGGCTTGCTGTGGGCAGGAAGCATGGCTTGATGATGCTTTAGCAACTGTCCTTACCACCCGCTGCCTCTCCATTCACATGGGACTTTTTCCTGCAGAAGCTGCAGATTGCAGACTCCCAGCTAAAAGCCAAGGAGTTTGGCGTACCCCTGGAGGAGGAGGCGATGACCTACAGCGACAGCGTTGTCAGAGAGAGGAGAGAAGCCATCCCAGCACCGAGCATCAAAGCCAGCAGTTGTGCTGATGGTGCAGGAGGGAGAGAGCCAGAAGGCAGCACCTCTGGCCCCAAAGCCTTGCAGCAGAGAAAGCACTTTATTTCAGTCCTTCCTATTGCAGCAAGCTACCTACCAAAGTACTACCCTGCCACTGAACTGGCAGCAACCCAGGCAGAGAAATCGGGGAGGCTGCAGGCTCTCGCTGAGCCAGAGAACGAGCTGTCTTATTGCCAGCATCTTCCAGCTGCTGCTCAGACTGCTGGAACAGCAGGTAACCCCCCGCGCCGGCGCCGGCCGCTCGCGAGCAGCTGACTGGCCGTATCCAGCTACCCGAGGGGCTGTCTGCCTGCGCCTTTGCCAGCTGAGCACCTCCTGCCTGTGGTCCGTGCTGGCTGGACACGTGTGGATGGCAGCATCCTGACAAAGCGTCGGTGCTGGGCTGAGCCCGGTGAGGATTAGCAGCATGGGACTAGGAATATGCAGCTCCCAGGCCAGCTCAAAGCGCAGACGTAGTGAACTGGAGTCTTAGAAACATCTGCAGAGCCACGCTCGGTGCATGAAGAGCCCCTGCTAGCAAGGCATCTGAACGTCTCTAAGGGTTTCGTCTTCACAGCTCCTTTGTGGGAGAGGGAGATGCAGTTAACCACATGTTGTGAGTCGCAAACAGAAGTGCGGGGAGGCAAAAGGACTCCGTGGTTGAGCATGATGGACTTTGGTGGTTCAAGCTAGCAGCACTTAGTGCCCTTCTGCTAGGGATACCTGTCTGGTAGCAAATGCAGCAAAGGGACTGGTAGCCAGCCCTCAGCCACGCCATTTAACAGCTGGCTTGCATGGATTAAAATGCTGATGGAAGTCAGAAAAACAAAATTAGTGGTCACCAAACATCAGCCAACCATGCTCAACCTTCCCAAAGCAGCAGAGATCTTCCTCTGAGCTCCTGCATGAGAGGGAGGAGAACAGCATTGCTCAGCAATGCTCCAGGATCAAACAGGAGGACATGAGCAGGGATGTCCTCTCTGTTCCCTGAGCTCACCTCTCTAAGCGTGGGATGTCTGTGTCTGGATGCTTTCATGATCAGTGGGGAGAAAAGACACAGTCATCTCCTGTAGCTTAAATGCCACCTTGAGGATGAGCTGAAGTAAGCCCCAGCAGGTTTTCTCTCTCTCTCCTCACTAGAAGGAGAGTCTGGACAAGCAGCTCAGACAGACAAGTCTCCATCTGGACAGATGTCCGTTTGGATGGTCCATTTAGATTCCACTTAACATCTGAGGGCTTCAAGCATCTCCTTGGCAAGCCCATCTGAAGCTGTCTTGTGCTAATGACAAAACTACTGTGGCCTTTTCCCCTCTTGCTCTGCCCCTGTGTAGCCCAGTATCTCCCACAAAGTCTTTCCCTTTCACACATGAACCTCCTGCAGAGGCTCTCAGCTCCTTTTAGCACTATGGCAACATGGAGACAGCATGGCTCCTTCTGCTTGTTTTGCATCACCATAAATCCTTCCCCTACTGGCTTCATGAACCAAATCGATGTAAAATTGATGCACCTCAGCAAAGCTCTGCTGAAGAGAATGGGTCTCCCCTGATTTATGCCAGCTGAGGCTCCAACTTGCTGTTGTGGTTTGCTTGCTCCCACCCAGGGGTAGGATTTGGGTGAGTAATTAATGGCGCTTCCCAACTAATGCACCCTCTTCTTCTCCCATCTCTCAGGGATGTTGCTGTGCAGGCAGAAGCTGGCCCCGGGCTGGGCCACCTACAGACAATTCACCCTGGAGATGTGCCGGGCAAGGCAGCATGATGCTCAGCAAAACAGGAGCATGATCATGGACTCGTCTGTTTTGATGGAAGGTCAGTGGATGGAGGCTGTGGCAGATGCCTCGTGCAGGTGACTTGTGGCCTTCAGCCTGGCTTTGGGTTTTTTAATTTAATGCAGGAAGAGACTGAGGAAGATGAAGGGAAGGTGAATGACACGGGAAAGGTCCACAGAGTCCCCATAACCATCTACCCATCAGTGGGGAGAAGCAGGGCAGAGTAAAACAATTATCTTCCAGAAGAGGTTGGAGCGTTGCAAATAACGTTTCATCCCAGTTTCCATATGGACCACCCCATGTAGTGCAGCTCGATGTGGCTTCCCTGGAAATAACGTCGCAGCACGGGAACCACTGCTGCGACCTCTCGGGTTGCATTAATGGCCTGACACGGTCATGCACCTGTGAAATACCTGTAACCTCAGCCTCAGTGAAAACAACAAAAATACTTTACTAATGACTCATTACAGGAACGTGGCATTTTTAAAATACACAGAAAACCTGAAACATCTGCAATCGGCGGCTCTTCTTTGTGCGTCCTCCTTGCTTTGTTGCAAGAGGCGGCAGCACGTTTCTCCGCAGGCAGAAGGACACGCACAGGCTTTAACATACAGATGGGGCATCTCTAGAGAGCAGGATAGGAGACAGCACCTCTTCAGACCAGCTTTTGCTGGGGTATTTGGGGAAGATAGCACAATGGATGTGACGGTCCTCACTTGGGGATTAAGTGGACCCTGGATCTCTTCCCTGATTTAGTCCCTGATCAAATAAAGCAGAGACACATTGCTCTGGCATGATGAAAGAGATCTTCCCTTAGATAACCCTTCAATCGTCGTAGCTCCAACAGGAGCGCTGAAACCATAATCAGCCGATGGAGCTCAGGAGAAGGGGAACACTTAGACTGTGGGATACAGGAGACAGAGACCCAAAAAAGTCTTTCAATTATTTGGACTGTCTTTCACTAGAGTGCTTTGACCTTGACCGGAGAAGTACCTACAACATGGATTTCCAGCGCTGGCCAGGAGCCCACAGTGGACACTGTAGAGCAAATAAGAGCCTTTCTCACATTTTCCCCGAAGACGAGCACTTAAACCAGTAAGGGAGAGGTGGTCTGGGTGGAGAGGGTGGCTGGTGGGAGTGGGGACAGGGTAAGAGTAGGGCAGGGAGGTTTTGGAGCTGTTTGAGCTTGGGAGGTGTTTCTCAAGTGTATTTCTCCTCTACTGTGTTATGCAATGAGCCGAAATGAATTCCCTCAGGGCCAAATCCCTTCTCAAGGCCTGCTCAACCTTTTCTTGAAAAGTTTTGCAGTGGGGTTAATAGGAGCAGGGGAATTTCTCCTGGGGTAGCCTCGACCCCATGGAAAGGAGATGCCGAAGTCCCTGTGGGGCCGGGGAGGGAGGCACATCTCAACGTTTCCATGCCTGGGCTTCCCCTGGGAAAGGGCTCTCTCAAATCAGACAAGGCAGGAGCTGTTTGCAACGTGACTCATCCACACACTATGAACAAACAGGCATAAACTGCTCCCGAGCTCTCATTTCTCACCGGAAAGGCAATTCCACCCCGCTGCCTCATCCCCCCCCACCTCCTCCTAACACACACATATATTTCATCTCTGCGTTGAAGTCTCGATTTTGATCTACGATCCTGGAGTTACGTGTGGGCTGGAGACAGAGCCTGTGTGATGGTTGATCTAGGTGGGAGATTGGTCCCAGTGACAGCCATGTGTGTCGCAGCATCTGCACCGCTCCTGATGCAGGCAGGCTGTTCCCCCTCTCCCCCATGCCATCGGCATGTGCTTTCATTTGCTCTACGCAGTTTCCCAGCTGGGTGGTCAACTGCTGCAGAAGGGAAGTCAGGTCCCCTGTCCTGGTGTGCAAAGCAGAGGATGGAGGTCTTCTTATCCCCTTCTCCGTGTTCTCTGCAGGAACCGCTGGGTATCTGAGTACAAGGACAACTACAGCATTTTCTTGCGGAGGCTGAACTGGTCATCTCAAACGTCTGCTGCAGGGCTGTGCTCTGGGCTGTCCTCTGAGAAGGGGATTGCGACGGGCACAGCCCAGTGACTGGTGCTACAGGTGCTGTGGTAGGTACCGAGATTAACCATTTTTGCACTGAGAGCTGGGAGTAATGGTGGGATTTCAGGTTTTGAGGCGGTGGGAAAAAGTATAAACAGCTGTGAGACCTGGTACAAACTATCACGAGACCTGAGAAATAATGGTGAGAGCTTTACTGCTGTAATATTCTTCTGAGTAGCAGCATTTGTCACTGCTTGTTGCATTTGTCCCCCTTGTCATCCCTAGGTGACCTTCAAAGGTCCCTTACAACCCAAACCATTCTATGATCCTATGATTTTCTGGGCTCCTAGAAAGTGATTTTCCAACTAGATCTTATGGGAGAATATTTTTCACCATGAGGGTGATCAAACACTCTTTGGAGACCAGAGAGGTGGGGGAATTGCAGGGAGATGTTCACAAGCTGACAAGACGAGGTCTGAGCAACCTCATCTAAGCTGGCCCTGCTGGGCCAGGACACCTACATTATTCTGTGATTTTCTGATTTATTTTAGGATGTGTTACCTATGCTGTTCTGTGATTACAGGTCCTTGGCCCTTCAAACTGTCTGTGTGATATTGTCCATCAGAGACCCTGAAAACCCAGAAACCTCCTCTCTTCTAAACCCACCACCATGTCTATCACATATGAAATGTTTGGCAAAGACCTTTTTAACCACATATTATCATTAAAATCTCCCAAGAACCTGAGCTTCTAACATTGTCAGGAAAAGGCTTTTTTTGGGGGGACAGTGCAAGCTACAGAGCTAAAATCACTCAGGCAGTTTCAATTTAGGTACAATAAAGAAAACTTGTCAATAAACTCTGACTTGCACCAGGAAGTATTGTGTGTTAAACAGCATTGCTTGTATTAATTTACTCTCTAAAGCCTTGTACGCTCACAAGGAGGGAAATACCCGCGTTACCCAGGGCAGTTGAGCACCAGCCTTGCAGAGCTCCTTCCCCTCCTTTGTATTTAACACTTTTTTCCCCAGGGTTTAGCCACCAGTTATCAACCAATGCTGGATAAGCCAGGATTAGAGTTTTCTGTGTCTGTTTGGAAGATTTCTAGGATTTCTGGAAGGAGCGAGGCTGCTCCCAGCCTGAAGATGGCAATGCAGAGCCAAAGATCCGAGACCTGGGAAGGGCTGGTGGCCCCGGGCAGGACCGTGCCCATCACAGTCTTTCTGCTGAGCTCTGTGACTTTAGTGATACGATTCTGAGTCTTCTGAACTGGTGCCAAAATTAGCCTGGAGTAGAGAGTGTGGAGAACTCTCTCCCTAGTGCCTTAAATGTGTTGCTTCTAATGAGGCAACTTTGCGGTATTGAGCAAGAAGCGAGAGAATCTTAAAAGATACTGCTAAAATATCAAACGATAATAATAATAATGAGGATAAATTACTTCTATTACAGTAATATAAAGCATACCTTGATGGTGACAGGGACTATATATACACAGAAGCACACTGGAGTGTGCTTCCCACGGAGTTTATCCTCAAAGGGAATCACCTCTCTCGCTTCCTTAAACTCCGCAGGTGTTTCAGCCCATCACCACGTACCCAGGGCAAATGTTGCCATTAACTTGCTGCAGACCTTAGGAAAGCCACGCGCATGGCTGTGTTTCCCTGCAGGAAGATAAGTATTGGGGGGGTTTAGCAACACGATGCCTGTCAAGGCCAAGCTCCGAGCAGATGATACAGGGAGGTACAAGGCTCCGATATTTCTGCAAAGCTGCCCGCTCTCCCTGCTCTGGCATGGGACGTTACTGGTCACAGCCCGCGGGGTGTTTGGGGGGCGTAAGGTGTTCCCACTGTGGCTAAGTAGAGCGGACGAGCGGCTGCACAATTTGGTGGGCAGAAACAACGAAGCTGCCTTTAACTTAAAATAACACTCACTTACATCAGAGGTTCCTGAGGATACCCAGACATTTGATTTCCTTGGGGAAGAAGACCATGAGAATAGAGGTGTTCTTAATGGGACATGTACTTCTGCACCCCTTATAAGTAACCCCATGGCCTCACTGATAGTTTTCTCTTATGATAAAATGTCATTATCCTCCCTCGCCGTGCTGGAGGCAGGCTCCCCAAGCTGATTTCAACATTGCTCTGCTGCAACAGTTTGTTACGCTGGCAGGGGTTGTGTCTGGACAAAAGCTTAGGGCACACGTACAAGGTAATTTCAAGTCGTCTTCACTAGGAAAAGTATGTTGGTAAATGCTCATCAAAATGGGCAACCACAGTGGAAACAAATAGCTGAATCGGAATATATGGTTGTGATATACCCTGTCAGGCACCCTAATGAGGATATTCAGTCAGGCAGATGGATGCTGGATTTGCTAATGTGGTCCTTAACTGTGTTCCAGGGAGAAGGAAGGAAGCCGCTGATATTGAAGATAAATGTCCTTCCTGCATATTCTGGCAGTGCGCTCATTTAGGTGCTTTCCAGCTTTGGAGACCAGGCTTAGAGACGGAGCTTTTGAAACCTGCGCTCGCGTGTTTCACCCCTGCATCCAGGGTCCAGCCTGTTGCATCCCCATCTCCTGCCATTTCTCTTCCCAGAATTACATTTATTTTCTATCATACCTGTGTTTTCCCAGCCCTCGTTGCCACTTCCCAATATCAGTCTGCCTGATGTTGGCAGTCATTTCTGTTAATGATTTTTTTTTTCCTTCCAACTCCCTGCTGCTGGCATGGAGATGGCCCCACGCCCCTTCAAGCACACAGAAGGGTGGGCAGCAGGTAGCACAGTGCAAAGTGTAGCTTTATCAAGCTCTCACACCGCTCCAGGGAGTCATGGCTGTGTCCTAGCGAGGGATGTTCAAACTGCATGCAAATATAACCAGAGGGCAGAAGGGAGCAGCCACAGAGTCGCCTTCCCTATTTCCCTGGTGCCTCCAACGATGCTCCCATTTTTCAGTGGATGGAGCCTCTTAGACACAGGCTTAAAATTGAAGAGTACTGGGGTCAGAAAGAGGTGAGAAGCTCTAGGTAGTGTTGGCATTACCTCAACACTGTCTGTTTTCAGTCCTTTTTCTGCACAGCCCTGAATTACCCGCCTGGGCTTATGGCACCAGATAACACCAGCTGTGAGCTCAACAGGATTCAAAAAGGGATGAGATGTTTGTATGGAGAACATCGGGTTTTACACTAGCAACAAAGTTCTAAGGGAAAAAAATCCCACACAGAGAAACAAGCTGGGCATGAGTCACATGGTGGCTGGTGGAGATCAGGAGATGTTTTCCAGGAGCGTGTTGCCCTGTCATTGCTATGGTTGACCCTGGGCATATTTCTCTAATGCATTTTGTGCTGCCCTGTGTCTGAAACAGAGGGACATCTCTGGATGGAGACTGATCTATCCACCAGTTCTCTGGTGGGAAACACACTGGAGCCATGAGAAGGACAATCCATTTCAAATCCAAGTGATGGCATCCACAGAGCAGTCAGAAATGTGTTGCCTCTTAGGACACTTGGTCCCATGCCAAGATGCACAAACCAGTGAATGCCAATTTTGCAGGTTTTCTTCCCAACAGACAACTTCAGGAAAAATAGGTTTTTGGTAAGGCTGAAGTGATGCTTTTTGTGAGTGCCTTAGTGCCATCTCCTGGGTGGAAGGGGAAATTCTCATTCAGACGTGCAACGTGTGGTCTGAACACCCGCTGTGCAGTCATTTAGCAACTGGGTGTGCGAGTGTGGCATCAGGATACCACACTGCCTCATCCTGCTAAATCGCTAAATAAATGTCTTCCTTAGGATACATAATGGAGATGTCTGTTCAGGGAAAAGCATGCTCTGGATTCATCCCTCATCATCACCATGAATTTTCAAGTAGCATTTTCCATCTTTAGTTTTGTCTTTTATATTTCCCAGCATGGAAGAACAGACTGAATGCTGAACTTACTTCATTGTCGTGGTTTAACCCCAGCTGGCAGCTAAGCCTCACGCAGCCGCTCACTTACTCCCCTCCTCAGTGGGATGGGGAAGAGAACTGGAAGAATAGAAGTGAGAAAACTCATGCGTCGAAATGAAGACAGTTTAATAGGTAAAGCAAGAATGTAAGGACATTCAAAGGCTGATCCTCAGCCCCATCACCATACAATCAACTTTTCCTCCTGTTTCAAAGAAATATCTTCCCGTGGCCACCACACAACCTGTCAATTATGCAATAAACCATTCACTATGTGCTTAATGTTAAGCTTTGTAAATAGTCCCACTACCCTGTTTGGCAATTAATAAAATTAAATAAAACAGCTTTGAGCACATCAGTAGTCACATGGCTTCCATGGGCTGAAAAGCAGAATTCCCATGGGTCACCGTGGAGAAGTGTATTAGGGGACTCCACCAGTGCAGCATCCCTGATCTCTTAATTGTAAGACAACTAACCACGTCCTTAAAGCTGGTGTGTGTGTAAGAGTTTTGATGGAACAGGTTCTTCATGTAATGTTTTATAATGTAGTGGTCATGGAGAAGGTGTGAAATGCCCTTCTTCAGAGGGGGCTGAAGTAGCAAGAGTCGATGATGTAAAACATGACCCAGCAATGGGCACTTGCAGCCCAGAAAGCCAACAGTGTCCTGGGCTGCATCCAGAGAAGTGTGGCCAGCAGGTCGAGGGAGGGGATTATTCCCTTCTACTCCTCTCTGGTGAGGCCCCAGCTGGAGTACTGCATCCAGCTCTGGGGGCCACAGTACAAGTCAGACATGGAGCTGTTGGTGTGAGTCCAGAGGAGGCCACGAGGATGCATTTTTCAGTTCTCCTTTAGTGAGATCAAAATGAAATGTTTCAATTGAGGGCTCAGCTGACCCCCATGTTCTACTTTCCTCTTTAGCTGCTCAGTCACTGGACCTTGAGAAAATTGTCTTTTGGGTGGCCTGAGCCCTCCCATTACCTTGCAGGTCAAGTCTGGCACAGAGGACACATCTCAGGTACACTGGGATCATACGTCCTTCATAAGACCTAAGCATTGCCCTGCTCCCGGCAAACAGTGGTGCCACCCAGCCAGGCCTATCCTCCTAAGGTGGAACCAATCTTATATTGAACTAAGCTGGTATCAAACATTTCCTTTTTTTTTTTTTTAACATTGTCAAATTGAAATGTGCTATAATATTTGCAAATTCAGTTCTCATCCTTCCATGGCCAGCTGGAAACTTACAGCTGTATGTGTTACTCAACGGTAAAATGAGATGCCAAAGCAATAGGAAAAATAAATAGGTTTTATTTTTCCATAGGCTCCATATCTGGGGATAATATTCCCACAGATGACACATGGCTCCTGGCTGGCATGCCTATAATGAGCCAAGTAATTAAATAGGTCAGGAGGGCAAACAATCACATCAGAAACCTCCTGCTCTAATCAACACGTGAGAGTCTTCTAGCCTGGCTATGCCAACTGCTCATGCTTTCAATCTCAGTTCACAGTATGAGATTTCACTGTATTTACCCAAGGAATGTGCATATAAAAGACATAAATAAATACGAGAAGTGAAAACAAGCACTGAAGTATTTTATTTCAATCAAGCTGTCTGGAGTGTCATGTAGAAGAGCAGATACAGGCTGAGATTTGCTATGGTGTATAATTACCTCACCCTCTTCAATTCAGCTGTGACACCTTCTAGTGAAAAACTAATTTACCTGGAGGGCCAGATCAGCCGCGTTGCATCACATGTGACAGGGAGTCTCCCAAAAGCAGCTTGTATTTCTCACTGTGGCATGATCACCCTTCTGCATTCTTGCAGGGACGGGTGGGCTCGCACACCCTGAAAGCTGCATCCAAATGCTATTGGATTCCCTGGAAAGATTTCCACTTATTTTGAGTGCTCAGACTTTATAGCACTTGAAAAAAATTAGTGAGAGGAGCCCCTCACCGTGGCTCTTTGCTTGCAGTTCCTGAAAAGTGCTCGTCTTCCCCATCGTCTTTCCCTGCCCTCGTGGCTGCAGCAGTCACAGCTCCCTGAGATAAAACCAATGAAACCAATATTGGTGCTGCTAATACCAGCCTACAGGTTTTATGCTAACTGTGCCTTACGCTAGCTTTGCAAGACACTGGTGCTGAGTTAGGCTTGTTTACATGGTCATGCTGCATGAACTGGTGCTGGATACCAGGTGTGATGGGGCATAAAAGATAACAGAGCCCTTAAAAATAGAGACACTGGCTCAAAACAGAGACCTCAAACCTGTAAGCCACTCCATGAGTCTGTTGGAGAAGTAAAGCTTTGAGATCTGGAAGAAACTGCTTGAAGCCTAGCAAAGAAATGAAGAAGTGGTGAAAGAAAGGGAAAATAGTTGAGCAGCAGTTGATGCACCAGAGGAATAAGATGCCCTCTGAGTCCATGCAGCACCTAGGGCTGGGGCAGATGTCAATGGCTGAGGGCTGCATAGACTTGGACACCTCATACAAGGGCAAGACCTTGAGCTTGGAAGAGGATGAGGGGTTTGTTACAGGGCATGAAGGTCCTTGTGCGGTCACTGGAGTGGTGAGCATGCTGCCTGTCCCAGGGACCCTGACGTTTCAAGGACCTTTTATGTGCAGGAGGATGATGGAGGACTTGTTATGGTGGTACGTGTGCTTGAGTCAGATGCTGGTGATGAAACTCTTAGTTACATCAGTGTATTTGTGCCTGTAGAGTGGCGCCTTGAAACCCAGCCAATACACATCCAGGAAATGGTAGGAAGTCATGTTGCTTGCATCAGTTTTCTGTTTTCTTAATACAAAGTAAATGGGTTTTATTCCAAACAGAGCTGTGCAGCCAGTCTGAAAAATGCCAGCTCTGATGCTTTGGCTTTACATACAAATTTCTCAATGCAGTCATAGGTACAATACTGTGTTTGCAGGAAAAATGTCAAAGCAGCATTTCTGTGATCCCTGGAAGTTACCTAACTCCAGTCCTCTCTGGAGGTCACACTGAAAGGGGAGAGGAATACATGAAAGGAGGAGGTTATAGGAAGACCATATGGAGTCCCTCTGTTGACCAAGAAAGGGCTAGAGGACTTAGGAGAAGAGGGTGGTGGTGTAGATCTGTGGGATGGAGAACAAGTTGAAGATCTCTGGGCAGTGACGCTGGGGTGTGGGGACCAGCCGGTACTGGTTGGAAGTGGGGTGTATGTACAAGGGATGGGGTGGTTTGGGGACCAAAGTGCTATAGGTTAAAAGAAGTTTGAGACTGGTCTTTGAGCTGCAATCAGGCCTTCTCCTTTCACTGATACATATCTAGCTTTTAAGGAAGAGGGCAGGAAAGCAGAAGAACTTGAGAAAAGACAATACTTGTTCTTTTGGAAAATTATAATGATCTTTTTCCATTCATTTTTCACCTAATCTCATCACTTACCTCTCCGAGAGCACAGTCCCTATAGTCAGCATCATCTTAACCATGCTAGCACGTGGGTTTTGGTGAAACCCATCTGAATTTTTAAATTACTTTGTAGCCAAAAATTTTTTTCCTTCTGAATAAATGCAGCATGGAAGGGGACCCTCCCTTCCTCCAAAATTTCACCCTGGGAAGGAGGGGGGAAAGTGCCCAAGTGTGAGTCCCAGATTCTCAGGCCTGCAGCTGCTGGGGAAGGAAGGACTGGATGGATTGGGGATGCTCCTGGAGACAGGGCTGGTATGGCAGGACAGAAATCCCAGAGGCTGGAGATGAAAATCTCCCCCTGAGTCACCTCAGCTCTGCAATGCAGGTGCCTTCCCGTCGCTGTATTCCTGTTTTGACCGCATTTCTGGGGATGACCAACACCTGAGTCATCCCCTCATAAAGCTGTTCCTGGATTCATGTTTTCCATGGTTACTGCACATCCCATAATAGACGTTTCCCTATTCATGCACTGGGGTTTGGGTTTGGTTTGGTTTTTTTTTCCCCTTGGAGATGGCAGGAACCCACTCCTCTGTCCCTTGTTCACCCACAACCTTGACCAATATGAATAATTAATAGTCTGATCTGGGGGGGGTGGCCCTGAAAACTGTTTTATGGATCTTTCCATATTTAAACAAACCATGTATAATGGAGTTAAAAGGAATCCTGAAGGCAGATCTATGCTGCTAAACGAGAGGGCCAGGGAAATCAGCTGAAACACTGGACCACCGTGGTCCACGTAACTGAATTGGCCGCTTACTCCACGGCTCTGCAAGACAAACCTGCTATAGAGGATTAGCCTTAATTAGTGTGGATGAAAGCCAGTTCTGGCTGCTCAGCCTTGTGGCCAGGGTTTGGTCTTGACAAATTTTTATTTAGCACTGTTTCTATATACACTTGTGTGTATGCACGTATATGTGTGTGTGTCTCAACCCAATTATAAGCACAATACTGTACTTGCAGGAAAAATAGCATGTGCACCCCACACTCCAGATATCCGGCATCCAAAGTGTCCAAATTACAGGTCCTCTTAATCAGTCCTTTGTGCATCATACCATACCTCCTGCCCCCAGTTACCATCTGCCATTTATCTGTCATGGACTTTTCATTAATGCAAGTCTTTTATCCGCTTGCTAAGCATCCAGGCAAGCTCCAGTAATTAGCAGCTTTGGGAGTTCAATTCAAGCTTTTAATGCCATACCTGAATATTTTCTGGCTGCACAGCTTCCTCCAAACAATACCACTTACTGTGGGCCAACCTCTGCTCATCTTGTGATAGTCTATAGACTTTTATTAAGAGATATGCAACAACGATAAACATTCATCTCTTCTGGCCTGCATCAAGTGCTGTCATTATTTAGTTTTTCTGGCAGCAAAAATTGCAGGGATCTGAAAATGGACGGTTACATATCTGAAACAGCATGGGAAGAAAACGTATGTAACTGCCAGATCACAAATAGTACGTGGTGATACTCATTAATGCCAGAAGCATCGCGGTGGTCCCTGCGTGCCCTTCACCTCCGGGTTAGCACTAATTGCATTGCCGGGTTTGGGCACACAGCGCAACATGCAGTGACGGCTGAAATCACTTTTCTGGTGAAGAAAGCTCGGGGATATTAACCAGCTGAATATAAATCTCCACTGGCAACTCATGAAATCTGCATTTTTCCTCCCGTTCTGTGACCAGAAATACAGCACCCATCACTGCTGAAGCCTGTTACGGGTCAGCGGGCATTTTGCAATTATAAAGTAGACTGACTTGCGTCAGTCAGTCTATTTACTGTGCCAAGGGCAAGATGAAGCCTCAGCTTTTCCTGTTGTGAATAAAATATTAAACTCCCAGGGTTTTGGTTTGTTTCATTGCCATGTGGCAATGGATAACAAGAGAATTGGTTGGGTCTAACACTGAGCTGGGAACTTCAGCGCAGTTCAGACTATTATTCTCAGCCTTTTTCTGACCTTCAGCCTCAGACCCTTTTTTTGTTACAGCAGAAGAGATTGCTCTCGAGTGCGGACTACTGAAGACTACCAACACAGGTGTGTTTCACCACTGTAGGGTTTTGAATTCAAGTGATCATACTGTAGCGGTCATACAATTTGGTGAGGCAGCAGCAGATCACCAGCTGGAGTCTCATGGGGCACAGTTTGAACACCAGTATGACCATAGATGTCACTGGGGCATTTGGCTTGTAGCAGGAATCTCAAGAACATCTTCAGGACAAGCAAGAGCACCGTTAAGTAGGTTTAAATCCGTCATGCATCCCTGTTCAGACTCACGGCTTGTTTTCATCCAGCTATTTCCAAGATACAGCGAGCGCCTTGGCCATTGCTTGTAAGGCTGACGACAGGACGTGTTATATACGGCACTGTAACATATACCACAGGCAGACTGCACATGCCATGTGGGGGGCTCAGAAAACTGTAGGTCAGTCCTGCTGTGGAGATGTGTGTTGGTTTTGTGAACAGATCTCCAAGTGCCTACAGGAGCCCCGCAGACTCCGGCAGATTCCTCCCACATATTTTCTCATCTCCAGCTGACACCCCAGCTGACCACGCTTGGCAGGCACCGCCTGATGCATTTTTTAAAAGATTCCTGCAGGGAAAAAGGAAAATAAAACTTTTTATCTTTTTTTGTTGTTATTTTTGCAACATTGAAAATGTGTTTTCTGAATGTGGGTTGCTTCCCAAAGTGTCCCAATGACTTAGAGATCAGTGACTATTCCTTAAAGGGATTTAGGTACACGAGTCCAAATTGTGGCTCTGAAAGCTGCACCTAGCCAGTACTGGAAGTCCATGTGTCCCTCTGGTTTTGGTAGGAAGGGTCTTTAAGGTGGTGTTTGCCTGACAAAAAGAGAGGATCCTAATTCCTCTTCAGGGATGGTCTCAGTCCACCTATAATTCACATTTAGGGTATCATCCCAATTTTCTTATTTGGGACTGATGCTCAAAACAAACTTTTCAAACAGGACCTCATCTCAAACATCTGCTGAGAAGACAGAGGCTGGGAGCCAGGCTGGGATGGGGGATGCTGTTCCAACCCTTCTGCTTTGGTGCAGTTCCTCTCCACACCAAGTTCCCACCACTCTTCAGGGCTGGGTCCAGGTGCTTGCAAAGCACTGGAAAATTTATGAGTATTGCAGCAAAGTGCTCTGTGACAAGAGTAATCAGAAGTGCTCAGAACATTCATCTCACAGTACTGTTATCCTCTTTTAGGCACTCTTCTGCTTGAGTCTGATGACTTCAACCCCACCATAATGCGAGGGGAGAACTGGGCATGTGGCAAACATGATCCAGAAACGATGGGAAGGGGAAGCTGCTGAACATGCCCATGGGGAGCCCAGCCTTTCTCTGGGTAATCAGGCAACTTCCCCCACTTTGGATAGGCAAGAAGAAAACTCTCCTGTTATTCATGGCCTTTTCCATGCAGCTCATCCAGGGCCGCCTCCTTACACTGGGATCTGGTGGTGAGGACCATGGCCAGGAGGAGACAACACTCGGATAGCTGTGGAAGAGCATCTGAAAAGTTCACTGTGTTCATTTGCTCTCCAAAGCTAGTTTCTACCTGCTATCAGATAAAAAATTAAAACATTTGTGTCTCAGCTTAGAAACAAAAATTCGGTGGGTTTCCCATTCCCCAGTGTTCTTGCCCACTTGAAAAAGGTACTGAAGGGCCTCATTTAAAGGGATAAAGAACGATGAATAACAGGAAACTACATCTTTAAAAAATCAAACAGGCTTTTTTTTTTTTTTTTCTTAAACACAGAACTGGAAGGGTAAATTTAAAATCCAAGCACTAAGACAAAACAGGCTATTTTTCATGTGTAAAAGTTTGAAATGAAAAATATAGATTGGCTTTAACTGCAGGTTTTTTATACCACATTTATCTTTGATAGGGGTGAGGGTGAATCATGGTAGAAGGATGTCACTTCAGAAAGAACAGCCGGGTGTGACATTGTCTCCAGTAACCTATAAATTATACATGGAGAACTGCTGCTTTTTTAATCTTATACTCAAAGGCAATCGATGCATTTTCTAGTTTTCACCGATGGAAGCTCCCAGGCTCTCCTGCGTACCTTGGCAGCAGGTTTGGGGTGAGCATTGCCTCTGCTGCTAATTCCCTACCTCTGATGACCCACTTCTGCCTGTGCAATGAATTTTCACATTGCTGCGGTACCAAATTTTCATTACTTTATGTTACACCACAAGCCAGTGAAGAGGTGCTGCTAGGTACCTCCACCTAAGGAGTTTAGAAAAATTTTCAAAGATGGATATTTTTCTTCTTTGAAAAGATATGAGCATTGGATTTTCCCTTTATTGCTTTCATATAGATTTGGTCTTACAGAAAAGCAATTTCACCTGACATTAACTTATCCTTATAAAAGATTCCTGTCTTCATTTTACAGCTGGTTGTTTTTCACTGTGCATGATTTATTTTTTCAAACAAACTAAAAAGATTTTTGCACTTCCACGGAATTTTTCATTTCCTAACTAAATAGATCAGCAGCCTACATGCAATCAAGCTTATGAAGATTCAGAAATGTTTCCCTTTCCCCTCTATCAAGCTTGAAAGATGGGGTTTCAGACACATCCTGCTAACAGAAATGTTTTCTGTACCCTGCAGTCCCATTGGTATGGGATTTCATGTGTTTTGGGTAAGCAGAGAAAAATAAGTAGACTCAAGCCTTTTGTTAAATCAACCTCATCAGCCACCTCTTCTGGACACCAAATGCCCAAATACCCTCTCAAGACATTGCACAGAGGAGACTCTATAACATTTTCTCTTATCATATCTTTCTTTTTCAGATCTCTTCAGGCATTTTTTTTCCCCAGTTTCATTCTAGTTTTTAAGACCAATCTGTTTAAAAGATGTATTATCATTCAAGTGGTGGAGGATGCTGACGCAGATCAATTATTGAACACGCTCTTGCTTTAACAGCCTAGCTGCAGAATTGCATATATTGGCTTTGCAATCCACAGAAGCACAGGGCCCACAAATGAAATGCTGCTTATTTTTTAAATGACAGCCTTTCTATCAGAGGAACCTGGGGAATATGATCAATACATAAATCAACACATTGGGAAAAAGAAATAGAGTTGCAGGGCTCTGCTCTGAGATCTTCAATTTTGTGAGTCATGCAATTCACAAGGAAAAGTTAAAAGTGTTCTTGGGCTTTAACTTGTTGTCATGCAGGGGTTGCCAAACTTTACCGATTGCTGTGCCTCTTAAAAAAAATAAATGCAGAAATTTCATATGCAAGATTCTCCTCCTAATGCATGTTTAATTAAAAAACTTAATTGGCTTGAGCTATGCATTTCTGAACTCTGGTAAAGTAAATGAACATTTAAAGCTCCCTTGAGGCCATTATAACAAGCACTAGCCAGAAAAATAGTATTTTGCTTTAACAAAAATAAAGGCTTTAACACGACACGATATAACACCAAGACCTGTCAAACAGCCAGAAGGGCAGTGGGCTGAGCCGGGCAGGCTGGGGGACCCTGGGCTATTTCAGGGCCTTTTTTCTTTTGCCAGAAACTCTGTTTTGTTTTCTGTTCCCCAACATTTTTTTTCTATATTGTGTTTTCTGGGGAGGGTCTGTATTTCTGTAATATCTTTTCTTTTTATTTTTTAATGGAATAGCATTTCCCAAGCAGTCACCTCACTGGAAAGTACTTGAACTACTCTAATTAGTGCAGCCTTTGAGGACATCTTGTGTTTTCATTAAAAAAGGAACAGCACATGATACTCTTCGTTAATGCTCTGTTCCATATGAACAATATATAAAAAAAGAAAAACCCCAATTATCAGAAATGCCATCTTGATAGTCCTCTTAGTATTCTGCAATAATCTAGAAAAAATGTCCGACAGCCTAGGATCTGATGACCCGTCAAAGGAACCTGTTGCCCAGGATGAAGCTTTGGGAAATGCAGAATTCTGTGTTCGGGGATTTGACAAGTAACTAAATCTCTGCTGGGTTTTCCACACAAACCTCAGACATTTGGAGACCACCCAGCAGAGGCCAGACCACAGGGACAGCCACCCTTGGGAAGGTGTCCCAGGGAGAGGGGCAGAGCCCCTGCCCAATAGTCCCTTAGAGCTCTGCCTCGTGTAGGGTCTGGTTTTAGCATGTCAGAAACCCAAATCACTGTTGTCTTCCTCTGTAGACTCATCCCCAAGCCTCAGGGAGGTACTTACCACTCTGCATGAATGTGGCAGAGAATTTCAAATGCTTTAAATTCAGCCTCTTACATGAGAAGTGTTCAGCTCCTCCCTGTGATGCTTTGCAGACCTGTCCATCACTTAGAGGCTTCAGAGCTGAAGCTGGCAGCCTCCTACCGCTGGTTACATGGCTTGGGGAAGTCTTCGCTGTCTGCAGTGATGGCTTCAGCTCACGACATTTTCCTCGTTTCATTCCTGGTACAACGTGTGGTTCAGCCTTCAGAGCCAAAGGACTCTACATCAGCCACGGTTTTAGTGGATGAGCACGAATTATTGAGTTTCTGCAAAATGCAGCCGGTTCCAGGTCCTTCATGTCAGATTGCCCAAAGGCTCCTGGAAATGCTTTACCAGGTGCACTTCTCTCCTGCTGGATGGTGGGATGGGAAGGTTTCCTCAGGCCCTGCACTGGGTTGTCCTGCTGCACCTGCCCAGCCAGCTAGCCCTCCTGACTGAATGGAGGGGCTAGGAGAGCTTCTTCTCCTCCTCAGACATTTTGCCATGTACTTTAGCTCCTGAGTTAGCCACTGATCTCAAGAGGTTATTTAGAAGAACATCATCTGGAAAATAAGAAGAAATAAATTCCTGCTCTGGACGAACCTACATCCCACCAGGGACAGAGGAACCACAGATCTCTTCTGATCTGAATCCATATCTGTGCTACAATATGTCCCTGCCCATGCACACATATGTCCCAGCTGAGTGGACCATGCAGATGGGCAATCAGACCACAGCATGCACTTTTGGTGTTGTCAACCTTTACTTCTCTGCAAAGGGATTGTTTTTCTATTGATTTTGAGACAAGAGAAAGCAAGTTCCCCACTGTGACAGCTGGATACGTATTCTTCAGAGCTTAGAGAGGTTCTTGGAATGAATGAAGAGTACTTCAGGTCTGCACGTTGTCCAGATACGAAGTGAAAAGTCCCGTTTAACTCACTTTCAAACAGAAGAGAGCTGACAAAGTTTGAAATTGCCCTATGCTGGACTGCATCCTGCTTCTGGGTTTGCTGCAGCGAGGACAGAGGCAGCAAAAAGATGCAGATGTACAATGCAAATGTACGAGAACAAAACCTACGCTACAGAGATAGAGCTGGGCAGGTCAGAGCTTCAGAAGTACCAGGAACTCAGGCAAACATCACCCTGTCAACTCCTTTTTTCAGCTACAGAGAATTTTTAATGAGCCTGAGGAAGCTGAGATAAAGCAACCCCCCAGGTCCTGTTCCAAACTAAACTCTGCTTATACTGGTCTTGCTGAAGTTCAAGCATGATGGTGTTCAGCCCAGTGAGAGGACGGAAGGGCCCTCAGTGCGCAGCTGTGATTTCTTTGGGTTGGCTCTCCTGACTGAGAGGAGGGAGTTGCACAGCCTGAGGGATACGGGGCAGAGAGTAAAGCTTTGCTTTGGGCGGTGTGAGCAGTTAGACTCAAACACGACAGTGCCTCCCAGCAACGCCCCGGCGAGCCTGAAGCTCACTTTGTCCTTAATCTGCTTTCGTGGATGCACCTTGGGAAATGCTGGCTTTGTGGCTATGCATGCTGTCATCTTAGATCTAAGGGGTGAATGGTGGCTTCATGGCAATAATCAGAAAAGGATAGTTTTGCAAAGAAAAGGTGTCAGAACAGCTTATAATCTGTGTTCTTGTTTCTATCTAGTTCCTTTTCTATATTCAAGTTTTACTTATCTAACTTGATTAGAACTGATTCAGTAAAACTGCTAACATAAATAGTCTGGATACCAACTGTTTGAATCCAACCTATATTTATCTAGCATAAATCATATTTATCCAGTGTGAGTGTCAAATAAACCAACACAGCCTGGCTTGAATGAAGGAATATTGATTGTCCCTGTCTTCTGCATTGTCTGGTTGGATTGAAAGGGGGTATGTCTTTAATCACCTTCAGAGATAGAAAAGGTTACTCAGCACTCCTCATGCCTGCTCTTCTTCCCTCTCCAACTGAGCTATTTGTGTGAACTTTCTAGGCATTTCAGTCAAAATTACCCAGATCATCTTAGATGTAGCTGATATAAGTCTGTATCTAGCAGCTGATTTTGACTAAAAAAGATATTAATATGTACACACAGGCAGTCCACTGGCGAACCAGCAAGAGATGTGGGGACAGAAACGTGGGGCACTGATTCTGTGCAACCCAGCACGGGCATCGCTCCCGCAGTGCCTCTGCTGTGAAAGTGGGCAAAGCCTTCAGGAAAATGCCTCCTTTGAGCAGTAAAAGAGACTTTAGAGCCTGATCGAGCAGCTTCATTGGACGTGGAGCAGACACATTGACAAAGAGTGAAAAAGTGCAGTTTTGGCAGACATGAAGTGCTTAAGTACCAAGTATTAAAACAAACAGCCAAAGCATAAAGAGGGCCAAGAACCTGAGATGTCACAAACTCTTATCCCAAGGAATTTCTGCCAGGAAAACTTGCTTAGAAACATAAAATCCTCCTGTGTGTGCCTAGAGGAGCCCATGTCATGGCTTTGGATAAGCACCTAGCTACTTATCTCTAGACTGATGCTGCCTGGGAATTTATAAATAAGGCAAGTCTGCACTTACAACCTTTCAAAATCAGACACAGCATGGCTAGGATGCACAGAGAGGAGGCAAGAGCTGACTTTTGGGTAATAATAGCAATAATTTAGTTCAACAAGGAGAAGTGCAAAGTCCTTCACCCGGGGAGGTACAACCCCACGCACATGCTGGAGGCCACCCAGATGGAAAGCAGCTTGGCAGATAGGGATCTGGAGGTCCTGGTGGACACCACGATGAACATGAACCAGCAATGTGCTCTTGTGGCCAAGAAGGTGGGAAGTTTTCTGTTGTGTGCAGACAACAGGATTTGAGTGGAGTGCAACCACAGAGCCCATACAGACACTAAATCATACAGACTTTTATTCCAGCACTCTGCTCTCCAAAGGATGGGAATAAAATTCCTGGAAGAAAGTGGAAGAAGAATATTTCTCCTTTTATTATAGAAATTGTAACTTTGGCTCTATAACATTGAATCCTGATTTCTCCTGAAAGCAGTCCTTTGATTGAAAAAAGTATAACACAGACCTCTATGTTATTAAGTACAGAGTTTTCTTAGCAGACACATACATATCTATATCATATCTTCATATACTCTGTCTTGGATACATCAGTGACAGAAGCTCAAACACCAAAAGCACATAAAATAGAAATGGGAGAAAAGTAGATGTTCTCTCATTGAGACAACAAAGGTGTTCAGTGGAATTAAAGATTTCCAAACTCTATTAAGAGCAGATTTCCAGACCCAGAGCTAGCCATGAAAAATAAAATAACCTAAAAGTAGGTAAATCTATGTTTTAGTATTCCAGATCAGGCAGCGGAAAGCAGATAGATTATTGTTGTGAAAGGAGGTCTCTGGGAGTCGTTAGGACTCAGTCTGACAGAGTCGTCAACAGAAATAATTTTTGGACTTTGTTCATAAGTTATTGGCTAAATAATTTGTGTTATAGATCCACACAGAGACAGCACCTGGTGCATTGCTTTATGTGAATGCCTAGGAGAGAATTACTGAGCTGGAAGATTGGGGGAAAGGGGAAAAAACCCAGCAAATATGAGAAAGTGAAGAGCTGCTATAGAGATCTGCTGGGTGGGGACAGTTCACTGGCAGGGCAGTGTCCCGTCCCGTCCACCCCCAATTTCTGTTGTCCTCATCAGGGATGTTGTAAGGTTTTCCTTTCCCTTTCCCACTTTCTTTATATTTGTTCCTGGAAAGGATAGGGTTTTGATGAGATGGATTTTTGCCCTGCTCCTAAAGAGTCATGTATTCCAGCTGATAGTAGTTCATCTGCTTAGCAGAGAAGATATATTATCCTCTGTTCATCCTCTTTTGTATCATAACCTATAGAATGAAGTTTCCCCCTCTCCTGCTCCTTCTGAGACCCAGCAGATGCAATTGTGCAGTGGCAGAGGGCACAGCTGGGCACAGCTGGGCACAGCTGGGCAACCCCAGCAGAGGTGCCAGGAGCTGCTGCCTCACTGCACGCGTGCCCTTATCAACCTACCGACACGTGCAATGATTCTTGCTGGCTCCCAAACAGTTCCATTTTTTTAATCTTTCTTCACTGACCTTGCATTTATATTCCAGCCCTTCTCTTGCCATCCAGATTTTATGACCAAGTAAGATTCACACATCGCAGAAAGCCAATCCTTGGAGTATAGCATCTGGTTTCCAACACATGCTCTTTTAATCTCCTCAGGGCTTACTTATTTTTGGAGCAAAATACCATTGCCAGAGTTTCATTTCCCACCACAGTGAAGCAGCATGTTTCTCATCCTGCTAGTTTAAACACGTCCTGATTTCTACAAACGCTTCCATAGATATTCAGATCAGGTGTGTATTGTCAGCACAACCCTGGGAAATTATCCCACACTTCCCAGTTGAACAGCAAGGCTTCGACTCGTCTGTTCAGATTTCCACCCATGGAGCTGCAAGGCGTATTACAGCATTAGTTAAGCTTAGGAAGACAAGTGATGGTATGTTTTTATATATATGAATGCTCTATGGATTTAGTGTCACCAAGTTACTGAAGTCAGTAAAGAAATTTCTATATTGGCAAGGGAATTAAGTTGTACAGCTCCAAAGTATTTTGTAACTGTAACTGATTTTATGGAGAGGTGCTGGAGGGTGTGTGGGGGGAGAAATTCATGTTCTTAATTAAAAAAAAAAACAACAACATATTTGCTGCAAATAATTGTGTGTAGATCAGGTTTAAGATTTGTAAACATTTTGAGATCCTGGGGTGAAAATTCATATTAAAATGTGAAATAGCAACCTTGCTAGACAATATTTTATTCTTCGGCTATGAATCACATCAGTAAACAAGTCTCTCCTGGATTCAAGATGAAATGCCTTGGAATAAAGATTATTAATTTCCAGTTGCTGGACTCTTCAGCATAAGGTAGTCTACACTATGTTTGTATTTATGTCCATTCCACTTGATGTGGGTGGGCAGTGATAAGATTTGAAAGGAGATATTCAATTAAAGCTAAAAATAAACCACAGTTGTATTTGCCCAATGACAAAACCGTAATGCAGCTGTTTGTAGAGGAGAGCACAATATCTCAATAAGATGGGCTGAGATTTAAGCAGTCCACAGCCAAAAAAGCATCGTGCCTAGTTCTTTTACTTTCCATAATTTCCCTGTCTGCCTGAGTATTTCTTCCTGATTTGTAATTTTCTACTGTGAATCTTCTCTGAAAATCAGGCACCACCGTCCTGACATCACCCAGCGAGATAAAGTCTTTGCTCCAGGCACGTCGGAAGGAGCTGTCGGAGTGGAAGCACACACATTTCACAGCTCAGCAGCCAGCCTTGGCTCGAACCGCGCGGGGAAATGCTGTGCATGTGAATGAGACCGAGCGCTGCGCTCCGAGGATGGGAAATTCAACAGCGAGGGGATATATTTTCAAATGGGATTGTAAAATTGAAACGAGAATGGCTCTTGTTGGAACAGACAGGTCCTGGCACTAGGATCTGTGCCAGCAAATCAGTGCCATGAAAGGTGAGGAAGAACATTTAAGAAACCCGGTGTTTCAGAAATACGCTGCCCACCTTGCTGTGAAGGGATGAGTTTCTTCAAAGTTCTCCAGGGCTTCGGAAGTAACTTTTATTTATTTATTTATTTATTTATTTATTTATTTATTGACATTTATCTATAGCAGATTCATCGTGTCTGATGCTCTGAGACTGAGACTTACTCTTTTGGCCCCATCTTCTACTCAGCCCAATGCACTTCACTTTGGCTCTGGTTTGCCCCGACACGTGTGGTCCCAGGGCAGAGCAGAAGCTGTGCTGTACCACCCAGTGGGACCCCGATCTTCCAGTGAGGTCTGCGAGGAAGTGAAACGCATTTACTGTGCAGCACTGTCTGCACGATGTGAGAAGGTGCATCCTGGTGAGGATGTCCCGGATGTCACCATGGCGTGCTGGAAACCCTTCTCCCCACCACCTGGTCCAGAGCAGGGCTTTCAGGCATCAGTCTCACTCCTGCACAGGAGGTGGCCATGAAAATGTAATCCAGAGAGGCGTCTGCTTTCTGTTTTAAAACAGGACGCCCAAGTTATGGTTTTCACAGCCCTTTATTTTAGATGCAATGTTAAATTTGAATTCCCGGGTTAGAACTGGACAGTCTGATTAAGGTAGGGCAACTCCAGAAGAGCACTCATCTTGCATTTGTGATACAAGTGTTGCTTGTGTTCCCACAAGTGTTGCATGCTTCCCGAGGTCTATCTGGGGCAAGAACTTCAGGTTACGATAGCAGAGACTTGGTAGGAGCAGGTCTGGGCTTTGGTTTCTGTGGCTGCTGCAGTAACAGGGTGCAGAAGAAGAAAGCCATTCCCTGTGTTCAAGACATTGTTGTTCTTAGGTGTTGCCAAATGTGAGTGTCTCCTCTGCCACTTGGACAAAGCTGTTTCTTCATGTCTTCTGGGCTGTACAAACCGTAATGCCCTGCGATGGGGATTGCCATTGAAGGCACTAGATTGTCTTTCAGTGGTTTATCTTCTGCAATGTTTCCAGCACACAATAATCCCAGCTGTCCAGTGAAATCTTTCTCCCATCTTCTCCCAATTACTCAGCCTAATCCTTGCCAGCCTGTAATCAAGCCAAGCAGCCTTGTGAGACACTAATGTGTTTCGTGGTTGTAGTTTGCTCGCCAGCATTTATGACATTTGGAAAGACAGTGGTGAGTCATGCGAGACAAATGGTTAGTGCTGTCTATTTTTTTATGTACGTATATAATTAGATTTTGCAGCACAAGAGAAAACAGCCCCTGTCCAGCTTGTCAGAAAAACAATAAAAAGGGAAAAGAAAATTTTCTTTGGCAACTTTTTTACAGCCTGACAAGTGGTTTCAATGATAAGTTTCTTAGACAGCTTTTTTCCCCCACAAGTTACAAAATAATTTCAGTGCTGTTGCTAGAAATACATAATAGATGCATGAAACAGAAGTGTTGGAAACAAGTAAAAATACCACAGCTATTCAAATAGGTACTGTATCCTGATACAGTGTGTAGGATATACTGTCTTCTTCCCTCCGGTGATTTTGTCTGTGGGCCTTCAGTGCTCTCCTCCCTCTCAGGACGCTGTTTGTGCGTCACTGTGCTCACCGGTCGTCTTTTCTTCCAAGGTCAATGAAACCTGTAGCAACTCCCCTTGGTGGTCTCTGTAACAGATCTCTAGCTCCTACTCGGTAGGATTTCTGACTGGATTTATGTTTTTCTCCTTCCCTCACATCAGACACGGTCTAATAGTCAGCACACAGAACTCAGAGGTTTTGTTTCAGACCATGACGTTGAGTCATTCTGCAGTTTTTGGCAAGCGACGGAGGCTTACAAAAATGTCCACTCATTTCTGATGACTCAGTTTGAGCATCTTCTTACCTCTTGGGCTTGAATTTTCTGAAGGTCTTTGAGAACTCAAAGCACACACAAGACTTAGTTACACAACCCTGCTGCAACCCCAGCCAAGGTATCCCAATCTGGACGCTCTAGGAACGGAGGTGCCCATAATTAGAGAGCACTTTAGGGAATGTCGGTCTTACTCACTGGGTTCCAGTTTATTCCTCATTAACTTAAGGGTAAAAATACCAATGCTCCTTCTTGACAATGGGCTTTTGTTTGCAAAACACAGCGATCCTCAGGTGAAAGTGTAGTGGTATAAACAAGGGAAAGGAGTGTGCCCATGTTGAAAACCTGACCATCTGATAACTGGGACAAACCCTTTTACAGGCAAAAACATTTTGCTTAGAAGTACCGTCAAATTTCTGGAGAAATCTCTCACATAAATACAAGGCATCTGCCCAGCAGCTACAAAGAGATAAACAAGCCACTTCAGAGATGTGAGCAAGCAAATTCATTAGAATATATAGCAGATGCATGCACACTTCAATATAAGCTAACCAAAGTTCCCAGAAAGTCTCCTGATATGTGACAGCTGGTCCTACTGTAAAATCCATGATTGATTTCATGTAAACTCAGGGATATTTTCCTGCCAGCCTTCGATACCTCTCTTTGAGTTATAGGATATCTCAGGCATAACTATGGCTGTTGGATTATCAGACAGCGTGAAAGGACTCTGATCTGGCAGCATCAGATGGGATAAAATGCCCAAGGTCTCCTCATGGTGTGATGACGAATCAGCTGAAGCTACTTACTCCTTGTGGAGTAAAATCTGTGTGGGGCTGAGCTGAAATGAAGCCACAACAAACAATTCAAATGTTGAAGTAGGAGAGCGTTCAGGAACTGTCACCATTGCAAGTCATGGGCAGTGCTGTGCCATTTCTGTTTCTGAACATGCTTTTGCAGCTTACAAGCCTCAAACTCTTCTGCAGCTCAAGGGAAAATCCATAACTGAGTAGAATTTGGACACATAACTTCATATATTAATTAAATCGGTTCAGTACTTACAGCCTTGCAGTTGAGGGGCTGTGAGCAGAAGTATGGGGAGACCAACCACAGGTCCTTCTGGAAACCACACTTTGCTTGTTTGTGCCAATGCCAAACCCATATAGAATAACAGAATAGGGATTTTGAAACTCATTTCCTGAACAAGCAGCTACCAAGTATACACTGTCCTCTCAACATGAATCGCACAGGTTATCCTTCAGGAGTTCCCCCACAAAACTGCCCTCTTCTTTGCCCTGATCTCTACTGCAGCTGCCTTATCCTGCTCTTTGTCAGAGATTACATTTCCATTCTCAACACCAAGAAGGACTGGGGTGGATCAGCACTAGGATGGCAGACTTCTGCTGCATGTTAGAGTTTGGTTTTGGAAGTTTTGAAATTACAGTTACTCTTCTTCCTCTCCAAGTGGGATTTATCCAATGACCCAAAAATGCCCCATAAGACCAAAATCATTCAGCAATTCCATAAATACCTCCTGATGCTTACAAACACTTGCTGCCTTGAGCCAGTTTAAATTTTGAGGATTGATTTTCTTTTATTCTTTCTATAATTCCATAACTATATATCCATCCTCCTGCCTTGAATTAATGAGTGCTGTGATGATAAATGTCTGATAAATGCTATCCCAGGCTCAAATAATGTCCATGGATTTCAATAGGAATGTTTTTGGGATTTCTACTTTCCTTGAAAACCAGGAGGATCCTGATTTTTCAACAGAATGCCACAGGTTACAGTTCAGCTAGGGCATGTACAAAGACATGGAGGTGTTTACAGGGTTAGAAGTGGATCAACAGAAACATTACTGGAAAATGTGGAAGGCCAATGGGAGTATCTGTATTATTTACTTCCAGAATATAAATCTGATACAATTGAGACAAGAAAAAATTAGGATTGTATATCCCCTATACAGCCATTGGAGAAAAGTGAGACCAGTTTTGGGGTCAGAGGGGCAAGTGGAAGCAGCATAGAGCAGCTGAGCTGAATGCAGCAGACACTAGGAGTAACCCCTTGGTGTTCATTTTAGGAATGAATATATCAAGGTAGAAGGATTACAAATCCCACCTGAAATAGAAAATATAAATATATAGGGTCTGATGAGGGAAAATTGAAAGGGAAATTGTCAAATAGAATTCATCAAGTACAAGAAATGTCTCAGGCACCACAGCACATAAGATATTAAAAAAGCACAATCAAGGAGCACAGCAGGTATCGCATGCCAAAGGAACTGTGTTTCTTGAGCTGATGACTAACACCATTTATACAGAAATCAAGTGCAGCATGCCAATGCAACCTGACAGAAAGCTCATCTCAGAGGCACCTGCCTCTGATCCGTACTGCTGCTAGAAAAGCAATGGTTAACAAGCATCTTTGGTAGCTTCTGTTCAGAAACCCTGACAATCAGCAGAGTTATTAAAGAGTTATTTAACAGTAGAGTCAACTGTTTGTATGGTTTCACACCTGGCTAATCAAGACACACAGGAAAGCAAATGCTCGTTTCTTCCTTCTACTTCTCATGCAGCTGCCCTGAAAAAGGTGCTGAACAAGAGGCAGTACCATCAGGTCAGACTGTCCCTCAAACGACAAAGGAAGATAAAACACAAAAACAAACCCGCCACTCCTACGGGCCTAGTTACCCATTGCCATGTGATTTACAGGTCTGTTTTTTTCACTATCCTCTGTTCATTTGGCAAATCTGTTGTGAGGGGGTTATCGTATGCCATGGCAGGATGCCCACTGCTGAAGCCTTAATGTCTAAAACCCACCAAGCAAAGCGTTTCCTTGTATCCTTCAACTTGGCAACATAACACATTCTTCTGAGATCCTTCCCCCTTCCCAAGGGTTTTTACAATGTTTTCCAAGTGGGTACCAAGCATAAATGAAGCCTCCCGCAAAGTATTCCTGAGTATTACACACTTTGTACCCTCTTATTTGGCAGGTTAAGGAGATTTGTTGCATTCTGCCTTTGCCTGTACCTTGGTGTCTGCATGAACACAGTTTTACTGCTGTTCAGATTTATCATAGAATCATAATGGTTTGGGTTGGAAGGGACCTCAAAGATCATCTAGTTCCAAGCCCCTGCCATGGGCAGGGACACCTTCACTAGACCAGGCTGCTCAAAGCCTCATCCAACCTGGCTTTAAACAGAATTTTTTTGAGATCAAGAGGCTTTTGATATGCAAAAGCCTCTGGATTGTACATTTCCTATTGGTCTTCTTGTTGCCAAGAACAGAAAGTCAATTAAATTGTATTTTTACTCACTCCTCTTTTTCAGATAGCATTGCATAGAACGTGAAAACAACACCCCAGCAACCCATGAGACACTATCTGAGAAATTCCTGCTTGACAATACCCTAAAACTTCTGATAAATATTAAATTGTGGCATGTTTTTTGATGGTTTGTGACATGCTGAGAGGTGATATCGATCACAGATGGCATTAATATGAGTGGTTGACACAGCATTTGCAGCACTTTGTCCAAACCACTTTCTTCTTCTTGCTGTTATCTATCTTTGTCAGTTTTTTGGGATCGGTGCTATCACACTTGAAGAACTTCAGGCCTTTATTATTACTCTCTACTCTGTAAAAACTCTATTATTCGAGTCTGACAGGCCTCATAGATTACAGGAAGATAAAGAAAGCCACAGGGAGAAGACAGTCCTGATGCCTGGAGGGGGACAGACCCATCTCCTGCGCGCCGGGAGGGGCAGCGCGGCCCTGGGTACCACGGACAGCGGCAGCTCCGCACAGCCACCTCCCACCCGCCCTAATGAGCAATTACCGCTAATTGGGGGGCAGAGGGGAGTTCTTTTGGGGTTTTTTTGGCAAGGGAAAGGGAGGAGAAAAAGCGTGCTTTAGGAAGGTTCTTTGAAAAGAAAGGTAGACTAGAGGTTATTTAAAATTACAAGGTTTTTCTTGTTTCTGTATTTTTATATATAATATATTTAAAATATGTATTATAGTATAAAATATATACTTATAAATGTATAATGTAGTAGATATAATACATATTGCATATATTATAAAATTTAATATATACACATTATATATAATATATATTATATTGAATCATAGAACAGTTTGGGTTGGAAGAGACCTTAAAGCCCATGTAGTTCCAACCCCCTGCCATGGGCAGGGACACCCTCCACTAGACCAGGTTGCCCAAAGCCCCATCCAACCTGGCCTTGAACACTTCCAAGGATGGGGGCATCTACAGTTTCTCTGGGCAACCTATTCCAGTGCCTCACCACCCTCACAGTGAAGAATTTTNCCTGTGCCAGTGCCTCACCACCCTCACAGGAAAGAATTTCTTCCTAATATCTCATCTAAATCTCCCTTCCTTCAGCTTAAAGCCATTTCCCCTTGTCCTATCCCTTCATGCCCTTGTAACCAGTCCCTCTCCAGCTTTCCTGTAGGCCCCTTCAGATACTGGAAGGCTGCTATAAGGTCTCCCTTCTCAACTTATCTTCACAGGAGAGGTGCTCCAGCCTTCTGATCAACTTCGTGGCATCCTCCGGACTCTCTCCAAGAGCTCCATGTCTGTCTTGTCTTGGGGACCCCAGAGCTGGACCCAGTACTCCAGGTGGGGTCTCACAAGAGCAGAGGGGCAGAATCCCCTCCCTTGACCTGCTGGTCACATTTCTTTTGATGCAGCTGAAGACACAGTTGGCTTTCTGGGCTGCAAGCACACACTGCCAGCTCATGCTGAGCTTCTCATCAACCAACACTTACAAGTCCTTCTCCTCAGGCCTACATATTTATATGATATATTATATAATTACATAATGTATTATATAATTACATAATATAGAGATATATTATGAATTATGTATTGTATGTAACATATATATCATAATTTACAGTTTTATATTATATACATATGTAATTTCATTCTCTTTGTTGATGTTTGGTTGTCAGCACTGGAGAAACAACAGAGTCTGGTACAAGCTTTTTAATAAAACCCTCAATCCCTACATTATTTTTACTATAACTTCTCCTTTGTTTATCTTCCCTGGTCAGGTTCTGCTGTTTGGTTCAGTGGTACTAATGGTGTGAGGAAAAAGTTCAGAAAGTGGCTTCAAGAGCTCAGCCTGCAAAGAGAGTTGGCAAAAAAACTCTTCTTCAAGTTTTGAAATTATTTTTTTTGATCAGAAATAAAATATTTTGCCTAAATTTCAAGTTTTATAAAAGCTTTTTTACAAAATTAAATGTAAATTAGAAGGTAATTTTAAACACAATAATGTTGAAGTATTTTACATAAAAATTGTGAAAACTCACTTTTTAGAAATACACAGAAGTTTATGTTGACTAAAGCAATGAATTTAATCTAGGTTCACAAAATACTTTGGTCCATGCATTGCTTATTTCTCCACTTTATGGAAAATATTTTATCCTTATTAAAGGAAAATACAGAAATAAGATTATATTTGGTTGTGATACATATCCTTCCTTCCTTCCTTCCTTCCTTCCTTCCTTCCTTCCTTCCTTCCTTCCTGAGGGATGNTTTTCCTTTTCCTTTTCCTTTTCCTCCCTCCATCCCTTCCTCCCTCCCTTCCTCTCTCCCTTCCTTTCCTTCTTTCTATTCCTGGAGTGCAAAAGCATCGTTTAAAGTAGATTTTATTATTTTCAAAGGGTAATATGCTATTTCTGAAGCAATAAATACAACACAAAATGTTCCAAGCATGTTCATCCATCACAGTTTGATTGTAAATGTCAAACACGGGTTTGAAACCTGAAAGGCCAGTGGCCAGCCAAGAGCTGAGCTATTCCAGAGAGAGGACAGTAAATCTGGGTTTCTTTATTATCCACCAAGCCTGCTCAAGAGGTTTCCTCTCCAGACTCATTGAGAAAATTCTCCAAGGGCATTTTTGGTGATGGGCCACAGTCCAAAACCTGAGCAATTGTCTTTGGAAAACAAGTAGGAAAGGAGAGGGACTTTTTGGTTACAGCAAGCAAGTGTGAAGATTTCATGCATTTGGATGTGATATGGGGGGGGTGTTTTAGAACAGGAGCTATGGACGAGGTTTACATGCTCACAGCTTCGTGTGTGACACTCTCCTGAGCTCTCAAAGAACCAGACTTTACACCTTTTCTTGCCGAGTTCATTTTCTGCCAGACTGTTGAGCTGAGTCAGCTCCCCGAGGAGTCCGAGAGATGCTGGTCACTCCAAGCCCAGACCTGCAGCTGGGGGGAGGACCTCTCCTTTCCAAGCAGCCAATTTAGCCAGCTATCCCCCAGGCACATGCCTAAACAACCCAGTGCCCAGTTTCCAACCCGGCCAGCTCTGCTCCAAAACCCGACAGCTGCCATCCCAGCCCCCCGAGCCCGACTCAGCGTCCTCGGCAAGGCAAAGAGGGGCTGGGCAGGTAACATCTCACCATCGCTAGTGCTAACAGATTCCTCTTCAAGTCTGGGATTTTTTAACGTTTTGCTTCAGTTTAGGAACAAAGCACTCCTTTGCTTTTAGCAACAGGGAAGCCAGTCCGATTGCAAGCTTTTTTTTTTTTTTTTTTTTAATTATTATCCGATTGTGCGGTTGCCGTGCTCCTGCAGCTGCCGTGTGCCGGGAAGGACTGGTTTAAACGCCGGGGGGAAAACAAAAACAAAACAAAACAAAACAAAACAAAACAAAAAAAAGCACCGTTTCCACGGGGAACCACGGCGCCCGGAGGGATGAATCGCCTCCCGGTCGGGAGCGGGGCGGAGGAGCGGAGCGGGGCGGAGGAGCGGGCGGCTCTCCCGGCGGCCGGCCCCCGCGGGAGGCGGGCTGCACGGCTCCCCGCTGCCGGTAAGTGCCGCCGCCGGCATCCCCCTGCCCATCCCCGGCAGCTCCTGCGATCCCCTGCGATCCCCTCCCCGGGCTGGGCTCCCCGCGGGCAGGGCTGCCGCTGCTCGCCGCTCCGGGTGGGACCTCCTTCCTTCTCCAGCAGCTCCCCCCAGGTAGGTCCTGTACCCCCCTGAACACTGACTCCTCC
>VXBL01001075.1:2224693-2286230 GCA_013400195.1 Aramus guarauna
GCGTTTCGCAACCCAGGGGCTGGGGTGTTTGATCTCCCCTCCCCCGTGTTGGGGTTTGACACCCCGGCTCAGTTGCTCCCCTAACACCAATGGGCACCCCCACGTTTGCAGCGTGGGTTTAACTTTGCCTTGAGTTTTACTGCTGCGATCGCGCTTCAGTCTCTCCTCGCTCCTCAGAGAGGTGGTTGCGATAGACTTGCTTTTGCTGTGGAAGAGCACGCGATTCTGCTAGGGGGGAGATCTCAAAGGGCAAATCGCTGTGCTGTCTCACAGGCACGGGTTGGACGTCCTGTGCTGGGGCAGAAACCATCAGCCGTGCACAGCCAGGCTGGGATCTGCTCCGTGGGATGGGATCTGGGAGCCCTGCGAGCTGGTGTGAGTCCCTTGTACCCTGCTGCTGGGAAAAACCCCGCGCACCCGGCTCAGCGGTACTGCTGAGCTGCTTCGAGCCATCTGCTGCGTTCAGCGGTCAGTTTTGAAGGTAAGGATGGTGTGTTTTGCTGGGTATTCACAGTCGGGGCTGGTTAGCTGTCAGAGAGGTTGTAGGAGTTGTTGTGCACTGATGTGGAGGTGGAAAGAAACCATTCGTGCCCTGAGAAATGCTGCCCTTCAAATGGGAAAGTTGGATGGAGGAAGAGAGAGAGAGAAAAGGAAAGTCAGTGCAAAGGCTCTCTGCTGCATGCCTTACTTGAATGCAAGTTTTACAGGTGGAAGCACACCCGGGGATGTTCCTCCTCCTTTATCACTGCACACCAGCCTTGCAGAGCAATGCACTGTTCAACAAATTACTGCGTGGTGCAGTCTCACCTCGGGGCAGAGGGGAGGAGGGAAATGTGTTTTGAGGTCCTGGGGCGGGTACAGTTGCATGTTGATTCGTACTTGGTTTAGCAGAGGAGCAGAGTCTGGCAGCAAATATATTTCCAATTTTCATAATTGCACTAAGATTTTAAAGTGCAGTCAGCCTTGAGATTTTTTTCCTCCCCTGCCATCAAAAGATACCATTTAGTGATGAAACTAACCTTTTACTTGGGATTTGCTTGCTGAATAAATCAGGTCAAACGTTCTGTATATTAAAGGAAAACCACTGAAATGATGGAGTTGCTTCACTCAGGCAGACTCAGAACAGAATCTAGCCCATCAGTTTTTGAAGGGAAGCAAAACTGTAATGTCCAAATAAGAACAACACAAACCCTAAGGCATCTGAGATCCCCAGGAAACCCGGGATGATCCCACATCATGGTACGGCTGGACATTTATCCCGCAGGTTTAAGAGGACTCCTTACAGGAAAGGCTGAAAGACTGATGTTGAAGACAGACACTGTGCTGTACCAGCAGCGTAACCATGTGAACTGCTGCAGCTTGTAGGAGAACACATTGTGAAAATACATCCCTTGGAAGGACGGCACATCCCGCTTTGTCCCAAAGATTTCCAGAGACATGTGAAGATTGTATCATCCCCTGCTTGCCTGTATTAGCAGTTCTCCAGGTGGTTCAGGAGCAGCACTCCTTAGCAAGAGATAAGTTGCTGGCTGCCCAGTCAGAGGCAAAAAGGATGAGAGACGTAAGCTTGGGTGCCTGGCTGTGCCACTGACTGCAGACGGGCTTCCAGGGACTCTCTGCCTGGGGATCCTTGCAAAGGAGCCAGGAGCAGCAGGACCCTGCTGTCTGCAACCTGAACCCAAACCTGAAGTTTCAAGCACCCATCGTCCCTTCTTGTTGCTGAATATTTGTTGTTGGAGAAATTGAGGATGTCGAATGAGGAGAGTGTCACTTCCAGCCCCGCAGTCTGTTCTTGTGTTGACCAACAAATAGAATGATGCAAGACAGCGTCTCTCTAATCTTTGTGTTTGTACAGGAGACACATTTGTCTCCTGTACTTGTGCATCATTGTGTCATGCTCCTAGATGTGTCCTGCATTAAGCAACCTGCTGTTAGTTTTTCACTTGAAAAGGACTTTTAACCCAGGCCAGGGGCTCAGGTGACAACTGGAGTAGAATGGAGAGCTTGCAAAGATGAACTGTAGTAGCTGTGTCCTACTTCTACTTGAAGTTTGAGTGCGGTGTGTGTTCACAGATCAGTACCAGAGCAACGTTGTGTAAGTAATGATCTGGTTTAGTCAGAGTTAGGCTAACACCGGTACTTAACAACCATGTGAGCACAGTCATTGTTTGCAGGAGAAGGAAGGTGTGACTTCTAAAACTTCTTGTTTCAGTGTCACATCTAAAACCCCAGACAACGAATTCAGCATTCTCATCTATGAGGCCAAAGGAAAAAAGGAGAAATGACTGGCATTAATTAAACCTAAGTTTTGCTATTCATGCCTTGGGACCCTATCGTAACGCTGCATGCTCTTCCAGGAGAACGTAGGGCTGACTGAATGATATTCATGTGCTAAAACTGGCTAGGTGTCAACTCGAGGTGGAAATCAGACTGTTTCTAGACTTTGCAGGGGCTCCAGAGGTGTGAGGACACTCTCAGCAGAGTTGTCAGATGACCAGATGATCTAGAAGATGGATGTGGACCATATAATGGACCTTGCGGTGGCAGGTTCTGTAACTTGGCCGGCTGTGTGGCCGTGCGTTGTCACCACACGGTTTTGCCAGCCGGCAGTCACTGTGTCGTCTGTGCAGACCACGTAAAGAGAAGAACGGGCTGAACAATTTTTCTGCCAGGAAATGTGGTTGCATTGAAATCAAACTGTTCCGAAGGAGCTCATCCCGTTTGACGACATCCTCAGTGGGATTGTGTCCCGTCCCACTTGGTGGGTGAGGGTAATGATAACTTTTTAATTCTCTGCATGGTAGTCAGGGGTAATGACAATTGCTTGAGAGGTTCAAACAAATCACAGCTTTACTCAAAACTCAGTGGAAGAGCTTGGCAAAAGTTATAACAATAAAAATTCAGCAGAACCACAAGAGATAACGGCTTAGCAAAACTCGTAACAATATTGCCCTAATGTGCCAAAAATGAAGTTAGAGACAAAGAGAATGGTGGAGAGGAACAGACAGAAAGAGAGAGAGAAAGAAAGGGAAGAAAAGAAGAAAGGCATCATCACCCTTGGATCCAGCGATGTTCTCTGATCGTAGTTGTAATCCTCACATGGCGGGAGTGCACCGAAAACTTACGCTTCCCCTTTTTATAACCCCACAGGTGGGGGTCTGTCGCCACTGAGCAGGCACAGCATGTGCTCAGGAATGCTCTAGAAATGAGTCGGTGGGCTGTGGGGGTCTTGGGGGTCCCACAGTCCTCCTCCCTTCGGGGCCGACGGAGTGATGACCCCTCCTGGGCACACATCCGCAGGAGACAGACGGTCCCTGTCTGCTCACACGGGGACCACCTTGCCTCCGCAGGCTCCGCTCGCTTGTCCTTGCTTGTGTTAAGATAGATGTTTGTGACATTCACTCGTTACCGGAGCTCCACACCATGCCGTGGCTCAAACAGACGTCTTGGCTTCGTCCTGGAGGTCATCTTCTGGAGTGGTCATTCTTACATAGCAAACAGAAGGGGAAAGGAGAGAAGGGAAGGAGGAGATGGCACGGGTGATCACACAGAGAGCAACAGCTATGCCAATCATTAAAAATAGGAAACTGACAACTAATGTTAGTCCCATTTTCATTAACCGTGCCCCCATCCCATGAGTCCCATGGGCCATAGGATGGAGAGTAACTAAGAGTTGGAGTCTCACCATCGAACCAGTCTTTTGGTTGCATGGATTGAAAAAGTTCTGCTGTCTGGTCTGTTGTTTCCTTCGTTTTTGTTCGAGCCTCCTCTATTGAGGTAGTAGTGTTGTGAATGTTCATACAGCATTCTCCGTCTGTGAGATTTAACAGCCCACAAACTCCTTGTTCTTTAAGCAATATCACATCCAGGACTAGACGATTCTGAAGGGTGATCTTCGATACCTGTTGGACCTGTAAATTTAACTCTCCAAAAGCATACTGTGTCCAGTTACTCAAAAGATGTACCTGCCAGGTAATATTTTCTAGGGCAAATTGGTGCCGTTTTAAGGTTACATAAAGGGTAAAATATTTTCAAACTTTAACACAGCTATTTGCCCATCAGGATAATAATTGGGAGTTTAACTCCATTAATCACCCACTCAGGGTGGGTCTTTGGATTCTTTCCCACTTCTCTATGTGATCGCCGGGAAGGTGTTGTAAAGTTAAAAACGCAGGATGGATACAAAGAAGGGATACCCAAACCACACCTCAGACCAGCGTGATATTCCAATGTTAAGTAAGAATAAAATTTTCCATTGGAGCATCCCCATGCTAACCCCAAAGGTCAGTTTTACAGGTATATTGATCCACATAATTCACAGCATATATAATAAGTTCGGTGTTTAAGGGTGTCCGCTGTGGGGGATAATGGGTAAAGGGTGCTCCACACCGTTCTTGTTTACTAAGATTTTCACTTTTGGGAAAAGTGATGTTGCAAGCTTTGTCACTATTTCGCCATCCCTTTGAAGGACATCCCCAGCACGTGCACGTATCGTGAATTAGCGTTCTGAGACTACCAATAAACCAAGTTTTGGGAGTAATGATGGGAGTATGTCCCGGTGTATTTGTCAAAGGTGACATTTCCAGCAGGTATGTCCCCTTTGCTGCTGGTAAATAAGGGGTTTGATCCATCTGTCGGAGACCTTTCTCCCAGACAGAGTATCGCTTTCCTGCATCTTTAAAGCTGTGTGAATGAAACCCAGTGGGACGGATGTTTGCGACATTGACTCGTGACCGGAGCTCCACAGGCTGTTAGAAAGAATGGTGCAGATGATCCTCTTTCCTGTCAATAACGTGCGAGCTGGAGACAGGATTTTTAATTTTATTTTTATGGGGTGTTATCAGGAAATGTTGTCCAAGGAACATTTTCATTAAGATGGATGTACTTAAGACACCCTGTAGGCTTTCAGCAGCACCTGCTCAGGGGTCTGCCGCAGAGCTTGATGTCCAGCAAAGCTGCTTGGTGTCAGCGCTGGAGCAGGAGAGCTTCAGGTCTCACTCAGCAAGTCCCAGCTTGGTGAGGAGCAGCAGAGGAGGAGATTTCCTTCCTAATTTCTTCTAGACAGCCTTAGTTATTTCTTGGGTTTTATTTTTTATTTTTATTTTTTAACTTGAAAGAAAGGAAACCACTAAATCCAACAAGCAAGTGGAGGTCAGGAGAGGTAGCTGAGAATTTTGAAGGTTGAATGGCTGCGTGTAATACAGGATTGCATCCAAGCAAAAAGTCAGCATTGCTTTTACAAAAAGCCTCTCAGCCTCACAATCATATGAGAGTGCTTGGAAGAAGACAGTAAGTATGTGGGTAAGAAGCACCTAGTTGGTGTAGTCTGCTTGGATTTCTGGAAGGTTTTCAGTAGGGTCCCTCATGGCGGGGGCTTTTAGGGAAAATTAATAGTCCTGAGTTAAGAAAGAAGTTCCTTGTGTGAATAAATACTTGTCTGAAAGGTGAAATGCAGGGGGAAGTGGATGGTGAGTTGCCACGTGGAAGAGAAGTCAGTGATGCTCTTTACTGGGATAGGGGCTGGGAAATGTGGGGTTCAATAAATCTCTAACTGGGAAAATTGTGAATCGTGAAGTGGTGATATTTGCAGGTGAAACAAAGTTCAATCAGGGCATGAAGGGTGAGGCCTGACTTAAAGAATTGCAGAAAAGCTTTTAATGCTCATTGAGCATTAAAATGGAAGAAGAAATTCAACTGTGAAGCGACGGGGTTTGGGGGAGATGGAGAGAACCTAATTTCCTCATTTCATCCTATTTTCCTGTCTAAAGCAGCGCGCTCTGAGCTGACCGTTACTGCTCAGGAGCGAGATCTTCGGATGGCGATAGGCGGTTCTGTGGGAAGGTCAGCTCGGTGCTAAGTGCCAATCAAAAGCAGTAAACCACGTTAGGGATTGTTATGAAAGGGAAGCAGGACAAATCAGAGAACATCGTTATGCCGATATATAAATCCACAGTGCATTTACCTCTTGGGAATTTTTTGTAGCTTTGGTCCTTCTCAGAGGCTCAGAAGAGCAGGAAGGATGGCCAGGAGTCCTGAATCGCTTCTGTAGGAGGAATGAGGAAGGTGGCGAAGGCTCCTCAGCCTGACCAAGAGATGATGAGTGGGCTGGGGGATGTGACAGAGGTTAATGAGCCCACCAGTGGCACTGGCAGAGGGGATGGGGATTGCCTGCATGATACCTTTTCCAATACAAGGACCAGAGGATGTCCAATGAAACTAGCTGGTAACAGGCTCAAAACAAGCAAAAAAAAGGTGTTTCTTTGCATGGTGCATAGCTGAGCTGTGGAAGTTGTTGCTATAGAAGGTCACGGATGTTAAAAGCTTGCATGAGGCAAAGGGGAAGCAGGATGACTTCATGACTTAGAAGTCCTTGACACCACCTTTAGAGGTAATTCTGGATCGTAGGCTGCTGGAAGGAAAAACAGACGTTGAGGAAATTTTGCTACATGCTGCTTTGTTCTTATAACCCTCCTAAGGCAAAGCTTGGCCACGGCGAGACAAGGCATGTTGGAGTACATGGACATTTATCCTGACCCATTCTCACACTGTGCTTAGCAGGGATGCCCTGGGGATGTGGGATTGACCTGAGGGTACTGTGGAAGCACAGCCCAGTCACAGGAGAAGTGGTGGTGTTCAAACGTAAAAAATTGATGTCTGGAAATATTTGTATAATTTTCTTTTCCTCGCAAGTTTTGCCTTTGTGTTCCCATTAGCCACACCAGTGAATTTTGAACTGCTGGAAGTTTTGCAGCGCACCAGTCCCACCTTCCCAGGCACCTGTGCCACTACTCGGTCAAAGTCTGGGAGCTGAGCTGTGGACACAAGCACTTGAACGTCCTCAACTTTAAAGTCCCCCCGTTACGGAGTTGGGAGCGTCCTCTCCCAGCTGGGCACAGAAGGGACATGAGTCTGAGGTCGCTGCTGCACCTCAGATGCCTCAATTACTTGTTTACTTGCATTAAGCTCCCTGTGGTTGCTGGCAGCTCTGCATGGCCATTCCGACTGTTGGGTGGAGCTGCCCACCGTGGTAGTAAGAAGTTCTTAACTTCACAGCCTAAAAAGGTACCAGGACAACCCAGGGCAGAGCATGCACCGACCAAGCAGCCAGCCTGGGCAAGTAGTATCACCCAGTCTGTGGGTGGCCAAGATGATAATGAGAATATAGAATGATAAGATTATAGAATGGTTTGGGTTGGAAGGGACCTTAAAGATCATATTTTGTGGACATAGTATGCTGTTCAGTGGGATTTAGCAGAGCTGCTTTAATTTTGGATTTCGGTTGCTTACTTGTCCTCTCTCTGCTCTCAGTACTTTTTTTTTTTTTTTTTATCACGCTTCACCTGGTGCATTTTCATCCACAGGAGAGTTTTTAATTGCCATGAAGGACTTGAGCCAGTGCTGTGTATTTATCCTAACCCTCAGGGTTTCAGACACTTCTAATGGACTGATAACCACGGGACAGTGATGGCACAGACACAGCAGGGTGTGTGGATTTTTCTTGAAGTAAATGAAGCATAAACAGTATTTCTATACTTCCTTTCATAGACCTACAAGTCATGTGTATTAAAGTCCTTTTTTTTTTCCCCTCTCTTTCAGAGTTTAACAGTGGGAAGATGCTGATGGACAAAAATGAAACTTGGCTGTCTAATTTCTCCTCTGCTGCCTCCTCGTTTGTGAAAGGAGGTGGCAACTGGACAGGGATCGGCCTCCAGGAGGTGTTCATCGGGCTGATACTAACCCTCATTGACTTGATCACACTCCTGGGAAATACAATAGTCTTCATCTGCCCGGTGGTGGAGAAGAGGCTGCGCACCGTCACCTATATGTTTATCATGTCCTTGGCCATGGCAGATTTCCTTGTGGCTTGCCTGGTCATGCCCTTTAGGTAAGAAGTGCTCGTAAGGCGAGATCGGATGGCGGTGTGTCCATGCAAGGTCACTTCTCCTAGCTCGGTGGCCGCAGTTCGAGCAGGGCTGGCTAGAAGTTCACGTGCTGTGCTTAGGGCTGGGCTCTCCAAAGAGTTTACCTGTGGGTCGGTGGTTATATGTGTTTCTGTGCCTCAGTTTCCCTAGCCCTTATAATGAGTCTCCTTATAACGAACGGAAGAGAATTCCCACGGGTATTTTTCTTGTTGGCTGTAGAGGGACCCTGGCTGCTGGTGATATCCAGCTTTTCAGGTGGCCCCAGTGAGATGAGTCCCCTCTTCCAGGACCAGCTCTGTGTTGCACGCGGGGCCAACAGGGCTTGCTAGACAATTTTGCACGCTCTGAGTGTTTGGAGAATGCAAGATGAGGTGTGTCAACATAAAGTGTAATGACTGCATTGATCCTGCTAACTTTTCAAAGGTAGAACCAATCACAGAGTATGTTTTTGCCCCATTTTTCTTAGTCAAGACTGACTATTGAAATCAGTGGAGTTAGATTCTGTGCTTTCCATTTCACACTTCTTTATCCTTATATTTTTTTGGGGGGGAGTGGGAGGGAGAAGCAAAAATGTTCCTTACTAGTGTCAGAAAATGGGTGATTTCATATTTCATTACTGAACTTGAAAGGCTATTGCAGAGATGTTATTCTTCATATTCTTGGTGAAACATAGAATTTTGTTTGTTCCTGCTGGTTCAGACAAGATCCCAGTGGAGTTTGTGGGGGAGGCTGGTGACCTTGCGAAATAAATCTTTTGCCTGCATAAACAGGCCAGGAGAATTGCAGTCTGCAGTGGGATAACAGATGGGGGAATTGTTTTGCCCCCGTCACCTGACTGCATTGCACATCGATAACCAGCGGTGCTGACACGGGGACAAAGACCATCTCCCCTCTCTCTGTGTAAATGTAAGGATTATTTTATTTTAGCGTTAGTAGGGTAACTTAGGCTCACTCTATATTTAATGGAGGAAGAGACACTTCAGAGGGCAATTCTCGCTGCATGAGGTTTATATTTATGGGAGCTTCACTACCTGGCTAAAACATAATAAAGCACATGCAGAAATCAGTTACTTGCAGGCTCTGGCTGCCTTGTGCTGTGAAATGGCCATAGCTTGGTGTAAAGCTGGAGGGTGCACCCTATTTAGTGTTCTTGGAGCAATATGAAGAAGCTGAACTCTTTTCACATTTTGTGCTTTTGTTCTCACAGGGCTGCCTACGCTTTTGAATTTGGCACCGAAAGTTATTTTCTCAACAAGCAATTACAAAATGAGTTATAGTGTCAGGTGAAAAAAAAAACCAAAACCAGAACAGTTAATGGTGCCCTTTAAAAAAATCTTACTGCCAATTTGAATTCTAAGCTTGGTGACTTTTTAAGTTCAGGTTCTGAAATCATCCATCTGTATTCCCCTGTCTCTCCCCTCTACCTGGTGCTACAAACATCCGCCTGAGGGGCTTGGATTGCAGCTTAGTTGATGATGATCTAACCTCCTCTACTCTACTAAAGTTGGTGGGAATGAGGGTAGTGACTTAACCAGGAGATTTGTATTGCTGATGGGGGTTTTGCTCCATGTTGGAGAAAGATGGGGTTGTGGAAGTGGCTCTTTGACAGACAGGGGTTGTGGAAGTGGCTCTCTGACAGACAGGGGTGAGAAGGGTCTCCAGGTTGGCTGATCTTGTTCCCTGAGAATGACCAGTTCAAATTTCCAGTTACTCCGCATCCTCATAACTTCTGCCTCCTGACGCCGTATTTGCAATCTGGGTGACAGGAGGGAGTAGTAGCAAAGAGCAAGGTGGGTGTCTCGGCAGCTGTAATTTCCCCCTGTAAGACTGATGGTATCCCCCATAACTGGAGGAAGATCTCTTCCTTGTCAAGGGGAATGAGGGAATTTGGCACCAGGTTTTGCTCAATTAAGAACGCAAAGGGGAAAGGAATTGAATGATTCCTACCTTTAGGCTCCCAGGAAAGCAAGGAACAAGAAGAAACAGTTGAAAATATGTTTTTTTTGGGAATTCTGTCTGTGGTTTCTCATGCCCAACAAGAAAGGAGAAGACGGGCACAACAGGGATGAGGAGGGGACCACAGCTGTGAAGAATACACAGAGTGGAGGGGAAGGATCATAGAATCATAGAACCACAGAACGGTTTGGGTTGGAAGGCACATCTAAAGGCCATCTAGACCAACCCCTCTGCAGTGAGCAGGGACACCTTAAACTAGATCAGGTTGCTCAGAGCCCCGTCCAACCTGACCTTGAATGTTTCCAGGGATGGGGCATCTACCACCTCTCTGGGCAACCTGTGCCAGTGTTTCACCACCTTCATTGTAAAAAATTTCTTCCCTATATCTGGTCTGCATCTCCCCTCTTTCAGTTTCAAACTATTACCCCTTGTCCTATCAAAGGATGTTAGAGGGCATTACAAAGGGGGAAGGATTTCCATGAAAACCAAACACTTTGCTATGCAACCAGAGAGAAAATGGCCCACCTAGGAGAGTGATGCCTTATTTAACAAAAAACTATGGAGGGGAGCATAAAGCAGAGCATGACTGATGCTTTGTGTCCCTCCTGAGTGCCCTGGCACCACCTGGTGTGAAGCCTTTCCAGCTTTTGGTGGGCCACATGGTGAGGAACAGACCCTGCCAACTCCATCGGGCGTTGTTTGGCCCTGCTGATGGAGTGGCTCTTGGTCCACATCTTTCCCATGTCCCAGCTTCGTATCTGCGTTGCTCTTTCGAACTGCAGTTTGTTCCTCAGTCAGAACGTTAGCACATGCCCAAGAGAAGGAAAGACATTATCTTAGGACCCAGTTTGGCTCAGGAAATGTGATAGAAAGGAAAAACAAACTTGTCGCCTGGTGCCTTAATTTCATAAGAGGAAGACCGCTGTTTTGTTCCTGGTTTGGCTTGTTTGCAGGAGCAGCTCAGCTGTGCTTCGCTTGTTGTCTGGGTACTCCAGCCAGCCCAGCCATTTCCAGGCTGAATATTTCCAGCTACTCTTTTCATTTGCAAGCATAAGTGCAACACAGAGGTGACTTCACTTCTGCTCATGCTGTGCATTTCTTTGGGCTTTTATTATTCCTTTTAACCAGCATCATTTCCAAGCTGCAGAGACTTTTTACATCAGAGAAGAGGGAACAGGTACCCACTACCCTGTGCTGTGAGAACATCTGCTAGGTCAGGTGCATCCCACCAGATGCGTGCTGATGACAGCTAGGTACCTGCTCAGCTGGGATCTGTGTCAGGGATGATCATGGCAGCAGCACGGTCTACTTCTGGAAGGCCATGGTGCTCATACCGTAGGCTTTGTGGCATCTCTGAAGATAAGGAGGACTTCTGAGGAGTGGCACCAACACATTCAAGTCCTTTACTAGACTCATGCTTCAACTTCTGTATGTTTCATCTCCCCATCTAGAAAAGAGCCACAAAACCTTTCCATGTGTGCGCAGTGGGACCCTCTGTGCTGCCCATGTGGAGGCCACCACGGTGTAGGGACAGGTTCTGCTGTAGATGAACATTTGTTTGATTTTTTGTGTAGCATCCTGCATCACGAACAGCTGCCAAGGGCTGGGGCCCTTCAGCCAGCACTGTACCTACCCACTTACATTCGTTGTGCTCTAAAAGAACCTTCATAAAGTCATTTTAATGAGTTGTTGCTAATTAGATGCAGAACAGAGGTTGGTTTCTAACTCCTCTGACATCAAGGTGACTCTCTCTGCCCTTGCCAGACAGCACAGCCCACCTGCGTGCACCGCACTGCAGCAGCTCTACTTTCACCATCTTTGACCAGCAAGCTGGGAACTTAGAGGATAATTAAAGCTTTGCAGGACTAGGTAGTTACTCAGCCTTTCACATCAAATTCACACACAATGGTTATTTCAGCAGCACCCCGGGAGCTGCAGAAAGCTGCTGAAAGAAAGGGGAAGTGAATGGCGTCTAACTGAACGCTATAGAAACATGCATCAGCCTTCTTACAGCTGCCATATGTTCCTTCCTTCGCTGCTCACTTCTCACAGGCCCCTCCTGACTTTGTTACAAATAATTTTGGCATAATATCTGCTTTTCGCTGGTGTATTTACCTCGCTGAGGCATACGTGAGCTACATAACATACAAGCCACGTAGGCTTCCTCCTAGAACTTATTGGTTTTTACCCAAGAGTTGGAAACCTTTCGTTTTGAAGCATGAGACCAGATGAAAAGTGAGTTTCTTAGAGGAGGGAGCATCTTCCCTGCCCCAGGAATTGAGAATTCGTAGAAGTCTGTGCTGCATAGGGCACTAGGAAAGCTGCGATAAACAAATGTGTATGTAAATTTGGGGAGTTCTGCAGGGCAAAGCACCTTTCTCAAGGGACCTGCCTGTCACAGAGTGCAGGCAAGGAGCATAGGTTTGGTCTTCTTCAGCCGTGCCTCACCTGTGGGTTATTGCCTTGGGTTGCACTTAGCCGATGAATCCCTGCTGTCCAGCTGAGCCTCCCTACACTGCACGCCCATCTTTAGTACCTCCGCGTTAAAATACAGCATCGCCTCAGTGGAGGCTTGAAGAAAGGCATGAAATCAGTCCTTCTCGCTTTGGTTTCTACCCATTTTCTCTGGCAGTATCATTTACGAGGTGACGGGGATGTGGTTGTTCGGGAAGCTGTTCTGTAAAGTCTGGATCTCCTTTGACGTCATGTTCTGCACTGCATCCATCGTCACATTGTGCTTCATTAGCCTGGACAGATACTGCTCCGTGGTGACCCCCTACCACTATTCAAAAAGGATGTCCCGTGGCAGGTGAGTGGAGTTGCTCCTCACTTTGGGTCCTTCCAAATTTGTACTTGGCCATGGCCTGTGTCGACTAGGGACCAAATGAGCTATTGACAGTTGCTGCAGAGTGATGTGGCAAAAGGATCTTCGCATCATTTAAAACTTTGCAGAAATTGTTTAATGTGGTGCAGGAGAAAAGGAGAATGCAGCAGAGCTGGTTTGATGGTGCTCCTGGAAAAACACTGAGTTAAGGATGGGTTGCAAAATGGGGTAGAAACCTGCGGTGTGGGCTGACTTGTGCCTACAACTTCTGCCCTTTGCAGGCGTTTCATGGGAATTTCCCCATGGGTTAGGGGAAATAACACGCAGAAGAATGCATGTAGCAGTAGTCTTGCCTCTCTTAAACTCATGATATTCATGGGAGAAATAGAAAACAGGACAAATTGCTAAGCTCCTGGCAAGGTTTCACGTGAAACGTTGAAATGAGGACTGCAGGGTGGGGAAAGCTGTCTGAGGGTGGGCAGAGAGGACACTGCAGTTGCGGGGTGCATTACAAGGTGGGTTCAGGCTCTTTTGGGGATGTTTTTCCCACTGTGACTCTTGCTGCGTACGATTTGTGGAGCGCAGGCAGTGGCCAAAACGAGGAGGGGGCTGCGCAGCCCGCCGCGCCGCAGAGCAAGCACTGCAGTGGTACTGAGGATCTGGTGTCCATCAGCTCCACCCCTACTGCTCCTCAGAGGATGAGATAGCGGCCAGATATTAAAGCTGAAACCAAATAGAAAAATCTACAAGGTGTTGGTTTAAATATTAACAAAAATCCTCTGTAAAACCTTTCCTCTTCTTTTTTCAGCTGGCTCTGAGCATCCCTTACACCAACTCCAATTCTGTAACCCAGAGACCCAATCACCCAGTCATTAGAGATACTCACGTATGGACTTGTTCTACCCCAGCTTTTTCACTGCTCGGCCACTTCTCCAAGCCCTGTGGGACTGCTGAGCAGTAGTATCCCACACAGGTTACCATGGGGACTGAATCGTACTGGATGTTCTGAACTCAAAATAACTCAGACCCTCTCTCCCCTCCTCATGTCTTTCCTTTCACAGATGCATCGTGATGACCTGCATGGTCTGGGTATACTCCTCCCTCATTTCCTTCCTTCCCGTCATGCAAGGCTGGAACGAGATCCCCGGGGTGGACTTTGATGCAGGCAGAGAATGCATCTTTGTCACCAACTGGATTTTTGCCATTGTGGCTTCTGCTCTGGCATTTTTTGTTCCCTTCATGGTCATGTGCAGCATGTACTTCTTCATCTACCGAGCTTCACGGCTCAAGGCCACTCGCATCATGTCTCAGACCCTGGAGATTCACTACCACCCCAACAGCAAGCGGCAGAACCATCTGCAGCTGGAGAACAAGGCCACGCGGACCATTAGCATTATCATTTCAGTCTTTGTGCTGTGCTGGCTGCCGTACTTTGTCCTGAATGTTTGGCTCGCTGCCAGAGGCACCGACTCCACCAGCACGGTCTTGGTTGACACCTTCAAGATCATCACTTGGTTAGGGTATTGCAATTCCACCATCAACCCAATGCTCTATGCTTTCCTGAACCGGGACTTCCAACGGGCCCTGAAGAAGCTGCTCATTTGCAGGCACAGGTCTCAGGTGGACATTGGAGAAGACATGGTTTCCATAGCCACGTTTTCCAAGACTGCTCCAGACCTAGAATATAGCATTACAGTGCCAGGGCCCAACGGTGCCCTGAAGGGCAAACCCAAGTAATAGGGATGCAGAATCAGTTGCTGGAGGTGGTGGTGCAGAAAATGCCAGAGCACATCCTAATGGCAAAACAACGGGTAGGAAAACAGGGGAAAGAGGGGCTGGAATATTACAGCTTGGGGCATACAACGAAGATGCATCTTCCACAGTTTTATGAATGAGAAACTTTGATATTTTAGGGGTAATTTCTTATAACTAATGGAGCTAATTCCTTCCTGGGTAATTATTTTTTAATGAGCATTTCCTAAGACAAATTCAATCTTTATGCTGGGAAAAAAAAAAAAAATCAGTATGATAATGTGAACTTGTCTTTGTGTACATCTGGTGATCTACAACATAAGGCAAGACAGTATTTCTTTCTTATCAGCCCACTGTAGCTCTCATCTTGCAGCTCACATTACAAATTTGACCAGTTTTAATAACTCCACATGTGCCAGTCTTTGTATGGGTGTTCGGAGGGATGTGCTCAAAGAGCTCAGGTCGTGCCTTTACGAAGGCAGCATGTGCTCCAGCAGCTTGTGCTCTCCGCAGTCTGAGCTGTTGCTCAGGGTTCAACCCGCTTCTGAAACGCTGAGAGGTTCAGAGCTTTCCACTTTCGGACGTGGTGTTTCACACTATAGGGTGGGTCCAGCAGCAAGCAGGAACGGGCAGGAGGAATGCTCTACGTGCACAGACAGCGTGGCTACTGTTTGTAAAATCTAAGATCATTGCTTCAGTGGCTTTCTGTGAATTATCTGTGTTTCCTTATTAATTCTGGAAGGGAGTATCCGATGTGTCAGAACCCAGGAAATGAGTGAGACTTGCTGAAACGTTTGTAGCACCCAGAGCACCGAACGCCCGGGGAGTTCAGAGGGGGCTACAGGTGACCGACACCAGCCAAACTGCACGTGAGGTGGAATTATTACTTACCTGATTATTTTGCACTTGTGATGTCTACGCCTTGACGCTATGAACATAGCTATAGAGTATTGCTGGACCACACAGCCATAACAAACAGAAGATGATAAATGGGAATGACGATTTTTACTACTGTCAAGTGCTTGTCTGGACTTCAAACAGCATCGAACAGCACCAGCTCCCTGCAGGCAGGCCATGGAGCACCTCACTGAAGGATTACCCCGAAAAGGCAGGACTGCTCCTGAACATCTCTGCAGCATCTAACAGTCAGTAAAAGCCAGACCCGAGCCCCCAGGACCATAGCTTTTCTGTAGCAGAGTCACTTGAGGGCTGGTGACCGCTCAGACCACAGCCACCACTTGCCCTGGGATGGTTCTGGTGGGGTCTCATGCTGGTTTACATGGGAGAGTCACTGCTCTTAGACTGCTCTCCTGGGGACATGAAACACTTCAAGGGTGGTTTCTAAAAGGGCTTTTTCCGAGTGCTCAATCACCCACCTGGGACAGGCAAGGCTTCTGCAGCCGGACAAGCAGAGCAAACACAGCAGAAAGACATCCAGGCAAACATATAATTCTAAAACTACTGGAGTGAGGGATTCGGAAGGGTGAAGAATGTCACTTTGTTAATAAATAAAAAAAGGAGAGGTTAGTGAAAGTCCTGAGGTGTTCTGCTCTTCCAGCACAAAGGTAGCACAAGACTGTCCTCAGAGGTGTAGCAAAAAGCAAGTAGCTACTGCCTGGAGCAGCTCAGCTACTGAAGACACTGTGCAAAGGGTCAGAAGTTCTCTCTCAAGAGCCTGGTAGGAGAAACAGCCCTGACCTGGTGTTGCAAGACTGGTACTCCTGTCAGATGACATCATGGAGTGGTTTAGGTCTTCCAGCTCCACTAACAAGGCAGAAGGAGTAAGAAGGACTACGCAATCCCGCCCTCTTTCTGGAGGAAGCCTCTAGATCCAGTGGGTACAAAAGTGGACGGGCAGGATTCTTGCTTTTACCACCCAGTTCATTTTGATAAAACAGGACAAGGAGCAATGTTTCAGCCCCAAAATCTATGGGGGAGGGAGGGGAAGGGTAGGCAACACCCTCTGCAACAACAGGCTAGGACAGCAGCGCTACACAGCCCCAGGCCAGAGCTCTCTTGTGCAGGACTGTAAGCTGGCAGCTGTCCTTGCCTCCATGTTCAGGGGTCCCTCTGCAAACAACAGTTGGCAGGAAGGTACACACAGATTTCCGTGGCCACAGGGACACTGAGATAGTCTGATAGTTGGTTCCTAGATGTTGATAATCTGAAAGAAGGCCAATAAACTTGTCTACGAGCCACCAGATGTTCCTGCCACCAGGGCTGTCACGTAGAGACCGGGATCTCACAGACAAGGTGGAAAGCTGCTGCTGCCATCGGCACAGAGCTGAGAAAAGCCTGCCGTCACTGCTTTCCCTTCCAGGATGTGAGCATAGAGCAACTGCACATTAGACCAAAGGCCTTCCGTCACAGTTGACCATTCGGTGTGAGCTGAGTGAAGAACATCATCCAGCAGAAGGACAGAGATGGAACAGGGGAGCGTAGCATAATTAAAACCCGACTTAAAGAAGGAACAGAACATGGGAGGCACATCCCTCTGCGTACCCTGGTTCTGAAGAGCGGGTAAAGTAGTCCTTGAGCTGACGGGGGTGTTGAAGCCCAGGTGGATATTTCATAACACGGAGAAGTGTCCTCTTCCTCCGCTGGTGGGGCAGAGCAAGCGGAACTGCCTGAGGCAGGGAATGAGTGCTTGCACTGAGAGATCAGAGGAAAACCTCTCTGCTCAGGGAACAGACTTTCAGTCAAACCCTGGAGCAAAGATGGGCACAACCCCCTCCAGCATGCAGTTCTAGGAGAAGCAGGGACTCACCGACACAGGCAGTTAAGAGCTGAGCATGGCCAGGTGCCCTCGGAGCAGGGCAGGATTTGTACATGCCTTTGAGGGTAAGTGTAACATCCCAGAACAAGCAGACATGCCTAGTGTGAACACGCATGCCATTTTTGGTACTGACACCCCGCAGGGCCCTTGGAATAGGCAGCTACTTACATTCAGCACAGACAGACAGCAAGTTAAAATACCTTCATCTCCTGTGCTCCACATGTAATCACTGCACTGGCAGGGAGGCAAGAGAGGCTTAAACATGGGCATGTAACTGTGCATTTACAGCTGAGCTAACAGGGAAATCCAAGGGAAGAGGACACACTTAACTGTCTTCTGTTTTAACCCAGCTAAACTTGATAAAGTTCTATTTTTGGCCAAGTATTCACTGTAGCCTTCTGGTGTCAACTGGACAAGCCAGTGTCTAGGAGAGTTATCCAAGAGCACAAGGAAGACAATCTTTGTAATCCACTTTTCTTTATCATAAGGCTGCAGAGTGTCAGCTGGTTTAATTGCTAGTCTGTGCCACAGCACAGTACAGTGATCCCCAGAAGGATTTGAATCCAGCATCTTTTATAGAAACTGATTTCAGAGCCTAAAACTTCAAAAATTTAAGCCCATAAAACAGGAAAATGCATTTATGCAAAACCAGTTCTGATAGCGTAAGAAGTATCCCTTCAAGACTTCCCTCTCTGTTAACAGTTGAGAGATTGCCTCCATAATCCACTCAGTTTAGAGGAGCTCAGTTCCCTTCTTTCTTCAGATAGTATCTCACTACCAAGCAGCAGATGCATCTTTGCATCATCAGATGCACTGGGGGAAGTATGAGACAGGAAAGCAAAGCAAATTCGAGAAATGCAGTGCCAGTCCTCCTGTTCCAGCTGCACTAGGCTGCCATCTGCAGCATGCACTGATGCAGGTTTTGAACAGAAGAAACTACTATTTTCTTTTTTTTTTTATAAATAAAAAAAGTTTATTAAATCATTTAGACTTGAAAGAAGTCACAATAATTAATGCACTGAACAATTATAGCAAGTGCATTCTGTACACCACCAACCCAAATGGATTGATTCTGTATTTTATAAATAAAAATTAACATATTTACAATGAGAAATAAAAGCATGGCATTAGGCAGTTAAATTAGCAGATTACACAAATGCCTATCAGTTGATTTTTTAAAAAGTACAAATCTACAAGATTACATACGACACGTATGACTTCATTAGGTTTAAATTTTCAGAATCACAACATTTTTGTACATAATTTTTACTATGGCTCTTCCAACCACTGCCTATAAAACCTCCTTTTTTAGTGGCAAAAAGCTCCTTTTCCTTCTCTAGAGGTTATCTGTATAAAATGCATTCCCTAAGATCTACTATAGTGCAGAAGTATGAAATGATTTCCTCTAATGACTGCCTATGGAGAGTGACAGTATGTACAACCGTGGTAATTTTTTGCTTTAAAAATAGTGCATATTCCCAGTTTACCCACCAGGGACAAAAACGGAGTCATAGTTCATTTCAAAATCATGTTCATTTCACCAAAGAGCAAGTGGTCCGGATAGATACTCACTAGGCTTAGAGACTGTAATTTGCTCTATAAAAATACAGTATTTTAATTCTATTTACATGTTACAGATCTCTCACTTACCCAGCAAGCTGACATTTACAAGCTTCAAACCAACCCAACAAACCCAAAAAACCGATAATGGAACACAACACTGGTAAGCACAGTAGCTGGACCCATCCGCCTAGGAGAGTTAAGGTAAGAAAAATGGAATGTGAAAAGTGTGGTTACTGGCTTTCGTTGGCTGTCAAAGTAAATGAAAATCTGTCCAACACGTCTGACACATTAAACATGGCAAAAAAAGTTTAAGTAAACTATTTCCAAGATAGACATTCTGCATCATAGGACCCTTCTGCTGAACAATCCCTGTAAAACCTGTCAAGTGGAAGAAGTGATCCTGAGGATAGTTACTTGCTTGGTTGTCTGGAATGCTTATTTCCTGATAAACTCATTGTCCGTGACCTCTGCCTAAGCACTGGTTTTGGTGGGAGTTCCAGGTCTTCAAATACAGGATTTTCTATGATTGCTGCAGCCTCTGGTCTTTCAGTGGGACTTGGAGAGAGCATGTCCTTCACCATGGTGTACTAAAAAAAACCCCAAACCATAGCACATGTTACATGAACCAATTCATAAATTCTTTCTTATTTAATACGTTCTGACTTCAATTGTGGCTGTATGAACAAGTGAAAAATGTCCCCAGTTGCTTTCTGAGTAATTTGGGTATTAGTGCTTTGGCACAGTAGCTGGAAGTGCATTAAATATTAGAAAATGTATCACTATGCATCTGTTAAACTGTCTTTACTCAAGGACTACAATCAATCTAGCAAATCAAATCTGACCCAAGATTCAATAAAGTTATAAAACCTTTGCATTATTTTCAATTAAAAAAAATAAATTTAAAACACATGAAATATTTATGAGTAATTTTTAGCTTCATGTTTAAGCCACCATGTTTTAAGCCACACAGAGATTTTTCATGGCGAATTAGAGGCTTTCCTGTAAATATACAGGTAATTTGAATATGTCTCAAATGTAATCAGAATTAGTGCCCTGCTCCAGCTGAGCACAGCACATCACATTCCCCCAGGCGAAAGGCTAGTCTCCTTTAGCTGCTGGTCTGAAGCTACCATGAACACCTCAAAGCATCTCAGCTTTTTATTGGAGAGGTTTTGTACATCATCTCCTCTGTTACCTGCAACCACATCACTACACATCTGACTGATAAGAACACAGCACAGTTTCCTCAGAGGGTTTCCCACTCGAGAGATCCAGTTCCTGGTGCGAGATCCCGTAGAGCCATGGTGCTGCCTGCAGTCTGCCTGTACCTGTCTAGAACTCTGCACTTTCTCTTTGTGAATACGGATTTGTGGCAAGAAATCGTGTCAAGATGTACATGAAATGAATGACAGCAAGTGATAAAAGGGAAGTCAGACAATGTTGTAGTTACTGGAGGTAAACTGTGTGACAAAAGTATCATCCACAGTATCATAATGTTGTAGCTTTGAAATGTAGAAAAGTACAGGGATAGAGAAATGCAGCTTAATAATACAAAAATTTTTTTTTTTTTTCATTTTTACCTGCAAAGAAATTGGAAAGCCAAAGAAAAAAGCTACAATTATTAAAGAAAAAGCTACAATTAATAGCATCAGATATACTTACCTCTTGTGCATATTTCTGAGTGAACAATGGTGGAAACTTCAAATTTCTAACATCACTTAAGGTCTGCAAAAACATTAAGAAAAACATGTAACTTTTCCAAGATACCACTCTTCAGTAGCATTACTCTATTATTCTTCAAAGAATATGCAAACTATGCAAATAAATCGGCCTGATGGAAAAAAAACCACCTTGGTTTAAAGTCTTGCTTTAGTGGTTAAAAATTACAACATACTTAAATGGGCATGTTGCTGCTTCCCTGGGTATGCAGCCTGCAACAGGAATCATGGTACAAGAATTCTGATCTCTGTGGTTTTAAACTGGCCAGATGCACAAGCTTGTACTTTCTCACTCTGGCTTAACAAAGCCAACAGATCTGTGCACTACTCATAATCCCCGAGATCACCTACACCAGTATTAAGACACTTGAAATGACTGGCTCTGTTTTAACAACGTAAGCACTAGTCTTTATTTAATGTTTATGGACTAACGAGCAGACTTATCAGCCGTTTGGAAAGCAGTTCACCTTGCGTATTGGTCTCCTTCAGTGCTTCTTCCATAACAAGCACATTGGCTCCATCTACTGACAGTCATTTTCCCATGTTCAGCCACACAATTATTTGCAGCAGGCTACCCTAAGAATTTTAAGTTCTGTACTTGCCAGCAACTCATGACCCTCTTTAGCATGATTTTAACGCAGAAGGGCAATATTTAGCACTTAATTTCTTTTAGGAAGGATCTCCTTTTACAAAGACTTGAGCATAAAATATAAGAATTCTGAAGTTAAAATTCAATTCGCTAATGCTCCACTGCAAGTATAAATTGAGCAGTTAATAGTAATGGGCAACAGTCAAACTCCTGTTCAAGAGAACTGAGTGTTATGACAATAAAATGCTTCCAAAGATCGTTCTCCTTCTCTACCAATTCAGTCTGCATTCAGTGATCTGTTTTCAAATGTTTAATTTGGAAATAAATTGCACTGCCACGGACTAACAGCTTGAGACAGAGGCAAGTCTCATGCTCTACCTCTGGAGATTTTTCCAGCCCTTTCTCACAGATTCCCAGAATTTGCTGGGCTACCTGGTCAGGCAGAGCACATTTTGCTTCAGCAAGCAGTGCTAATGCTTGGCCGATGCCAGCTGAAAACTTCAGCGTAACAACTCTGAAACCACCACTGAAGTAGCTGAACTCCAGAACTTGACAATGAAGGGGTGAGGGTTTCTTCTTGATTTTATCAAAAAGACTGGAATGACAGTGAAAATCATGGGAAGTTAGGGCACTCTTTTTACCCTCTTATGAAGTAGAACATCAGAGTTAGATGCAATTTAGGATTCACTCCAATTCCTTGCTTTGCTTCTATACTCAGGACAGAAACTGAAAGGGCAAAGCTCTTAACTACTGCTGCAGGAGATCTTGAGAATCAGGATAGCTCTTTATTGGGTATGTATCTCAGTAAAACTGATTTTATTTAGGGAAACTGAAATTGGTTTCAGTGCAAGAGGTTCAAATTAAGCACTGTCATTCCTCCTCTAGACTATGCTCTTTTGTACCATAAAAAGCCAGAGCATTTTAAGCAAGAGAATGCAACACCAGCACAGGTGAAGCATTCAGTCAGGCTGCATTCATGGTATGGTTCAAACCACTTCTTATGTCTCTGCTAAAAAACAACCCATCTTCACATGAGAATTTAACCCCCCAAACACACATTAATGATAAATAAAGGTTTTAACAACTCTTTCTTTCCTGCCTAGGTCTCTGGTCAACATATACAAGAGGAAAACCTTTCTGGCTGTAGCCGCTGTTCTCTATGAACTTGTTCCTGAGCAAGATAGATCTCGCATGCCTTGTAATAGCAAGGAAGAGTTGTAATGCACCATCAAATCTCCCAAATTCACATTTGATGCCATGAAGGTCATCAATTACCAGGAAGGTTGTGCTTGAGACTGAGCGACACTCACAGCTAAGACTGTGGAACAGGAAAAGGAACAGCAATTTTTCACCAAGTGCTTCGGGTGAAAAAGCACTGCAGATGCAGGTGAAGGAAGAAATGATAAAAATGCACTGCATGGTTCCAATTCTTGAATGAAAAACAAGCTGGTAGGCTTAAAGTCACAAGCTATATTTGTTGCTTGAGTTCTTGGATATCCTAGTTCAATAGTTTCTTTTACTTGGCTTGACAACAGAGGAGCTTTGTAAAGAAATTAAGGCCTCAATTCAACTGCACACATTAAGAAGACTGCAATTTATTTTCAATGATTCACAGGGTCTGTACAAGGCCAATAAAGAAGTTGTGCTCCTAATTGCAAGGCTTTTTTCAAAGCTGAGAAGAACCTATTGCAAGTGTTCCACCAAGTGAGTAGCTGTTTTAAACAAATGCTCAAACTGAGGATAATCCAATACCATACATACCCTGACCCTCTCCATCTGTGTGCTGAAAGGGTAAAGCAGCTCAAAAAGAATCAGTCCCAAAGAAAAGATATCCACTTTGTGCGAATAGGTGTTCCCACAGATCTGAAAATTCAAAATTAGAGTCTGGTCAATCAAGCTACTCACTGTATGTAATTATGTACAACAGAAACAACTCCCTCTCAAATCAACATATGGAAGTGATTAGCCCTGTGCAGAGCTGAAAACTACAGAACCAGCACATTGACAAACTTCATCAAATGAGCAGAGGTGGTAAGGTCCTGATCGTCAGCTCCTCTTTACAGGCCCAAGTGCAAAGCAAAATGTTTCAACTTAAACTTCATGCATAATAGTGTGTCCTTGTTCAATTAACTTGAATATTATAGAGTTTTCTACTACATTAAAACCAAGATAAATGAATGCATCTAAGTACAATCATTAACTATGTTTTGCTATAGTAAATATATATTAAAATACAAATTTTGGAATTCAGATTAGCTCAAAACTCTACTTTGATGAGAAAGAATTTAAGTAACTTGATTGCAACAATTTACTAGAAAGAGTGCCTGATCTTTGAGCTCCCAAGAATCCAAGTGTCTTCCAGGCACTGCCAGATAGAGCTTTAGAGCAGAGAGCACAAACCTGTTCTGGGCTCATGTAGAGTTTGGTCCCTACTTGTCCTGTGTGCCTGGCATAAGCTGGCATTGGGGTAAGTACTGATTCCTCCTCCTCATCTTGGTCCATAGCAGTTACCAGTCCAAAATCCCCAACTTTTACTATGTCATCCATTGTGAAAAATATATTGGAAGGCTAAGAAAACAAACAGGTGAAAAGAAAAAAAAAAATTAAGTAATAAACAAGTCTCTGTGTTTCAGTAGATACCACACATCTTGTTCTAATTCAGATAAGCCATGCTATCAAGGCTAAAAATGCAGAACAAGCTATGAATCAGGAAAAAGGAATTACTCCTGCCATGAAGTAGTCTCCCTTCCTGAAACTCAGATTGCTCATTTCTTGTTGTCCAGCAGAGGTTACTAGCACTGTGTAGGTCTGCTGAGTAATATGTATAAAAGTCAACAGCTGTTGGGAACAACAGAGATAAGTTATCCAACTCTCCACCACATGGCAAATTCACACCAGAAGCTGGAGTTCTGACTCGTAGTCTTTTTTATTCTAATCTCTGAGTGCTAAACTCGTTCACCTTATTATTACCCAGCACATAGCACGTCATCTTAATGTTGAGAATTATAGATACAGTGGAAGCCTGGGAGCAAGGTCTGCCTTTCAGCTGGTACTGTGCAGTTTAACTGTGGGAATAGCTGTTTGCATAACAGAATTAAAATTTTATTTTTGAAAGAAGCTTAAGAACTTTGCAATTCACAAGAGCAGCCACGGTGATGATCTGGCCTTGCTCTCCTTTAGCTTGTTTGCCAGGTAACACCATCCTTGGCTTAATCTACTGATAAAAGAGACTGGAACGGAGATGCCTCCTAGCTAATGGTACATATCTCAGATGGTTTCTCAAGAGATTTGCATTCTGGCTGATAGAACAGCACATGCCAAATAAATTATTATTTCTTTGAAACATGACTGCTCCACCTCAGTTACAAATAAAGTCTGACACACAAATTTTGCGGGGCAGAGCAGACTGCTTCTGCAAAGGGAAAGAAGCAGGAGGATTACGCATGGGGAAAGGGTTGCAGTGGGGTAAAGAGGCAGGTGGTGCTGGGCAAGCTCCTGGACCTTCAAGGTTATGAGAACATGGTCGATGCTTTGTTGACATAAACCCTGGAACAGGAGGAGGCAGACAGATACAGGGCAGTATTTTTCCACAAGATTAAAGGACTGCAAAGCTGGCCTATTTCAAAGTCCATCCAACTCCCTCAGTTAAAGACAAACCCACTCTGTGCAACAGAGAAACGAGACAGAAAAAAGGCTTCTTTTTTTTTTAAGCAACGGACAGCTTTGAGATAAGCACTACAGAAATAGATATAACTTGTTAGTTCCACAGTGCCCACATCCTGCCTCTAAAACTGCTTTCTGTGCCAGGTCTTATCTCCTGCTATATTTTCCTGTAATGAATGTCATGCCCTTCAGAGTCACAGCTCATTTAGTGCACAAAAGCTACTATCCTGTAAACCCACAGAGTCTTCAGGCTCTCTCTGAAGCTTTTATATGGCACCTACTCTCTGACTGCACACCCATATTGTCAAAAATCTTTATATCAGAATTTTAATGCTGAAGGCACAAGTGTCTCCATTAGGGATTTGTATCCCATTGCCTTCATCTCCATTCCTCTCCTACTCCAACAAACACACAAAAGGTCAACAAGATCTGTCTTGCTTCACAGAGCAAAACTCTTCTTAACAGAAAGTTTTATTTCTTGCACTTCTCTGGCTGAGAACAGATTGTCTCTGAATGGGCTGGCATATAGTTTCTACGAATTAAGGAGAATGGACTCTCTGCTATTGCAAACTGTGAGCAAAAATAAGCCATAAAAACCACATACAGAAAGAGGAAGTCTAAGGCAGATGCACACAGTTTTGATTTACATCAGAAGAATACAACCGCCCTCTAGTTTAGTTATCTTGCCACCTGGATAAAGAAATTTCTCTCCAGACTCTTCAATCAGAATGAGAATCTCCATTTTTTTTCATAGATGTGAATAAGCTACTCACATCTGGAAGACTCCTGTTTAATTCAATTAATGCCGCAAAATGTATCTAAGACTGTTATAATAGAATCACAGACTGATTTGGGTTGGAAGGGACCTCACAGCCCACCCAGTCCCACCCCTGCCATGGGCAGGGACACCCTCCACTAGCCCAGGTTGCCCAAAGCCCCATCCAACCTGGCCTTGAACACTGCCAGGGAGCCAGGGGCAGCCACAGCTTCTCTGGGCACCCTGTTCCAGGGCCTCACCACCCTCACAGGGAAGAATTTCTTCCTAATGTCTCATCTAAATCTCCCCTCCTTCAGCTTAAGGCCATTCCTCCTTGTCTGCTCACTATCACCACTGTTCTTGCAGTTCTATGAAACTCATAACTTCTTTTGATCTGTGAAGCATGATCGACAGCTTGTCTTGGGAATAACAGTAAATTCACTTGATAGATTTCTGTTTCTGTATTTATTTATTTTTTTCCAGAAGAATTTGAACTGTGACCTATTCACTTGCCTACCTAAATTCCTGCCATCTTGTCATTATGGTATCTCTGATTAGTAAGAGCCTAATTAACACATCTCAATGTGCACTGTTAATTTAAATATTTAAAAGATCTTCTTGAATCTTTTAATATGCATGCATACAAACTTATTTTCATAAGTCAATGAGTTTTTGCTGGTGCCAATGAGAGCAAGAACTGGCCTCTGCTATCAGCTAGCTTTGCTTCTAGCAAAGACAAAACAGCTTGGCAGGTTATTTGCTTATTAGTGCTGGCATGAACTTAGGCTTGCATGACCAATCTCTTGGGGAAATTACAAAATTAGGTGAGATCTGCTTCAAGGAGCTTCTGAAAACGATAGGAAAAAAAAAATTACTGGCTATTGCTTTTACCAGATTAACACGTAACACACAAATAAACTTCCAGGATCCAAGAACAACATCAATACACACATAGGAAGTTGTCTGAAGCAGGAAGTTACTCATTCAGGGAGAGCCTTTCCAAGTTGTTTATACCAAGTAAACAAAATAAAACATCTTGTTCAAATTGCTGCCAACATCGAATTTTTAAGATGTTCCAACAAAATGCTACGCAACCCCTGATTAAGACTAATACAGCTTTAAGTGAAGATCTACATAAGCTTTACTCAACAGTGAAGACTGCATAGAGTTACAACTGACAGTATTGTTAAGAAAGGTTATTAATTAACATGTCTAGCACCATATTAGTAGAGGGATTTAATTACTTTTCTGGTCAGTTTCTCAAGCACTCAAGATGTTTCAGATAACTGGTTCAAGGTAATTGCTTAATGCTGATGGGGAAAGAAAATACTTGGATGGGTTCATGAGTTTTTCTAACTTTGTCATATCATTTCAGTGTTACTGAATTTGAATCCCTTTTATTGCCACATATGAGATGGCATTTTTATATTTTGTTTCTACTGATACCAAATTATTACCATCTGAGAAGCTACATCATTTCAGTATTTACTCCACTGAGCTAAGTACTAACGTTTCCTCAAATAAGCAAAGAGAAACAGGAACTGCCTCTCCACCATTTGGCAAAAGCCATCCATTTCTCAGAGCTTATAATAATACGACTAATTTCAGCTGGGCTCTTCAATTAAATTCGGGTATAATGACACTTCCAGTGCTAGAAGTTCTAGCAAGATTAGGCACTAACATAGGATCAGAAACAAAATGAAAGAAAAGATACAAAAAGTTACTCCTGACTCCAGTTACGTTGAATGCCAGAGGTAAAAACCACCTAGCCCAGTCTTAACTGGCTGGATGTTATGTTACAAAAATCATGAATCCTTCAGAAAGTTGCATTACGACAGTTGGCATTGACTCAGAATTCAACTCCAGGACATTTTACCTTCCAAACCTAGAGCAATAATACTTAATTTTTACTGTCTCTAACCAGGAGTAACACTGCTGCTTTTAGGCAGTATTACTATAGAAAGGAGGAGGAAAATACCAGAATTATCTGATTTACTTGAAATGGTAGAACAGGTTCCAAATTAGCTTGCTTTGCCACACGGCTCAGCAATGAACAACCCTGTATAAAGAACCTGAACTAAAAATGCTGTAAAACAAATGCAGCAGATCTGTGCCAGGTACAAGACGTCTTGCTGTAAGAAAGACTTTAATTGCAATAATGAATGATTAATGTTTACTTCCTGGAGTACTGCACCTCCAGATTATTATACACTCAGCTTTTATTGTTAATTCAGCTTTTTGTAACGCCCATGCTGAGGTCACTGATAAGAGTTGATCATTTTAGCAGGATTTATCTCCAGTGTCGTATTACTCCCATATACAAAAAAATTTTACCTGTATCCACACACTCATGATCTGTCAGTTTAAAGCAGAACTTGGCACTAAGCTAAACAGCCTGGCACTGCTGTATTAGGAGCAGTCAAATTTGGAATTGCTGATAGCTGAATTTGTAAAGCAGAGGACAGCTAGCCTGTGATGTCATTTGAGTCAGTCCATGTGTTTCAGGAATTTTGCAGCACCAGACATTTTTGTATGATCCTTTGGGCACAGATGATTGCTCCGAAGACAATCTCACAGTACTAAATCAGAAAACTTTTGCCTATGGGATGCAGCCAGGGAGATAATTAGTTACAACCAGAATTTGGAAAGTTCAGGCATTCAGCGATGATCATGCCAACAGATTAAAAAAATCCCCAACATTTTCTACAGTATCCTCTGAATACAAACCTTGAGATCCCTGTGCATTAATCCTTTGCTATGGAGAAAGTCAACTGCTTCAGCTATCTGCAGAAATATCTGCAGACACTCTGTCCTTTCCCTCTCCTCTATCATGCATCTTCTGCTCATCCAGTCTTTAAGGTTCTCTTTCCGGCAGAGCTGCATCTGGATGTAAAGGTACACCTTTGGAGAGGTGGGCTTGACTTTTTCTGTAATATTTTTAGAAAGGTCCAGGCTTAAACTTGTTGGCCTTGGTGGAGAAACAGAGAGGGGACTTCCTGAAGCAGATTTCTTATCTGATTCCTTTGTACTTTTTGCCTTCTCAGAAAGACTTTCATCATGTGAAACATCAATTTTATCTTCCTTACTTGAAGCATTTCCGCAACCAGAATCCTCAAACACAATAGAAGAGGAGGTCCCTTCCCTCAAGTGTACAACAGGAACAGCTGGAGGACAAATTTCCAAGGGGTGACCCAGCTCATTGTTGTTGATAGTACTGTCTTCTGCATCACAGCCTGTAAGGACACTGTCCTGAAGGTTTAATAGTGGATCTTCTGACTCGTGTAAGTCCCTGTTGTCTGTAGCAGAAAATTCCAGCGGAGAAAACTGGCTTCCGGATGAATCTGACTGACCACAGGGTATTCCTACGGACCTTACCCTCTCTGAGGCAGTGGCAATAACTTCAATGTGCTCCTTTGTAGAAAATGGCTCTGTTCTGATCTTAAATGATGGGACGTCGATCGGACTGGGAGAACTGAGTGGCCAATCAGTGCTACAAGAACAAAATTGAGAGATCAGTACTACAGAATTTCATTCTGCTAGAAATGCATTTTTAGAAGCCCAGGTTTTAACAACTGCTACCTGAGAACAGTGTCATACCATAGCAGTAAACAACTACCCAAGCATGGGAATCACTAACAACCAGGATTTAGCATCCATTTTTCTTAGCGAGGATAATGTCTTCTCACTGAGAAAAGAATGTTGATAAAGGAAAATTTAGCAAGCTCTACTGCCTGGATTCCCGATGTGCAATCAGGCACATCTTCAGCTCGAAAAAATTCAATCCTTTAGAACATGCATTGCAATGACTATTTAAAGTGCATTGGAAGAATTACAGCTGTGAAATATGAATTTGTTGCCTGAAATATAAAGGTCGCTGTATTCTAAAAATTGTTAGGCACGTTAAGATGTTATTATGAGACTGCTAAATGGTCTTGTATTAGACCTCATTCTTTAAATGCTAATATACACCCACTTTTTCCTTTCTCTCAACATCCCCCAACTCCTTTATCTAATTTTCCATTTTTAACCTACTTCTACCAAGCTTTATAAATCGCCACTGATTATCCCTCACAGATTTATGCTAAAATAAATTCATTGAACCATTGGAGTACTGAATCAGATCTATCTAAACCAAGACAACAAAGAGGAGGAAAGCAATAGAAAGGAACAAAGAGGACAGAGATGCAAAAAAATAAATAAAAATGTTTAAAATCTAATCACAGCAGCAATGCTCCAACCTTCCAACCACCCATAGCTTCAACTACAGAAGTTAAATTAAGAACTACAAGATGTTGCCTAAGCTGAAAGAAGGATTTTAACATAACAGAGGACCCCAAAATTGAGAGATGCTATGGAAAAATGTGTTATATTTGTACCTTGTTCATCTGAGAAGTTGATGGGCTAAGTTAATAACTACTCTTTCCTACATAGTCTCTCCATCTTCCCGGATCATCTACCAGTTCTCCAGTTCTGTTGATGTACAACCTCAACTTCAACTGTTAAAAAAAGCCACGAGTTACCTTTCATCTTTTAACCACTGTTCATCCATCTTTTCCTGCCATCTCTCAGGTGGAGCTTCCAGCCACGCGTTGAAATACCGAACAATACCTGGATGCTCCAGTTTAGCTAATGCCTTGACTTCCCGCATCACCTTTTCACGAGCCAGGTCCCTAGGATTTGGGGTGAGGAAAAGAAAAACAGAGACACGGTCACATAAAGCAACAGCATACCATAGAGATTTCTGCAAAGGAATTTAATCAAAGCTACTCCAGTATAAACCAAGCCAGTAGTATTGCTTTTCACACCGAAAGACAGATACGTCTTAAATTCCCCAGAGTAACTCCTTTAGGTTAGAAGTGTGGGGGAGCAGTATGTGCTCATGACAGCCAAGTATTTAGTCATTCCTTTTCAAATAATTAGAGGCACCAAAACTGAGAAGAAAAGGCTCATCTTGTGCTCAACTGTTGACAAAGATAGAAAAAAAGACCACTAAACAGCAATATTCTACAGGGATGTAGAAGACACTGACACAAAAGAAGAAAGACAGTAATACCTTAGTATTTCTTTTTTAATTGGCATCAGGAGACTGCATAAAGACTATCTCCGTTCTATGGGCAGGAAAGCAGGTAGCCTGCTGTCTTACTGAAGTAAATAATCTCTTTTCATGAGACCGTAACTGGATCATATTAAGTCAGATGGTTTTATTTAATGGGTTTGAATATGCTTGGAAAAGAAGACTTTAGGCTACCTTTAATTTCTGAACAAAAACTTTAATCTTAAGTAGTCACGCTTATTTAACACATTAAAAAAAAATAGTAATTCTAGATTTCATAGCTTTACCCCCTCCCTCTACTGGCCTGCCTGTTGCTGTTCTAACTTGAGATTTCCAGAAGCAGTGTCTCCCATCTCCCACTAAAAGGAACTGCTGCAAGCTCTGTGTAGGGTAATTCAGCAGCATGGCTTGACCACCTATGACTGAAAGAAAAGGTAGGGGTTGTGGGACCAGAAAATGAAACAAATGGACAAATGGAATCAGAAAAGCTGGTGAGGGGAAAAAAAGAAAAGAAAGAGAAGGTGGAGTAGGAAAGGTAAGGAGAGGAAGGAGAGAAGCAAATTAACAGCGCTACAAATAACTGATCCTGTTATCAAAGGCTCTATTTATCAAGGAAATCAAAGGAGTTCCCATGTAGCTGCAGCATCCTCACAAGGGTCCTGCTATGCAAGTTTTTAGCCAAGCAGGTCACCCTTCCGCTGTGATTACATATGCCAAATGCTTGATGCCAAAACTAAGTCAGACCCCCCCATTAAAAAGTATGTCATTCACCATAATGTAACAGCTGAGAAATCAGTTCAGGAACAGATGGTTCAGTGCAGGACGGGATCCCACCTTTCATTCATTACTTCTGTATCTCAACAAACTCATTCATTACCTGTTAGGTAAACGGATCCTTTTGATAGCATAGTTGCAGTCGTCCACTTTATTTCTGGCTTCAAAAACTACTCCAAAACCTCCGCGGCCTAGACACTGAATTGGTTCAAAATCTGTCAGGTATCTGGGAGGAGAAGGGTGTGAGGAAGGGACAGAAGAATGGAAGAAGGATAGAGAAGAATGCATTAGTAAAGATAGAAAAATATAGTCATTTATGATTAAGAGTAAAATATTTCAGTACAGGCAAAATATGCTGAACAACTTGAAGCATTTGTTGTCTTTTTCTCCCTGCTCACCCACTGAGGCAATCAGATGGTTACCTATTTATGAAATGGACAGTTGCTGATCACGCATTTATTCAGTGTCTATCACAACCCAGCAAGACATGTTATGCATGCACATGACAAACTGAAGAAGCTTTTCAGAGTATCAGGTTGTATGCTTACTGGATCATGGACCATGGGGATTTAACGTAAGTTTCTATACTCAAACTAGGTGGTGACAGCTAAGTAATTTCTAAATTATGATTTGCCTTTAACCCCAACCCAAATAACTATTTCTGCAACTAGTCCTTCTAAGCATCCCTTCCAAAACATCACCGTTCTTAAATCTCACTACCTTTCTTATTCTTCCTCATTTTAAATACTCCAGTTCTTACTTTCAGTGAGTTACAAATGTACAGGCAATGGTCACATTTTCTCCAGGGTATCATGACATGCCCCTATACATCCTTCTGTCTTAACTAACTCCTTCATAACAGCAAGAAAGGTCTGCTTATTCTACACAGTACATAAAACATCATCTGTTTACATCTGCAATTGCCTTTCTCCGCTTTAGCCCATAAACGCAGAAACAGAGGGAGTAAAGGCTGATTAAGAACTTCAAGAATCAATCTTCCATTTCACTTATCAGCAGGAAATATGAGAGCAACATTCCTGATCACAGGTATCCTGTAGACTTTCCAGGATTGCTCAGACTAATTAGAACTGCAATCTCCCATCGGTAATGGGGTGACAGGGTTCTTTGTGTCAGTTGCTGACTATCCTGCAAATTCAGAGGACTAGGACTTGGGTAGGGAAGAACAAGAACATGTACTTTTTCCTCCCCATAGCATTAGTTGTCACATTGACTAAAAGCCTGTACATGTTGTGCTGAACTGAGCTCACCTTGACACGTATCCAGAGTTCTTGGCATCACTCCAGCTGGTATCTTTAACATCTCCACAAGCGGGCTCATATTTACTATCGGTCTGACACTGTGTTTCAGATTCCTTCCGCAGCTAACAAGGGTTACCAAAACAAGAACAAAAACCAACCAAACAAAAAAAAAATCAACTCCTTATGTACTTGAGACAGTTTGTACCCCTAGCTATGGCATTAAATAATTTCAGTATAAATATCTCCAAAGACATCAGATGTGGTTGAAGCAGTGTAATCCGACTGCTGAAGCAGTTACACAAATTGTACATGGCAGCTGACAGCCTTCACAGACAGATTAAATAATAAATTTAGGCTTTTGATTTTGTTATCTCATTAGTTATTAACTTATTAATACTACTCATTGCAGACTGAAAACCAAAAGAAAAGGCTAGAATAATACCTTCCGTATTTAGGATTCAGAAAAAAATACTTACTCTGCTGTAAGGATGAGGATGGAAAAGTTTGCGTACAATAAAAGTTGTGGCCACAATGCAAAATATAATGGTGCCAACAATTTCTTTCCACCAGTGAAGCAAAAGAACAGGATCTTTTTTGCGAATGTTCTTGTAATTCGTGTCATCAAAAAATCTAACAGTGATCTGGGTGCTACGTTTATTTCTCTCTCTCTTGTAGTATGGTAAGTAATAACCATTATCTGTGTATAAAAGATACAAACAGGCTATAGGTTTATTTGTAGGCAACTACAAAGCAATTTTGTCTTTTCATTAATAGGTTTCCTCTACGGACACAGAGTATTTTTGTTTGCATGTCCCATGATTTTAAAAGGTACATAAGCAAATTCAGTTCTTCAAGGTTGCAGACTCCATGGCAACCAGGTCTCCCATCAAAGTTCACTACTTTGGAAGGCCTGACCACTGATAGCTTTAAACCAGAGTATCTTCCGTATGGAAACTTTGTACCACCAGGCTGAGCCTCTAGCACTGTTAGCAAATTCTGAAAAAAATAACTCGCAAGTTTTTTCCACTCGGACCAACTATCAGTGGCAATGGCAGCACACCCAATGTCTCTGCAGTAGCAGTTTCTGGTACTCTGAAGTGCTTTGTGTGACGCTAGTTGTACATACACCACAATGTGGAAATCCTAGTTTAGGCAATAATTTCCTAGTTCATTAAATGTTCAAAATATACACCTATTTAAGATCAAACAAATGGCCATTTATTGAATTTCACAGATAATAAATGGGTAAACTTGGCTATTTGGAACTTCTACCTACCATATGGATACTGCAGAACTGAAAGTGCTCCATTACTGTACTCTTCATGAGAATACTTGTCATTGCTGAGACACTTATCAAACTCATCAGACCCCACCAGCACTGGAGTCCTGGAAGGAGAATCTAAGCATAGGAAAAGACACAATTTTCTGAGCTGAATTGTTATAAAAATTCTGTTCTTGTATTAATTTAATGAGAACTCCAATGGCACAATCTCAGAAAACGTCTCTCAGACCAGAACATGAGAACCAAAATTAATGCAAGGAAACATTAAGAAGGTAACAGTTTTAAGATAACAGTTACTTAACACCTCTCCCCCTTGCCAAAATCCTAGTTTTGGACAAGTCATTTCACTCATATTCCTCATTGCAAAAGAGGTCTTCCTCTTTTTCTTGAAAAATTTGATTTAGAAGACTTAACATTTCATTATTGAAAACAACCCTGTCAAAACCATAGTAAAAGAAAGCAGACATCAAACATTTAATTAGAGAAAAATAAACAATTAATAAAGCACAGAGATAATTCCTGAACTGGTTTACAGCTGGAAACATTAGACCAGTTTGAAACACTGGAAACCAGAAAGATGTCCTGTCTTTTCAGAGCTAAGACAGTAGATGAAACTCTTAATTGTTACTTACGGATTAAAGGCTTCCATTTGATTTTGGGAAGAGGAATAATTGCATTATCATTCCTGGATTCCAGAGCCTTTGGGTTTGTTGGGAATTTCTCAGAAATTCTGACTGATGATTGAAGATACAACTGCCCTCTGTACATACCTAAGTAATACAACAGAGACACATTAGTCTTAAGATTTAGTTCTCTTCACTCCCAGAAAAAAATTGCCCAGTTAAAATATGTGGTTAAAAACATTTCTCAGCATATTTCTTTATATTCTGAGAATGTGAGATACTGACTCTGACTGCTAGAATGGATGAACTCAAGTAATATGTTCCCTCTGTTCTAGAAAAGCAAGAGATCAGGACATCTCATTTTCACTGTTGGACAGCTGGAGCTATAGACAAAAAAGCCAACAATTTTCAAGAGCTAGAAAGCAGATCAGGCTTTGCATAGGTAAGGCTTCTTTCAAGCTTCCTACCCTTGTTAACGCTGGCACAGATTACTCCTCAACAGCCATTACCAGGAAGGCTGGAACCATCCGGCTTCTTCCTAGTGTTATTCTTTATCTGTGTAGCCACTAACAGGAAACCTACAAGGTGTAAAGACTTACAGAAAAAGGCTAAGGCAAAGTCTTAGAAAACCAAAGCACGTTTACCTCCCACAGACAGACAGACAGCTGAGAAGGAGTACTTGGGGCCATTCTATGTCAAATTGTCACTAACCACATCAAATGAATTCTGACAGCTGGATGAAAACTCAGTCACATAAAACCTTAACTGAAATTTCTTCATGGTAAGTTACTGTGATCAGCGTAGAGGAAAAAAAATGAATGCGACAAATTAGCGGGCTGGAGGGAGATACTGCTTATTGCTTACTGAGCAGTAAGACTGCCTTGTTAGCTATAAACCTATCTTTAAAAGTTTCAAGACTTTCAATCATCTCCAATGGATTGAACTACAAAGCAGTGAACATTTCAGAATCAAAATGGAAAAAGATTTATGGTTTTGAAATGTTTTGGTTTTGAACAAGGAAAAAAGAAAGGGGGGAGCAATCAATCTTTTACCTGTCACTGTTCATGCTAAACACAGATATTAATTTTGCCATAGCCAAAGATATACTGCATCTTCCGCAATTGTCAGAATTTCTAAGATGGGTACACAGAACTCTGACTTTAAATGACAACAGCAAAGATGACCGGGGCAGGCTAGGAAGAGATGAGAACATATCTCTCTACCTTTTGAAAGTCTTTAAATCAAGTCAAGGTGCCTTTCTGGGATATGTATTTAGTGAAACCTCAACTTTTGGGCTTTATAAAGCAATGTGGGTTAAATTTAACAGCCTTCATTACACAGCATATCAGACATGTTGCCACTCCTCTTAACTGTAATCTACCAGTACAAAAAGATCTGCTTTACTACAACCTCAACAGAGAAAAGAGTAACATTTACTACATGAAATGCTGTGGTCAGTGTCTCACCCAAATAGACGCTGGATTCTGTGGCCCCTCTGGCAGCTTCCACAAGATCTTCTTCATCTTCCAATACTTCATTGTTCGCAGTGTAACTTGTGTCATCAAACAGACTGATTGGAATTACTTTGCCATCTTTAACCAACCATGCAGAAGCAATTGGAGTGCAAAACTGAAGGAGAGAGAGGTAACTGGAAAATTAATGTTGTATTAACTGAATATTTTATATAAGAATAATGCTAAACAACGTGCTTAAATTCCTTGGTTTAGCTTTTGTAACAGATGTAGCAGCTCAAAGTCAGAACTTCACTTAAAAATATTACAAGCAGATATGTGCTTCTTTACAAAGACAGCATCTGAAACCCAAGATGAAAGACATCATCTATGATGCTGCAAAACTTCTACTTTTGTAACATTTAATATTTTGTCTTTTCTCCTACCTGGTATTCCCATTCCAGATGTCCTCCTCGCTTGTTAAAAGCCATCACCTTCCAGTCAGCTACTGAGACCTTTATCACTGTATCTTTCATCATAGCTTCCTGCTCGTCCACATCCGAAATAATTTTTGTTTCTTCTTTGTTCACATTTGATTTAAAATTGCTTTCAATATATCCCGCTCTAGTTTCAATATCTGGGACATAGCGCAGCTCAAAGTGACCAACACTGAAATTCCACCTTAAAGAAAAAGAGAAAAAAAACTTTGTAGAAACAATTTATGTATTCTAAGGAAATCCCAAATTCTCCATCCAGAAGATTCTTAAAAACTGAATTACCTAATTTTGGCTCATATTTTCACAGTAAACTCTCAGATTGTCAGATAAACACAACTGCACCAGGAGGGGGAGTGCTAATCCAGAATACAAGCCAGACAAATTGAGAAATCTTGTCCTCAGAATGAGTTAACAGCAGGTGAAGTAGAGCCAATGGCATTAAAAGTTTAGTATATGAAGAGGGCAGTTAAAATCAGCAAGTAGTACAGCTGGGTCTGCTTAGCAGGAAAACGTTACTTAGCTGATCAAAGCAACAAGTATAGGCATTTAGGAAGCAGCATTCTACACAAGACAATTCTTTTCATTAATAAAGCGGATTTAGTTTGAAATGTAAGATTTTCAAGCTGAGGGAGGTACAATGCTTTTTTTGTTGTTTTGTTTGTTTTAATCACACACACAACCTAACACAGGATCTCTTTGATGGGTACTTCTTGAAACCAAGGCCGCTCATGTCCCATAGGTTAACACTGAAAAAAGACACCTGTATAAGGAACACAGAGTTGTCTTGGATAGCCAAAAGCTCTTTAATTTTGGTAAACTAACGAATTAGGGCAGAAACTGAAAATTATTTTCAGAAAGAGATAAAATAATTCTTTTATTTTTTCCATGATGTAGCCCAATGCTGTAAAGAAGATACAGATGGAAAGCACGGCAAGTTTGTGTCTTGAACAGCAAAAGGGGGAAAATATTTCTTGAACAGTATGTTTGAACAGTATGGTCCTTTCTTAGGACCAATCTGGCAACCACCAGGAGCCCAAAGTGATTCCTTAAAATATTTAGACCCTTATGGTAAAAGTTTGGCATATTTTGTATATTCAGTAATTTATTAAAAGTTTTTCTTTTTGTAGATTAAAACCCCAGATCTATCCTGTAAACTCCACAGCAGCCATACCGTGTCACCAGGAAAGCACCTCTGTTCCTGACGACAAAGACAGGAGGATTTTGGCACGCAAGATGTCATAGTATGTTTTTGAAAGAGATATACAAAGGAAAAAGCATGGTTTTATGGCATACCTCTCCCTGCCAATATCAGTCTCCAAGAACCACGGAACCCAAGATTTCTCTTTTCAGACATCTGATGTGCTAATCTATCGGAGTTCTAATTAGATTCTATCTGATACACTACCGATGCACAACCTGTCAAATCCTGCTGCAAACAGAAGAGGGAGCAGGGGAACAGGGAATGACTAGTTCTCCACAAAATTGTTGGGCAGTTATTGTATCTATGTATGGCAACCAGCCTTTTAAACCTGTATTTTATGAAGTGGATTTCATTTTGGTTTATTTGAAGTAGAATATATGTCTGTATTTTTATAGAAATCTTGATGTATTAAAACTTCAGTGTGACAGGGTTAGGAAAGTCAGACTGAACTGGTTTCTGCAGCGTGTAAACAACAGACCACCTACATTATGAAATGAACAAAGTATATTTAAGAATAGGACTTTTAAAAAATAAGACTAAAGTCATTTTAAAATATCAACTTAAAATGAAAGCTAAAGTCCTCAACTATTAAAAAACCCCAATCAACCAGTGACAGTTACCATGAGCAGGTGAAGTACTTAAAAGTGAATCAGTAGGTCATAAGATGACTTTTAAACTGTCTCCTTTTGTACAAAAATCAACAGTTGGAACAAACATTAGTGGCATTTGCCTTGTGCAGTAGAGCAATGACAAACTCTTGGGAGGTATGCAAGGGCAAGGAAACTAATTTTCCTTTGATTTAGAGGAAATAAGTATGTGCACATCTCTGTCTAATCGTCTATAAAACTGAAGTTCAAGACATTTTTCAAAAGCACTGAGGAGCAAAGGGGGTAGATCCTAGCCAACAGTCTGGCGCATTCCTTTGGATAACAATCTAAACTCCCTTCTGCAATTCCTAGTCTAATGAGAGTAAAGAGAAGGTCAAATTCTTAAAACATTATGTATTAAGAACTTATCTCGATCGGACTGTTTCTGAACAACTCATACACTCACTTTTCATTGCCGCTGCGTGGTCCAACAGCACGGACTGTTTTCTGGGTTCGGTGTAATAGAAGTGTCTCTTCCTGTTCTGTTTCATCGTCATCCCACCGACGACAGCCCATAGCTGAGCAGATGTACTTCACCTAAGGGACAAGGCAAGAGACTTGCACGTGCTTCAAAGTTCTGAAGAACTTCAAGACAAACAAATGTAATCTATAGAAATATTCAATGCTAACGATCCTTATAACACGTTTCTGGCTCGCAGGCGATTTGGAGCTCCATGGTTTTAGATGTTCAACTTGAAGGATGTTGAAAAGCATGGTTTAAGAGATAAGGGCTTTTCAGCACTAGAATTTTCAAAAGATTCTAGTAAGTCTACAGTTTGAGCTATTGTGACTACTTTTTGACTGTATTTTGCACGTATTTCTACTTCTAACAGAAAGCAATCTTAGCAGTCTCTTTTCCTGCTATTTTTATGGGCATCAAAAGAACATTCCTACAAGACCCATAGCATAATTCTGCTTTCATGCCATATTTGTCTCAGCATAACTCTATTAACTTCAAATGAAGTACTATTGTTTTATATAAAATAGTGCAGAGCCTTCCCCCTTTGCCTTGCAACTATTAAAGAGGAAAGATGATCTTATTTAACTCACACAGACTTTGCAACAGTCCCAGTGTCAAACAGAATTTGGATTATACGGGCAACTGTATTTTGAAAAGGGAGTTGAACACGCTTTCAGGAAGTCTGAATTGACATTATATTGCCAAAGACAACAGACTGCCCTAACGTAATAAGGAAGAGTCAGGAGCTATTTTCTGTATGAGGCATCTTTGCTACTGTGAGCATAAGCCAGGAATCAAAGCAGAACCCAAAATTTCCACTTCCTGAACACTGGGGGAGGAGCAGTCTGTTGGTGTACAGTGCCCTCTGCTATCAATGAGGAAATCAAAATAATTTCATGAACTCTTGTTTTAAGTCTATGTACTTTATCACTAGCGATCACTCTACAGCATGCATATAAGTGTTCTACATTAAAATGTATGGTCAAAATGAAAAAACCCCACCTGATTTTGCTCAAAACAAACATTGAAATTTCAAAATTTTCAAACTAAATCTATTTTTAACTTGTTTTAAAATGCACCAACATTTCTGATTTAGCAAATGTCTGCTCTTCACTACACAAAGCATCTACAAGCATTTTAATGATATCTGACATTAAGGAGGGGAGGGTCAATTCTAAGACTCTGAATAATGCACTTAATTCCTGTGCTTTTTCTAGCCTTTTTTTCTTCTATGTTTCTTCAAAATATACAACTTTTAACCAATAGATTCCAAAGATAAATACCTTCTTGTTAGAAAGCAAGCAGTTTTCAACTTAACTATTGCATAAGATTTTAATATGTAAGAACTTCTAAGAGATAGTAAACTCACTGACAACAAGTTAAACTTTTGCATATGTTGAATGTTTTACCTGTTTTCAACCAGCTATCCCTTCATCAGTTGTGAAAAATCTGAAATTAGTTGTGAAAGAAGTGTGTCACCTAAGGCCTTCTTTGATATGTAATAACTGAACTGCAAAGTCTACTTCAAGCAGAGCTATATGATAAAGCTGAACTCTGCTCCCAGCTTGGTAAAAAGGGGTCATCCCTCTTTTTCCCACTCACTCACCTCTGGTACCTTCCCTTGTGCTGGCTCTGGCACTCCCCAACCCCTTGCTGAGCTGGCTACAGCTAACCCAGCACAAAACTAATCCAACAAAAAGTGAACAGTTTTCTGTTGGGTTAGCAAGTTGAATCAGCTTAGCAAAAGGCGAGAGAAAGGTTAAAGCCAGCACAGGGGATACGGCAGGAGCTCACAAGCAGGAGGAAATTGCAGTGAGGGGCTCAGCCGTACCATCTAACTGCACCAGCTGTTTGCCTTACTCCAGTCCGCTGCACTTGTTGCCCAAGAAGCTCAGATTCTGCTCTTTTGCACTGTGCAGTTGCATATCTGAGCTGTGCTGCAGTTTCTGTCTCAAGAGCAACCTATCTGCAAGACAGGGCTCAAAATGCACATCCACAAGGCACCTTGTTCGGGCTCTTACCTTCCCTGAGTATGAGCTCAGCCCATAGGTCGTCAAAGACTTTCCCCCAACTAAGACAACATCCTCGCCAAATTTGTAGGATGACTCGAGAAGAGATTCAACTGTGAAGGGAACTGCTTCCATGCTCTCTCGATCCCGATCCCACTGGAAAAGGTCCCCATCCAAGGAAGGAATTATCATCTTATTTCCAAATACCTAAAATAATTGAATTGAACGTTAGTTACCATTTAACTACTATTTTATCAAAACACAAAGATCACAAATGGAAACGGAAATGCTGTATAATAGAGTACAGTGCATTATGTTCCAGTGTCCTAATTGTATGGTTTTGTATCCCAGAGTCTTATTTTTCAAAGTTATACTGAAGACAGAAACTTTCAGGCATTCAAATCAAATCCGTATTCTACTATTCTTAGTTAAAAAACAGTTCAGTGTGTGACACTTCTCCACTTTAAGGAAAACATTGTAAAGCTCCATCAGTTGATAGATTAGTATTCATCCAAACTGTATAAAATATGATATAGGCAGAAGCATTCTTGAAGAGACAGTCACTAAAGTGCAAGTTTTGCAGACTATCTGTGATAGTTTCAAGACAGTAGTGTTGTAGGTAAAGTCCTACCTCATTGTTTTTTTTCCAGAGCTAGTATACTGCTAAACACAGAATCAATCATTCTCTCTAGATCAGAAGACTGAAACTGGTTTTAAAAGAAAAGCTGAGGCTCTATGTGAACTCTTTTGCAATTAATGACTATGCCAGAGTATCTATCCTCCTGTAAAGCAGAAAGAGCAATTACCATTGAGATCAGAGCTCACATTTCACCTTTGCCTTTCCAGACAGTTGAATCCAACTCCTCCTCCCCAGAATTTCTTATGTTTAAATAAACCGTTCCTTTAAAACTTGCCTGGCTTTTTCTTAAACACAGAAGTTAAAAAAAATCTTCACCAGGATATGGCGTTTCATCTATTACACTGAGATTTTCAAGGAGATCCTAGTTCGGAAGTATGAGTCATTGTCAATGAGTACTAAGGGACTTATTAAGAAACTCATTATCAGCATGATAGACCATAACTAATACTGTGGAGCCACAGTGGCTGGGCCCACCAAGAACAGTGAGAAACTGTAATCCACATAATCTTAGCTTTGGGGGATTAACATGGAAGATTTTAATGTTTTTTCAGAACCTCTGTCCATTTGGGCAGTATCCTACAACATAATTACACTAAATTCAGATACTTTACACATTGGGATTTAAAGACTACTTCTGGTACGTGTATATTAGTCATTTCAAACAAGATATTCCTGCTCAGACTCCAAGACACAGATCTGCATTACGAAGCCATACAGAAGATCCAGAAGGTTTCTGGTTATTATTCCTGGAACCACTGTGAGGATCTGAAACCACATCATCTGCATGATTAAAATTCTCTCTAACATGAGACTTTTTATTTCTCTAACTGGGTCACAGGCAAGCAAACAGCATTAAGCAAAGCTGGGATTCACCTAAACAGGGAGGGAAAGAGAGATCTTGTAATGACTAATACCTCTTCTTACACTGTTTGACACATCTCATTCAAAGAGAAAATTTAGGTGAGTTACCCGACAATGCTGGCGACTGTATTTAAGATCCCTAAAGAATCCAATATTGATGCTTTCTGGCTTTGAAAAGCCCCACGATGACTGACAATTAAAATAAAAACTCCTCTCAGGAGCACAACGTGTAATTGAAGAGATGATAAACAGAAACCCCTGAGAGTAGCTGTGAAGTTCTTTACAAAGCAAAGTGAGGTATGTTCTTTCCCTCCCAGATATTTATTTACATTATGGCAAAAAAGGCCAAATATCCTGGAAAAGACAGTACATGAGATCGGTGATGCACAGGAAATGTTGCACAGGAGTCTACCATAAGGGAGGAAAAATACACACACATATGTTTACAGAAATAAACCCACAGAAAAGCAAAAATTTGTGTGGGGAGGGGTCATTTGTAGAAATCACCTGATCAATGGAAAAACAAAGCAAACAAAGCTTACATAAACATTCATATTCAAGAGCAGCCGTGTGATCTAGAGGAACAAAGGCATGCAGATTTTGGAAAATATCTTTTAAAAAACAAAAGATGCCAGTGCCAAAGTTGCAGCTGTAACCATGCTGGAGTATCTTGTTGAAACATTCAGGACAGAAGAGTAATATCATAAAATGTTTTTATAATATATTCTCTCAGAAATGCATAATAATTTTGATGACAACTTTTAGCCTGTTCAGCTGTTACTTGACATCAATAAATCCTCTGTGAGGTTTCTTCCTGTATGTGGTCCAGATACCTGCAAGTAGTTTGGAGGCCCATACTCACCTCCATCAATATGAGATATTCCACATATGAATAAGGAAGAACAGCAAAGGTGCTTTTTTAAGAAGCTTTCCAAATACACAAAAGCCAAACCAGCTCATGCACCACTGTTTCAGCACACGAGCCCAAGCCTGGCAAACCCAGCCATTAACTGACTTCAAATTGGATCCTGAACAAATCCTGCTGGCCATCAGTCAGCTAAATTCATATAGTGTGGTCAAACTAAACATGTGCCAGTGGCAGCCAGGCAGCCACTTTCAAGTTCAGACTCTCAGATAACGCATGCTGGAAGCCACAACCACAACGGCTTTGTAATGTGGCATACTGCAAAGGCTGCAGGCCATCCCATCAGTTTGGGAAGAGAGGAGGCAGTGCTGCAAACTGCCCAGGAATCGCTGCTGAGCAAGGGAGACTCTTGGTGGGTAACTCCGCGAGCTCTGGCGACAGCGTGACACACGTCACCTTAAGCGTTTCCCTTGTCCTGAAGCTCTTGCTCCAGAGCCTGAGTAGGAAATTCTCCACTAGCAAACAAGAGGCAAAACGTTGGCCGTTTCTGGGAACCACACACCCAAATTCCCAGTACGCATGAAGCTCACTCAGCAACACACGCTTGTATCCTCCCAAGATATGGGTCAAATCAGGTCATGGCTCGTATGCCTTCAAAAATTCCCCAACAGTGGGGCACTGCCTGCTCATCTGTTAAAACCTTGGTCTCCATAAGCTGCGGAGGACAGATGAGACTGTTTCGGTCAGCTCTGCTGATCACCTGCCTGTGCTCCCAACCTTGAGGGCACCTACGGGAGCAGCACGTCCTGCGTGACATTGGGAAAGAAAGGCTGAGAAAAGACACAACTGCTGTTGGCAAACACATCAGGAAAGTGGCACAGGCAGTGGAAAGAGCTATTGCACTGAAGGACAATGCCCAAGTACGAGCAGATGGGGTTAAACTGACCGTAAGTGCAAGCTAGACATTTCAGTTACTAACCATCCCAAACATGGTATTTCACAACAGAAATAGAATAGAGAGGGGAAAAAAGAAGTCACCTTCTTTTAAGAGGAATCTATGTATAAATGGGATTACACGACACAGTGCTGACAAGGGACTGCACCTGATTACCCCAAGGGTGGTCTTTTACTGAAACCGATTTATTTGAAGAATGGGGCAGGTATGCAAATGCGCATACTTGCAGGTGCCCACATATACACATAACAAAAGGCATTTATGGCCACTTGTGCTGACATCTTTTAAAACAGCAGTTTAGCCAGAGGCTTTAGAAGGACATTAATAATAACAACTCCTATCAGAGTTATGCAGCTCATTCTCTAGTACATCAGAAGCAGCAAAGGGACTTTCCTTGAAAGTACTAGCAACTAGCATCGGCATGCAGCTCAGGTAAAGGAATGACATCACCCTGTATCTCAAAAGCATTACCTCATCTCCTAATCCAAGGAGTGAGTCACCCAGGCAGTCAGCTGCAAATCTCTTGGCACAGAAAATGTAGGTTACCACGATGCACTTACACATTCCTCTGATCTGTCAATGTAAATAGCTATTTGTTCAGCTTCACTGGTCAGCAATATGGCACATAATTGTTAAGTGGCTTGTCTTTCAGAAGTAACACTTAAACCCCCCCCCCACATTAACTATCGAGCCCTAAATGAGACGCTGCTCTTTTGCTCATTAAGAGTTTGAAGCTGAAGTTCTCCATTGGCTCGGCGCAGGGTGCCGCAGACCTATCAGCGGCGCTGGCTGCTCAATCTCCAGGCCGACGGGTGAGGTAATGCAGTTTCTAAAAAGCCTTCACAAAAAAGCAAAAAGGCATAACGATCCGAAATGGCATACGCTACCAGGGAATTTGCTGTCTAGACTCTTTACTGGAAAGGAGGGCACAGCACGCGAGGTTCCACGGCAGGTTGATCGGTGCAGGAAGAAAGCTGCTGATTTATAGCAGTGGAGGTGGGGAAAAAAAAAGTAAAGAAAAAAAAAATCGTGTAAACAGAGATCAAAACAAGCTGAAGTACTAAAGCTTCCATGAGCTGTTTAACAGTAGGTGTGACATTCATTTCCCATGCTTAGCACTCGTTATCATAGGAAGGAAAAATCAAGCCTGCTCATGTGCAGGCACATCTGAGACAAGTCTGGTGCCAAAATAGTCAATATTATCCTTTTCAGATGGGCTGGACTTTCCAATAACTCCAAGGAAATAACTAAGCACAGGTAAAATATTTTCCTTAGAATAGGAAGTGTTATGTCTTTATATTTTTCTAACACTTCAGCTTGTGGTTTTCAAGCCTTACTCTTAGGATAAACTGAGAGAGCTTCACTCCAGTTACTAATTAACTAAAACTAACCTATCTGATCTTAAATGATAAGAGTACCATTTTTTTTTTCTTCTATGATTATCTCTACAATAGGATCGCTGTAACAAACAGGATCAAAGCCAACATCAGGCATGTTCTTAAGAAAGCTACTTCTCAGTGAGAACTCTCTCTTTTAAGCCCCCTTAAAATTAATCTAGGCAACATATTAAAAGCCACATATGGCAGCTTCACTCTAAAGGGCAGAAACAAGAATCTGCACAAACAAATCTGGGAAAAAGAAAGCAATCATAGTATGTTCCACATTTTTTAATAAGTATCATAGGCATACAGTAATTCAGGTATCCCAACTATAAATATTAACAGATTTTAATCTGTAGGTGAGATATATATACACACACGGGGCAAGGTCTTGGTTGGTCTGGAACCCATTTATCTGCTCTTTTTTGGTACGCACACAGGGAGGTATCTGCACAGATGCACTGGTTTGTGACTGCCTTCCAATGTAAGAGGTTATTTCTCCTCTTCAGCCTGGATTTCAGGAAGTTGATTCATCTGTTTTCCCTTCACCTACCTGCAGAAATCCTGAGGCAGAGGTACTACAAGGATGAAAGCACACTATTACTAACAGGCAAACCCTAGTCAAGCAGGAGGAGACTGGGATGAAATACTTTTCTTCAAACTTACTGCAAGGCCCACAACATCTCTGCTTCCCTAAGACGAGAACAAAGACTCAGGCACTAGTACAATCTTATGAAAAACAAAAGCTGTCAAGTTAAGCTATTCCACTGCCTAAAGCACTGGTAAGAGAGCACAGTATTCTTCAGAGCACACCAGCTGTTTAACCAGCCCAGGAAGAAGAAAATTGACTGCAAAGGGGAGTCCATGCTTTACATCAGCAAAATGACTTTCTGAAACGCGTTCAAGGGCAACGAGGAAGCTGAAGCAGGAAATACGAACAGACAGATGGTTGTTTTGTCTAGAAAAAAACTTTCCTCCTTGTGAATGCCATTACTTCTGATCTCAGCACTACACTTGTTTACAAACTGCGTACCTGTTCCTGATTACCTCCTGCTTCCGTTATGTGCCCAGACCGTAATCAGGACCATGAGAAAGACTGCACTTGGACAGCCGATCAATCGGTATTTTATGGGGCAGTTTATGGAGGCAGGATTCTGTGGTCTTCCTCCTCTGAAACGGTAAGAGCCAGCCTGTGCCAGAGCAGCACATCAGAGAAGCCGCGGAAATAGGTGTCACCTCAGCTGGGGTGACACACCAACAGGGCACACCAGCTCGGCACAGCAACCCTGAGTGTAGATGTTTCTCAAACCTCAGGATGATTTTACCATCAGGCTGTACAGCTTGCTCAGTAACAGTTCACAGGATCTGCCAAGTGACCAAACCTGGTCCCCTGTTCCTGCCCATGTTAAGATCCATATGACAGAAGTTTCTATCTATTACAGTCTTTCTTCTCCTTCCACTATCCCCCTTACTCCATGAGCTGGTAGTTTCTATTTTATTACAGAAGAGTGGGCCAAGCCATAAATGTAACGTTCGTGGCCCTGTGTTTCGTGCATGATAAGCACATGAAGTGATGCTGTAATCCTGTGCCTAGATGAGTACTACAGAACTCATTTGAAAACTTTTTTTCTCTCTCCTCAAAGCAACACCTGCGACGTCCTTTCAACAGCTTTATTAAGCAACTATAGTTGGTATCTCTGTCAGAATTTTACACTTCAGATCTTAAAATCTGATCGGGTGTAAGCTACCAGGGTCCCAACAAAACTGTCTTTTGCACAAACAGTGTACAAACCAACAGACAACAGTAGCACAGTAGCTTGAGAATTATACTCCCGCATCAGGGTCACAGTACCTTGTTCAGCTTGAATTTGCCATTAAAAGAGTTAGTCCTACTCTGTCCTCTGCCCTCCCTTGAGCAGCCATGCAAGGAAACGGAGGAACCGCAGCGTGTTAACTAGACTGCCCCAACTTCAAAAGAGATCAGGTCCCCAATACTGTTTGCTGTGCAATCAAACAGACCCTTCTTCTGAAGATTAGCAAACTAAAATACTGTTGTTACTTTAATCATAGTCAAACAAGACTTGGGGTTTTGACTACAGAGATGCCAGCCTGCTCTGCTGCCATGGTAACAGACTTTTAAAAACTGTTCTCTTTAATAATAATAAAAAAACATGCACAGTACTTTAAGAAAGACTTTATTTTGACATTATTCCATCCCCCTCTTTAACATGGCAAGTTTTATTAATAAAAGAGAAGACTGCAACAGTGTTCTGGAACTTAAGAGTAGTCCTTTCTGAGACAAATCAGTGCTGCTGCTACTGAGCTCATCACCAAGCTCCTTAAAGCTAATAGCACATAAGGGATAAGATTAGTGAAGAATATAAAAATTACCCAAAACGTTTCCTCTACAGAAACAGACCCTATACAGAAGCTCATTAGCCGTCATGTCAAAAATGGTACTGTTCCAATACTGGGATGTTTTAAGACCATGTTTTCACTCCACCTCCATGCCTCCCCCTCCAACCTCTTTTGCAGACTACCTGGGCTCCTATAGCACCACGTGGAAGCTAAACAAAAGGCTTCTCTTCAAAGATGGGCTTCTGCTCTTGCCCGCTCTCCATGTCACTTTGGGGATCCAGGATTTAAGGTGATCTCTGCCTGACCTCGTGTGTTTCTTCCTCTGGCCCGGCCGTGCTGTTTTTTCAGATAAGGACACAGAGTCTGTGCGTCTTGAAAGACTAAGTCACAGGGCAACTCCTATGGGAAAGGAGAGCCCAGTACAGGAGAACAGAACATGGCAAAAGCACAGTCTCCTCTTTCAAGGTTACAAAGAAAGTAGAGAGCACAAAATATGCAGTGACTCTGACAGGGAGATTAATAGTTACCTGCCTATGGAGGACAAAGTCCAGAAGAAATTCGGAAATGAGATGTCAGCAGCTGCACTGCCAAAGAGGAATTACTTGCTAAAATGTCTAAAATGCTTAGCACATGAAACAGGCACTTTCTTTTACTGATAAAGATATAGGCTGAAAGTTCAAAAAGGCTTTAGGGCAGAGTAAATCACTTTGTTGTGTTTTTGGCAGCTGAACTACAAATATCCAAGTTATCCATTCCCTGTGCTGAAACAGGTATTTGTCTAGGCATTACTAGAGTTGATCCACTTAACATCTGTAAACACTAGAACTGCTTAACAGCCAATACAAAACATGCAATGTACCGTACGTAATTAAATTACAAGCTACTATAAAGATAACTAAACAGAAACAGCAAGCTGATGGTAAACATCCTTTCCAAGATTTGCAGTGATGCGTTTTGACCACCTCTGTGAGCACGACAGATGAAAGTTAGTGATAAACATTAGCCCAGAATGACTCTGAAAAACTTTCCTGGCTTCATTCAAGACAGAGCATCACTTGTGAGGACTGGGGTTGAGAGCTCTGACATCATACAAGCCACAAGATCTTGTTCTGTAACTTCCCCCGTGCCTCCTAACAGAAGTTGTCATCCCCTCAAACATCCTTACAGTACGAGTAAGAGGACACACGTCAGCACTTTATCAGAGCTTTATCAGTGCTAACTACATGAAGTAACAGCTAGAAAGGCACCAAGCTGCAGTTATAGGAAGTCTTTAGGTTTTTTAATTCAGCTAGACATTGAGCAAAGATGACTGTCTTTGAAGATGTGAAATTTCAATAAATACGTAAGATTACTTGTCTAAGCAATAGCCCTACTTGTCACCTTGACAAAAATCATGATGCTGCATCGTACTAACCAATAACTCAGCTCAGGTGCCCATCAGCAATTCCCCTCCTCCACAGCTTTACCGCTTCATATTAAAAAGTTTGGTTACATTTCCTAGAAAAACACAACTTCCAGCTATCCAAGTATTTTAAAACAGTAAATCTTTTGTCAATGACTTTTTCTCCACTAAGCATTATTAGTTTATTTTCAGGAGAATTATAAATTATATTTTTTTAGTTTCACCAAGAAAGCAGCAAGGATCTATACCCAGAAATCCAGATCTCTCCAGCAAGCTTCCCCAGCTTGTCACTTCTTTATGGCCATGCACACCGTGCACATTGCCAGCAACAGAAATGAAGAGAACCACTTGTGCCATCAGGAATCATAATACATCTATGTAGTTAAAGAGCAGTCACATCTATTCTCTTCTTGCAAAACACAGGCTCCATTCCCCTTGATAGCCCTAATAAGCCTTCTTTGCCTCAATTGCAATTAGAATTTATCTTCCTTTGAAGTACAATTCTGGACACTCACTTCTTATTCATTATGAGCTTTTCCAGGACCATTTAAGACACTAATATCTCTCTCTGTCTACCCGCAGGCAGCACGGGATCACATTTCCTTCCCCTGCAGAGGAATCGAGATGTGGCAGCTGATAACCTGTCACAGGATCTCTCAGTACACACTACTCTCAGTTTTGAACTGGTCACTTCTAACCTTCGACAAAATTGTTATCAATCCCCACATCTTTAGTACATTTTAATTCCATTTCTATTATAGAAAATGTGTACAATGGAGAATGGGATAATGCCCTGGTCTTCCTCTACAGGAATGATACATCCAGCTATCAAAGCGCCTGGTCTCATCTGTCTCAACAGTACACAGAAATAAGGATCAGCTATAGGACACAAGGAACTCCACTAGAATACTCTTCTAGACAGCTAAAATTATACCACTTTACCTGCAAGGAAATCAATTTCCCCCAGATTAGTCACCTCAATAACAAGTCCATTGATTTACACTCTGCCTGCTTGAACAGAGTGGCAACTTGGGGCTTTACATCTGCTCACAACATACTACAGCTAGAAAGTAATTTTACAGTATTAATACGAATCTTTAAAATTTTATTCTTCACTGTTTTGAGTAAAACTTTTGTTTTGTTTAGAAAGTTTTGCACACACTCAAAGGCAGAAGAGAACCAACTTGTTATTCTCCGTATGTGGAAGTCTGACCCCACTGCATTTGCTCCTGCAAGCAGAAAGACTCTTCCAAGTGCTAAGCAGGAAAGATTGCTTCTGTTGCTGATGTGTCCCATGCCAGGTGTTTTAAGATGCACTAAAAGTTAAGATTAACAGTAGTGAACAGAGCCATTCATTTTTAAGCACAATCCAGAGAGAAAGTAATTTTCCTAGAATGCAGTTTGAAATGAATCTCGTTTTGTTTCATTCAGTGACTGTTAGCAGAGTCAGAACAGATTTATACAGGTTTAACAGAAATTCGTATATTCAGCACTGTATTCAGCAGCTGCTATAATAACCTTTTAAGTGAAAGTTTTCAAACAAGTTTTGACAGTCTTAAGCATTCCCCATCCAAGCTCAAAACAAATGTATCTCAGCTTTTCCTGGGATGGTATTTACAGGCAGTGACTTAACTGAAAAATAACTAAAGTAGAAAGGCATGGACCAAACAAAAACCTCATTTTTATTCAGGCTAATAAAATGCTGCTGCAGGGGTGCCCTAAGTGGCGAGTGTGACTTTCCTAAAACTGATGTCACGAGAGACTATTAAATTATTTAACCTTCCCTAACCTCTGGAAGGGCACATAAAAGAATCCAGAAATCCCAATTCAAGCCCTTCAGAGGGCATTTTGACCTCTTGTCTTGCCCCGATCTGCTTCAGTGCGAGTTTTGCAATTTCTTCTGCACCAACGTGTAAGAAGCCCAAGGATGAGAGTAACTGCATTTCTTCCTGTGTTCCCAAAGCAACCCAGGACAGCTTTTGGCTCTTCTCTGGCTTGACTGGGTACGGAGTTTGCCTTATCCAATGTGCAGGAAAGTGCAGGCAGCCAGTACCTTAAAGTGATTCCCAGGTGCCTGGACTCTCCATAGCAGAAATCAGTATTTCTTTTGGGAAATCAAAGCACTGAAAATTTGAAACTGTTGATGATGCTGATAAAGGGAAGAAAAAAGAGGAAAGAAAAGAAAGAAAAAAGATACATTTACACTGTACATTAAATCCCATCACTAGTGGAGGTTTGGAGATTTCAAAATCCTTTCCCAACTCACTGCCCTAAGCATCAGTCCTCTCCAAAGGGCAAAAAAGGAACAATCTGCTGAAGATATCTAGGGGTTCACTTTGCCTATGATGCAATTAGTTTGCAGCTAACCTCAGGATAAAATTTCTTTGCATCTCCACATTTCTCTGGAGGGAAAAATATAATACTGGGCTATTCCACAAAAATATGGGACTTGTATCCAAAAAAAAAGATCACTCAGATGTCTAAGTTTGTAGAAAAGTTTATTTTACGTGGCTATCACAAGAAAAAAATGGCAAGAATTTAATATATATACAATGCAATTCAAAGATTCTGAGAGCCGTTAGAGGGATAAGGATGTTGACAGATTTTGTGACACAACATAACCCAGTTATTTCATTTTTCCAGGATACAGTGGTATGTTTACTATGACTGCTATAAATGTCAGCCTTGTGGACTGAAACTCATTTTGTCCCATGATTCCCAGTCTCTCAAATAAGGAAATAAGATGCTTACTTAGGGATTAGCCTGTAACAGCCAAATGATGACCCAATGCAGTTACTTTTATCGAGTACATCCCAGTGTAGCCCCTGTCCAGAGCACTGAAACTACTACGACTGGAGCTGAACTCCCCACAGCATTCCTTGCAGCAGGGAGAAAAATCGTGTCACTGTCACAAATGTATTTTCAAGCTGTTACTCTCACATCATCACCATCAAGTATCCCACTTATTTTCCCCTTTCTCAAACATCAGCTAATAGTTTTTTCACAGGAGTATCTCTACCATTTATCCATCCCACAGGAGGCTTTTTTCTGTCTCCATCTCTTCTCCAGCCTCCCCCGTCCCATCAGTCATGCAAGCCACTACTGGCCAGTCATTTTAATATACAGGCAAGTTCACACTTTCCTTTCTTTCATATAAATAGATACTCACAAAAAGAGACAGAAGCCCATTAAGCAATTTAGTATAAAGCTATGCAGGTAAGAGGACACGTCACTCTTGTTAGCAAATGACAACAGTCTCATAATGATTTGCTATGAACTATTTCCACTGCTTGAGAAATAGTTCTTTATTTTCACCATGATTAAGCGTCATCATTTTAACAGGCTGATTCTTCCGAAAGTATTCCCTTTGTCTAAGTACAGACAATGTATTCATTGCAAAGCTAAATTTTGAAGAGTAAATTAAAGTGTTTTCATTAACAGTAAGCTTCCTTTTAGAAAAGATGAGATTGAATGACTTAACCCTGAACTTCAGCAAGCAATATTTGTGTGCAAGTAACAAGAAATCTTGGAGTTGTAAACATACAGCTTGTATAGAGAAGGGCTTTTCATTTTAACACAATGGATAATGACACAAAGTTTTTAAATTCTCACGCACAAGACTGAAATGCAGTCATACCTGACCATGATTGTTTATATTGGAGCTTACAGCCATGGAATGAATTCTACTGTTTTAGTTACCCAGACACACAATTAGTAGTTCAGCAGCCTTTCCTTTCTAATTGATCTGTTCACATGACAAATGATGAACATCTCACTTGTCAGTGTCTTAAGCAGCAGTTTCAAGATCTGAAGTGTTTGACAGAGCTGCTGGAACATTTTAAATTTTACTACCTCACTTTCCTAATTAACACATGAGATCCAGACAGGCAAGTTGACATTTTATAGTTAGGCAAAGGAAGTTGCCACAGCTCTATTAAACACTGAAAGTTTGAAGATCTAATGTATTTTCTTAAAAGGCACATGGAAATTAAACTGATGCTTTCGCACCATGACCTGGAACTACAGTTCACTGCACTTTCACCCCAGATAATGTAAAAAAACAAACAAACAAACAAACAAACTTTGTCAAAACAATTAAGACATAGCAGCACTGGCTTTCCTCACTCTGAAAGAACACAAATCTTTAACACTGCAAGTGTAATGCAAAAAGAATTTATCGGCCACTTCACGCAAGATGATGTAGGTTAACAGCTCATACAATGATACTGTTTTATGATGAAGATAATATAGTTGTTGCAAGCACAGAGACCTTGTTTTACCTCAAAAATGTTGGAAGAGGAAGGAAAACTCTCAATAGTTAGTTTGAGAAAGTAAAATTTAACACGCCACATGCCCAAATCAGAGAGGAAATACTGGAGAGTGGGGAGATAAGAGACTCTGAGGCATTAATGGATTTAATATTTTGACCCAAAACAAAATTGTCCCAACAATTTTAATTAAGCAAATCACTCATTCAAGTAGTGTCTGGATTCATTGCATGAAGTCTTTCAGCTGATACTGGCAGCAAATTAAACATTTAAATATTTACATATTTAAAATGAACATTTAAATGTTTAAGTGTAGGTTATTTGGAGTATTCATCGCTTTTGTTTATTGTTAAATTCTGTCTTATCTTAACAGCATTTGTTTACATGACACTAAATCTAAAAAGGCCTGTATTCATAACACTTAACAATTTCTAAAAGGCCAGAATGAAGTTTTACTTCTAAAATTAGTTCTCTCCTAGGCGCTGCATCTTATCTGCCAAAATCCATCAGTATCTTTGGCCACAGTTGTAGAAATGAAACAATTTGAAAGCCCATCTGAAAACATCTACATACGTATAATAAACGATCTGTAAAAGTGTATTTTTATGACTCCCACAACCTACTAACTTGTAGCCACAAAAGGGAGTTAAATATTGCATGAACAAACTACAATTTTTGTTGTCTAACATTTAGTTTCTATAGTTATACCACACTGGAAAAAGATCAAAACTCTGAACAGACCAGCTGAGTGACAAAATCTATATAGTATTGAATGCTTGCATTCTCAACATCTTTAAAAACGTGGGCTCATGTCTTAATTTGTAGTGAAAAATGAAGTTTAGATGTCACAGATTTCGTATATGTGTTTTATAATGGGTGGTTCTATTTTCACTGTGATCATCGGAAACTATTTGCAGCAACAGATAACAGACCAGTATTTTAAGTATTTAAACTTTTATGAAGGACCACAGTTTATGACTGACACCTTTCTTTTTACAGAGCTCTTTACAGTTTTTGTATTCTTTTCAATTCTGCTCTAGAACGTATTTTTTTGAGGGAAAGTTCTTCTTTCCTACAGTGCTTTTTCTTAAACACAAAAATACATCTAAACAAGTCTCAGAAAGTTGCATTCTCCTAATTCTGGGAGAATGACTTGTGGCTCTCACTTCTTCAGAGGAGAAAAAAGGCCAAAAACTTTCTTATAATTTCTAGCCTATGTTTTTTCAAACTGATGGTGGAAATAGCACCAAAGAGGAAATGTAACTCTTTAGATTTCCTTCTCATAGTTCATCAGCAAGAAGTGATCCAACCCTTTACCGCTCAGTACTTCAGAGTGACCTTCAGCACTCTATTTCATTGTTAACACATTCTATTTCATAGGAAGCCTGCTTATCTAATATTAAAAAAAAAATAAATTAAAAAAAAAATCCTTTCTTCCTTTATTTGAGTCACAAGGACTTTTGCTTTGCTTGAGGAGGGAAAAAAAAGCCAGTACTTGCCAAAACATACTCTAGTAATACAAAGCAGATGATCCTTTCATTTGCTTCAAATTACAAGTAACTTGTTTTCAATCAGCAATTACATACAATTCCCAAATTCAGTTACATCATCTGGTTTGATAGTTATCACATAGGTCAATTGTAAGACTAAAATGCCGACACGTTCTAGTTTGAAATGGCAACATGATGTAAGCACTCAAAAAAAAAAAAAGTTTGAGAATAGCTACCAAACTTAATCCATACTAAGTTTGCTGCATTATTTAACATCTATCAAATATAGAAGAAGTTGCATTCATTTCATTGCAGAAAATTCTGTTTTTAAAGATTGAGTCAGGAAAGAGAGTAAGCCTTACCTCTGGTTTACTGAGGCTGGATGACACAAGAGAACCTGATCCCACATCCAGATCCCACTGTTTTCTCCCACTGTTTTCTGGATCCAGTGCAGCAATTCGTCCATCCAAAGTGCTGATAATTACTAGAGACCTGCAAGTTGGAAGCATTCACAGTCAAAATTACAGCAGCATGGAGTTTATCTGTTAGCTGCTTTCTATATTTAATATGAGTGCAACTCCAATTTTGAAGTCAAGTCTACATGCTCTGCAAAACAGCAATTTAACTCAGTAGCTCTACCTAGACCAACAAGAGGGAGTAGAAAAGCTGAACTCTCTGGCTCAATGGCATGAACTAATTTACATGCTGCTGTAAGACACTTTCAGAATTCAGTTTCAGGGGAAGAGAGTTGACTTTTTGGTCCCATATGCAGGTGTTACCACTACAACACTGAACGAGATCATCTTCTTTTGAGATATTTCTGCAAGCAGTATAGATCCTATTTTTCCAGTCCCTTCCACACTGATCTTTAACACATCCTTTCAAAGCAACCTAAACCCAAAACTATTAACCCAGCAAACCAGTACGTAAGACATATTAAGTCGCAACTAAGTTTTCAATACCTCTGGATGAAATATCAAAATCCTGGAGATTTGACACGTCTTGGAATAAAACAAGTCTCGCCTAAGGCGGACACAGGACACTAGAAACAACCTCCAGTATCTGCAGGCAAAAATGTGAGCAAAGTACCTTATGCAGCTCAGGCTCTAAGTAGCCTCTCTGTCTGGGGATACATGGTAATGGCAGGCTAGCTGTTGATTTCTACAGTGCCTGAGGCTCATCAATTTTCATCTTGTTTCTTACACAGCAGTACAATTGGAATAAGCATTTCTGATTGGGCTAGATTTCAAGCATTAAAATAAAATAAAAAAAAGGCAAAAAAACCAAAACACCTAAACAACACATCAGTCTCAAAACACTGACAAGGCATTTTTGAAGGGCCTTTTTTTCCCTTGAAGATCGTTTCAGTGTGACCTGAAAAAGCTGGGATGTGCCGGCAGTTTGGGCTTGCAGCGGGCTCACCGATCTTCAAAGGCTGTGGGAGTAGAGCTCCATCACTTTACAGACTGCTTGCACTGAGGGGCCTGGATCTAGTGACCCAGAAGGACCTTTACAGACATGGATTTCAATGACAATAAGGAACTGTGCAAATAAACCTGATGGGCAGATTAACTGGTTTTGGGTGGGGGTGAAAGGGCAGGGGGGACGTAATGCACACACAGACGGGTATAAATCATTAAACAGTAAGAGACACGAAATTATTGCATAGAACTGAAGTCAAATGTATTCACCTAAAAGTTACCAATGTAGGAAGCTGAAGTTTAGAGGGGAACTAAAGGGGACTATCCTTTTTCTTTGAAGAGGGAAAAACTTAAATCATGATCTTAAAAAAGGATCATGTTCAATGAGAGTGGCTTATTACATCACCTATAACAAAGGTCATGTAAACCATTGCAGTTTTACATGTAAAAGTAACCCACTCATTTTATCAGACCTTATATTGTACTATAGCACTATATTTTAAATAAACAAAAAATTAAATATAACTTTAACTTGTCCTGAAAATAACATGGGAACTCCTACTTCTGAAGGTGGCCAAGCATCACATTCCTCCAAAAGCTTAGTTTAAGAAACTGTTAGAAAAATACCAATTATGCAAATATTTGAACAGTAGAATACATGGGTTTTTATAAGCTGAGTACATATCATTATTCCAACTGTACAGAAAACAAGACCAGGTTAATCATAAACTGGATTGCAGGAGACTATTCTCAAACACCACAAACAAGTGTTCGCATACTAAAGGCCTTGGACACACATTTAAGAATCTGCTTTCTTTATCGTAAAACAATTTATCTGAAGCCTTCTAGCATTGCATAAAAATATTATTCCAAGTGGGTCTATTTAAATTCTATGTTGATCCAGCTGACAACTAGGTTATAAAAAAGCTAGAAGTGGAGCTAGAATGGAGGGAATTTTGGCTGTAACACTGTAGAGGAGAAAAATCCTAAAAATCACACTGTGAAATGTTTTCTTCCCATCTACTCCCATTGTTTTCCTTTATCTAACTCCTCCCACTCAATTTCTCCCTCAAGTAACAAATGGTTTATGCCTTTGTATCTTACCTTTCCATATCATCTTTTCCCACCAGATGCAAACCTCAACCCTCCCCAAGAGTTCTATTATTCAAGCCTCGCCACCCAAGACGGCAGGTTTGGAATCCGTACCTGCATCATAACCTCCGGTCATCCAAACCGTGGTGTAACCACTCTTATGTTTTAAGTTTAGCTGATTAGGAAAGGATGAAAAAAAATCTTGTCTTCAGAGAGAACCTTTGTACCAATAGCACACACTTGGAGAAACTCGTTTAAACAACCGCTACTACGTACTCTAAAAAGCCTCACTTCTCTTGGGTGCAGTGGTACTCTTTTATTAGTCCCCTTGGCCACCAGCTCTATCATGGACTTTGTTTCACAAACTCCACCTATTGAGCAAACACTTTGATGAGACGCAGGACAGGACCAGCTCAGCTATACCTAAATCTTGCTGTGGTTACCTTTAGAACTGGAACTAGGTGCAAAAAAAGCCTGTATTTCTCTCTGCTTTTTTAATTAGAGTGGCTTATTTTGAACTAAATAGTTATGTTTTTCCCATCTCCATCTTTCTCTTCAACAATAATCCTCTGTGTTAGAAAAAAACCTGCTAAAAATCCTTTCTCTTGTAATAAAATCCTTCATTACTCTATTTTGCTGTAAATTAAATTCTTAATACCTGTTCTCCCCATCTCTGACCAAGTCCAGTGAGTTAAAATCCTGTCACTCGAATTCGAATTGGTATAAGATCTGCAATTTGTCTGCATGTGCTCTAGACCCGTGCTGGTGTTACACTTTCTCGCCATCAGATTTTCCTTTTTTCAAGTTTCTCGCCTTACTCTGTGAGATTCCACTGCTTGCAGCTTTGCGTACTGAGAATATGAAGTGGTGACAAGAGATCTTCCCATCTCTCAGGTAGCAAATCAAGCATTAGATTAACACATTCTGGTAAAAGCAATTTAGGCGACTACTTCAAGAAATTATTTCAGTGTTTAAAAACAAGCAGGCAACTTGCTTTTTGTCACCCCACTGTGCTATCATAAGTTTACTGTAGTGTATTATGCCCAATTCTTACAGCAAATTCTTACAAGCACCAGTAGAATATAGCCATGATTCAAGAATAAAGAGCCATCGCTTTGCAAGCCTTCGCTGGCTGAAGAAGTTAGGACTGTACCTGTGATTCCACTACATTAAACTGAAATAGCGATATTCTGGATGCATCTTTGGGACACCTAATTGACAAGTTGCAAGGAAAAGGAATTCCGGCATTAGCTTCTATTTTGGGTAAGCCTGAAAAACTCTGTTGTTCTCTGCAAAATGATACCTTATCCCCAGCTTTATCAACACCACCTCCTGACTGGGGTAAAGCTTAAGGACTATCTTGACCAAAGAAGCCAGCTTCCAACAACAGACAGGGTTTCTAAGAACACTACCACACTAGACCTCAATTCTGCGTACTATCCCACACAAAACACAAAATATTACCCAACTTCAAAGGTAAAAAGGTCAAAAGTCACAACTGTAATGCCAAGGAAGCGAGGAGGATAGAGACAAACAGCATCAAGGCTGCAAATTCCTGAAACAGCAAGACATTTGTTGAAAGTAAATCACAGACTGCACTAGAGAGTGAACCACATCATACACATACCAAAGAAGGGAAGAAAACCCCACCAACACAAAACCAGAATTGCAGTAGTTTCCACAAGCCTGGTCCAAAACAAAAGAAATACAGAAAGGAATCCCTCCAAACCAGGCAGTTACCTAAAACCCAAGGTGTTTCAGGTGTTTTTCAGGAACCTGAAAAACGAACATCAGTAAAACGATGAAGACACTTATGTACTTCATCTTGCCTCGTGCTGCTGCTCCAGAACGTATTATGAACCAAGTGATGGAGAAGAAAATCCCTCCTGGGCCCTTACAGATGGCCAGCAGAAGGACTTAAGCAAGCAGCCAGCACAACATAGCACACATGAAGATATCTGTAATCACAGCAGCTGGCAGAGACTAAGTTTATAGTATAGAGTCAGATTTTATTTGCACTTTGTGAATATGAAAACACATCTGGACATACTTCCCCCACCCCAACCATCTACAAACAGCCTCTACCGTTAAATGAAAACGTTTTCTTACCATTTCCTACCCTCTTTTGCTCACAGACATAAGCTTGTTATTGAAGTGCACTTATAATGTTCCTCTTTGAAACTATGCAAAATATCTACTACAAACTTCCAGATACATTGACAAAAGCTCAGTCCAGATTCTTAAAACCATTGTTTATGTTCCATCATGAACACAGCCCACTTTTTGAGATCAGGTGGCCTGAGCACAGCTCTGTTCTACTTCATAGAAATGAAGCTATCTGATTTACCTACCAACAAGAAAAAAAAAGGGTCTAAGGTTGCAAGGGAACATGTAAACAGGATAGTGGAGTAACACTTATTTAGCTCACCCACACCCTTTCACTGCGCAAAAGCCTTGTATTGTATTTATTCAAATAAGTTGTTTTTGTTAGAAAAACAAAGCAGAACTTATTTTGGTGTGACATTTACCATTATTCCTGTTTCAGTTTTAAAAAACCTAACATCCCAATACCCTCAAAAGCCATTTGGGATATTGCAAAGACATCTGCTTGTCGAACTCTAAACAGCTATTCCAATTTCAAAACCTGCTTGTTTGTATGTAACGAGCATGGTAATTCACTAACCCTCACACTTTCTTCTAGAAAATTAAAAAATCCTCAAAACAAAGACTATTACATTCATTTGCCTAAAGCAAAAACAATTGGGATTTGGATTTTGGTTGAGGGTTGGCTGTTTTGTTTTTTTTTTTAATATTATACTGACCTGTTATATTGCATTGATATTTTATTGCTGAAGAACAATTAGCTGAGGTGAGTAAAGATCTCACAAATATAGATTAAAAAAAATAGATGCAGGCAAATACTATGGGCAGGCAGTCATTTTATTTTTATTTGATGACAGCAAATCTATTCCTATGCACTAATCAATTAGAGAACAGCTACATTTAATCTCAGGCTTAAATTACTAAAGTGAACATCCTTAGTGCATTTTACTTAACTCTAGTAGTCAAACAGAAAATTCCTTTTAAAATATTTTCAGGGCTAAATAAATGAAGGTCTTATTAAAAATGGAATACAGTAGTAATAAACTAAGTCGGATTTTGATGACCTGACACACAAAAGAATGATCCTGTTGCTAATGAGTGAATAGATTTTCTTCCAAGAAAGCAGGAACCAAGTTATCAGCCAGTTTCTTGCTCGAAGTGAATGCTCAGGTATACTAAGAAAAAGCTTTGGGCTTTTCAGTTTTAGAACAAGTTGTCAAATATAGTAGGCATTTAGTCATGCTCTTCTTCCTTTAAACTCTGGCTGCGGCTTATCACCTCATCTTTCTCAGCCAATTCAGAAACAGACTGGAAACAGCTCAGTAACATTTCTGCGCTTGAGTCATTCATTAAAATCTTCTTTTTGCCAGAGCTTCTCACCACACACTGTTATTAAGTATTTTATTTCCCCTTGTTATAGTCTGAAACTTGTTCAGCAATTTGTCTTGCATGTTTGGCTTCCCTTCGAGCATACACACCACTGCTTGCGTTTAACAGACAATTAAGTAAACAGGAGAACCGTATTTTCTTTAAAAGAAAGAAGAGATGACAGAAGGGGATAGGATGCTCTGAACAACTATGAGCTGCAGGGGCTGAAGCGCTTATAGTACAGACTCCTTCGGCACTGCCGCCCAGCCACAAGCCAAGGAAGGGACCGAGCCTTGGTGTTGCCAGGATAAGTAGAGAGGTCAGACGTCACATAGCATGACATCCGGCGGCTTGTTTGTCTAAGAATTAAGGCACCCTCTCTCTCTCCGTACTAACAACCACGAAAAAGGAGGAGTATCTCAGCAGTGGCGAGGTCCCGAAATCCCCTCGGTGACGGCCCGGCCCTGAAGTGCCCTTTCCCTTCCCTTTCCCTTCTGCCGCAGCCTGCCCGCCGCTGCCGCGCCTCTCCCAGCCCGTCACGGGGCTCGTCTCTTCAGCC